>KK112831.1:163046-238230 GCA_000611955.2 Stegodyphus mimosarum | reverse complement strand
AACCGTGGGCGTTCCCAAGACATGTGTCACGGCACATTGATAAAGCTGTCGTCACTGAAATGAAATAGACATCAGTGTGGGGGTAAAAAAAAAGCTCTGGATTCACACATCCTCATTTTCTGCACCGAAGTTTGCTCTTATTTAAATTGGATTTGTCGTTGGAGTTTAAAAATTTTGCTTTTATATACAATATCTGTAAAACGAAGTCGTATAAATAGTCCTACAGTAATATTTTTTTTGCTCCCACCGATCGAGACAATTTTGAGAAAATGCTCGCAACAGAGAAGAAAACCTACTAGGATAAGTAACTGCGATTGAAAAATCTTAATAAAGAATTTGCTAACAAAAAATCTGATGCGGACATCACATGACTTCCTTGTACGGCCTATTAAATTATACACATTTTTGCTGCATTTCACTTCAGCTTATTTCCCCGAATTTCATCAGAGATATATTTCTCATTCAATCAATTTAGTTCTCACTTCGCGGCAAGAAAAAAATACATAAAAAATTCACACATCTTCATTAAAAACTGTAAAATACAGAAAAACCTAAAATACCTGTTTTTAACTCTATTTGTGATAGAATATTTGCTATCACAAATAAAGTTAAAAACATAATTTTTACAATAAAAATCACAATTTCAATTAGCTAAAATTAGGCAGAAAGACAGATATTTTTCGGTGCACAAAACTTTTGGCCCTATTCGGCAAAAAAACGCTGAAGTTGGTGCAGAAACTGACTTCATTCACTATGCTACTAAGTTTCAAATGTAAACAAATGGCGGCGGCGTCAGGTTTAGTCGAACTTAAACAACTTTTAAATAGTTGATAATTCTACAAGTGTTACATGAACATTACATAAAGACATAAAAACCTTAACCGAAACATAAGAACAATATTATTCAATCATTTTTAAAGGAAAAAATATAGATTTATATACTTTTAACGCGGCCGATTGCAACCAGAAAGGGAGCTGTGTGTCTACACGGTCCCATATACAAAATTTCAACTATCCGAGGCTATTCATTTTTGTGTTATGCGAGATACATAATACACCTCCAAAAAAAAATCTCTTCTGAATCCATTTTAAATCCATTTCAGAATTCGTTTTGGGAAAAAGAGGCCTTTATTCTATCCGTACGTACAGATGTAACGCAAAAATATCGTTCGAATGGAAACGAGAGCGGACAAAATGGATATTTTGTTGAAATACGATACCCGAAATTTTTCGCGATTACAATACTTCCTTTACTTCGTACAAGGAAGTAAGAGCAACAGTGGGCTAAAAGAAATTTTTAGTAACTCAACTGGAGATATCTTATTATCTCAGAACTCAACAGTAAACTAATATAGATTACTGAAATTAAACTGAAGATCACCAGAATCCATCATAAACACTGGTGGAAAGTGTAAGCACTTAAATAAAGTTAAGTAGATTATTTAAATAAAGTTAAGTAGATTATTTAAATAAAGTAAATTCAGTTAAACTGGTGCCCACAAGACCTTTGGTCACCGGTGTCGAGAGGTCGCTGGAGACTAAAACAGTGTGGTCACTGTGACAAACTGTAACAGCAAATGAATCGTTAGGAAAATAACCAGCTGGATATTATTAGAGACTTCCTGTTTTGGACTAACTTTAAGAAACTCATTTTTAGAGCCAGGGTGTAAGCGATTCGGCCAGGAAGAATGTCCTGAAGGCTAATGGGTCTTTATCCCCTAATGCTTTTATGATGCCGACTTGTTCACGGCTGTTCGCTGCTCTTTTGTGAGAAGAGACGAAGCAGTGGAGTTGGATGAACATGTAGTCAGAAAGACTGTGGGAAACTCGTTCCTTCCCTTCTGTAAGATATAGCCATGTAACAATTTACGCTATTCATCATTTATTTAACCACGAATGAATTTGTTGTTGAGTTTTAAATAAATTTAAAAAGACAATCCTGTCTTGCTATTTTTCCATAAAAGCTCGGAAACGTTACAGCTATAATAATTTGGTGGCAGCAGGTATGATGAAAATCCACGAAGCAGTTTTAGTTTGGTCATCGAACGAGAACTCTTGTGCTTAACAAAGAAAGAATACGGACGTCAGTCCGGGTAAAAAAAAGGACCGTCAGGCTCCGAAATTCAACTCCGCGCTTTTCTAAAGAAGATTCCAGACGTCAGTCCGGGAGAAAGAGAGGACCGTCAGGCTCCGAACTTCAGCTCTGTGTTTTTAAGTTCCAGACGTCAGTCCGGGAGAAAGAAAGGACCGTCAGGCTCCGAAAATCAACTCTGTGATTTATAAAGAAGATTCCAGACGTCAGTCCGGGAGAAAGAGAGGACCGTCAGGCTCCGAACTTCAGCTCTGTGTTTTTAAGTTCCAGACGTCAGTCCGGGAGAAAGAGAGGACCGTCAGGCTCCGAACTTCAGCTCTGTGTTTTTAAGTTCCAGACATCAGTCCGGGAGAACGAAAGGACCGTCAGGCTCCGAAAATCAACTTTGTGATTTATAAAGAAGATTCCAGACGCCAGTCCGGAAGAAAGAAAGGACCGTCAGGCTCCGAAATTCAGCTTTGTGTTTTTCTAAAGAAGATTCCAGACGTCAGTCCGGCTGAAAGAGAGGACCACCAGGATCCGAAATTCAATTCGCTTGAAGTTTAGTGGGACAGCCTTTGTCCGAAGATTTTCAGCATCTTTAAGTTGTAGGACTATCAGTGTCCGGAAAGTGTAGTGTGGTGATATACGTTTGTGTGGTAATTTAGTGCATGTGCCTTCAGCGTCCAATAAAAGAATTAAGTTGTGAGATTCAACACTTTCATGTTCCAGGCTTCAATCAGAATTTCAACTCTACAGTCCAGGCGGGTAAGTACCTTGGATTTTTTATATTGAGGCAGTGAGGTTATTAGTTATAGTATTTCTATTGTGTCATTTATGTCACTTCAGGTAAATGTTTTCTAACAAATATTGGTTTCGTTGAAGCTTGCAAATGCGTTGATTGATATTTATGTTTCAGATAAGAAAATATATTTAAGAATTTAGGTATAAATTTAGAAATTTGAATTCAGGAATTATAATTAAATAATATCTTAAGAATTTGAAGTTGTATTAATAGAGTGAATTGTTGTGAGTTTTGCTACTATTATGCTTCTATAATTGAAGAGTAAAATTGTAATATTTCTAAAGATTCTATCTTTTAGAGGGTATTCTGAATTATCAATTCTAAGTCGTCTTGAACGTTATAATTATTAGAAGTAAATGTAAACTGTTATGGTATGTAAGAATTATAAGTTTGTAAGAATGTATTTCATGTAAGAAATATAAGTACGTAAGAATTATAATTCCAAAAATTTTCAGTTCATTGTGTTAAAAATGAAGATAAGTAAATCTTGGTAGCTTAAAATTAAACTGTTGTTTATTTGATTTTCAGTACAGAATATGAATTATCATTTTGTGTAAGAATTATGAGAAGTGAAAATTTTCAGTTGAAAGTGTTAACAGAAAGTTTAGAAATCACTAATATCTTACGTTCAAACTGTGGTTGTATTGATATTTATGAGTATTTATACGTTTACTTTAATTTACTTTTGAATGCATACCTTAATATACTATGAAAGTTTTGATGATCTGAATGTGAATATTGTATTATCTAAAGCATATTGTATTATCTTAAATTCTCAATTTAACTAATTGCAACTGAGTGCATCCTGTTCACAGTATAGTGTAAATTGTCTTGAATGTATGTTTAGAATACCAGAAATTGTTCTGAAAAAAAAATTAAGAGTTAAATTTTGAGCCTCAGAATTGTAAAATATATATATATATATATATAGAGAGAGAGAGAGATTCATTAGATTTAGAGTATAAGTTGAGGGTATATCATGGCATTCTTAGCAAAAGCTAGAAAAGAGGACCTTAAATCCTTGGCTGAAGAGTTAGGGGAAAAGGTTGGACCCCAGCTTAGGATATTAGAATTAAGACAGCTGATTATGGGAAATGAAGCCTACGAGGAGGAACTAGTTAAAAGTCTGTTGGAAAATATCACGTCAGTGAGACTCGAGAAAGAAGACGAAGAGAGGCAAGAAAGAATTAGGAAAGAAGACGAAGAGAGGCAAGAGAGAATTAGGAGAGAAGAAAGAGAATTCGAGATAACCAAAATGAAATTGGAGGCCGCTAAAGTTAAGGATCTAATTGATGGGAAGGAAGAAAGTATGCCTAGAAGAAACCATTTTGAACTTCAAAAAATGATCCAAAAATTTGATCCCGAAGAGAATGATGTTAGTTTGTACCTAGTCATGTTTGAGCGCCAAGCAAAGAGGGCGAATCTAAACCAATCAGAATGGGTTTCTGTTTTATTAACACTTTTGCCAACAGAGATAGTTCAGCTGATTATGCGAGAGCCAGAAGAACAGGCTTATGACTATGCTTACATAAAAGGGATACTTCTTAAAAGGTTTAAACTGAGCCCAGAAAAATTTAGAATCAAATTCTCGCAAACCCAAAAAAACGCTCAAACCACTTGGAGGGATTTCGCATTTGAATTAAGAAATTATTTTGAAGAATGGATCTCGGGCTTGGAAATTAATGATTTTGAACTTTTAAAAGACCTGATGATAACGGATCAAATGAAGCGTCGCGTAAATTTCGAAGTGCGCCAGCATTTTATTGATGAATGGTCCAAGATAACGTCCCCAAATAAATTAGCCGAGTTGTTAGAAGATTATGAAAACGTACGTGAATACCGGAAAAAGGTCTCTCCAGTTCATGGTTCGGAGTCGCAAAAGAGAAATAAAAATCAGCCTAATTTCAGAGATTCGCCAAGGTATAAACAGGCTGGGGAAAAAGTTTCGAAAAAAACAGAAACTTTTCGAAATCAAGATGAGCGTCATTTTGAAGTACGTAAACCTCTTAAGTGCTATACTTGTGGCTCAATCGATCACTTGAGGCCGCAGTGTCCGAAAGCTCAGAAAGACTTTAAATCTACGGCTGTTGTTAACAGGGTACAAGAGAATGAAGAAGATTATTTAGCGCCATACACTACAATGGCTAAGGTTAACGGGTTCGATCTTCCTGTATTACGGGATTCTGGAGCATCCATTGATGTGATCTGTAAAAAATACATTACCCCTTCAATGTTAACAGGAGAAACTGTTTGGGTAAAACAACCGTTCGATGAATCACCTATATGTCTTCCCCTAGCACATGTTGAAATAGAAGCAGAATTTGGACGAATATTAACAAAGGCCGCAGTCATACGAAATGAGCTTGATCAAGGACGTTATATATTAGGGAATCGGACGGCTGCAAAATTAGGAAAAAATCAAAATAAGGAATACTTTTTCCAAGTTAACGCAGTGGAGACGCGGGCTCAGAAACGCCGACAAATGATCAATAGCGAAGAGAAAGGCCTTCAAGCAGCAAAAGAAAGGGGTGAGCATACGAATATTGTACCCCTACCGAGTTTTCCCTCCCTCGCGAACGATTATACTTCCCAGGGGACGGAACAAGAAGAACAGGAAGACAGAAAGTCGCTCCTGCCCGTTTCGGAGTTCAATGACCTACCTCCTCTACTTTCAATAAGCAAGACTAAATTCCTTCAATTACAGCAACAGAGTGAAGATTTAAAGCCGCTTTTTGACATAGCGACAAGAGACTCTCAAAATAACTCTTCGACAAATATTTACAAGATAGAAAAGGGGCTGCTGTATAAGTGTCAAGAAGATCGTTTAGGAAATGTACGGAAATTATTGGTCATTCCTGAAACTTGTCGGGAAAAGATATTGAGTTTATGTCATGAACAAGTGTCCGGACATTTGGGCGTAACTAAATCCAAAGATAATCTAGCTAGATATTTTTTTTGGCCCAAATGTTATCAAGATATGGAAACTTATATTCGAACTTGTGATCCTTGCCAAAGAGTGGGGAAATCTAACGATAGAAAAAAAGCGCCTCTGAAATTAGTCCCTGTGATATCGGAAGTATTTTCAAAAATAAACATAGATACTTGTGGACCCTTGCCAACCACATCTAAAGGAAACAAATATATACTAACTGCTATATGTGTAGCATCAAAATATCCAGAGGCTCTTCCAATCGAAGATATAACTTCGGTTACAATAGTGGATGCGTTGTTAAATCTTTTCAGCAGAATGGGATTCCCTAAAGAGATTCAGTGCGATCAAGGAACTTCATTTATGAGCAATCTGACCACAGAATTTTTTGAACGTTTCGGTATCAAAGTTAGTCATAGTTCGGTACACCACCCTCAGTCTAATCCAGTGGAGAGATTTCATCGTACTATAAAAAGAATATTACGAGTTTTATGTTTGGAGGCTGATTCTGATTGGGAACAGGTGCTACCGGCGGCTCTTCTTGCTTTAAGAACTGTGACGCATGAAAGCACGGGTTTCACACCTGCGGAACTTGTCCACGGAAAAAATTTGCGTACTCCAGAAACGTTGTTATACGAACATTGGACGGATTCACCAGAGGAGGAACAACCAGTAACCGAGTATGTTTTTAGACTCATAAATCGCTTAAAAAAGTGTCAAGAGTTGGCAGTTGAGAAAATGCAAGATCAACAACTCAGGAGAAAAAAATGGTATGATAAAAATGCCATAAAAAGAGAATTTAAAGAAGGTGATCTGGTTTTAATTTTGGCCACTTCTAAGGCAAATAAACTTTCGGTTCAATGGACAGGACCGGGCAAAGTTGAAAATAAAGTATCCGAAACAAATTATATCGTATCCTTACCGGGGAAAAAAGAAAGATCCCAAATTTATCATATCAATATGTTAAAGCCATATTATAAAAGACCTGAGGTAATTAATTACCTGTCTTGTAGCGAAGAGGGTTCTGACCAGATTGAGACTGAAATAGATTTTCCTAATATTGATACAAATCCAAACGTTTACGATTATTCTGAGGTTATTAAAAGTAGCAATTTGGAAGAATTATTAGAACCTACTCAAAGAGATCAATTGCAGAGGTTATTAAATAAATATTCGCAAAGTTTTTCTAACGAGCCGGGAATGACAGACCTCGTAGAACATGATATTGAAGTTATCAGTAATAAGCCGGTACGATCTAAGCCGTATCGAATGTCACATCGACAAAATGAAATTTTAAAAAGAGAAATTCAACGAATGCTTGACCTAAAAATTATTGAGGTGGGGGAATCAGACTACACTTCTCCTATGATTCTCGTAGAAGCTCCAAATAAGGACCCTCGACCTTGTGTGGATTACCGACGATTAAACGAAATCACACGTACCCAGTTCTATCCCTTACCCAATATAGAAGAACGGGTAGAAGAAGTTGCTTCTGCAAAATATATCACGGTTATAGATTTAGCTAAGGGATATTGGCAAATACCCTTAAGCCCTAATGCTCAAAGATATGCCGCATTTGTAACCAGTTTCGGCACTTACAGGCCATTACGGTTAAGTTTTGGTTTAAAAAACGCTCCTTATTTTTTTTCCAAGATGATGCAAGAGGTATTAAATGGATGCGAAGAATTTGCAGTTCCCTACCTGGATGATGTGGCTATTTTTTCAAAAACCTGGGAATGTCATCTCAAGCATCTGGAAATTGTGCTGAAACGTATAAGTAGAGCGAAATTGACCATTAAACCTTCAAAATGTCGTTTTGCTCAAAAACATGTCCTTTATTTGGGCCATGTTGTAGGCCAAGGGTACCGGAAACCGTCGGAAATTAAGACCAAAGCTATAAGAGATTTCCCAACACCCAAGACTAAAACGGATATAAGAGCATTTCTGGGATTAGCGGGCTACTATAGCCGTTATATTCCGATGTACTCAGCAATCGCCGCTCCGTTGACGGATCTTTTAAAAGGAAAATCAGTAAAGGGTGATATTCTGTGGAATGCTGAGAGCGAAAGGGCTTTCACGGAATTAAAAGAGAAATTAACAAGTTACCCAGTTTTATATGCACCCGATTTTACTCTTCCCTTTATTCTACAAACCGACGCATCTGATTATGGTATGGGAGTTGTATTAACACAGCTCACTAGTAACGGAGAAGAACATCCCATTATATTTCTGAGCAAGAAATTCTCCGAGGTAGAGAAAAAGTACTGCACCACTGAAAAGGAATGCGCCAGCATAGTGTTTGGTATAAAGAAACTTCACTATTATCTAGACGGGCAAGACTTTATTGTGCAAACTGATCATAATCCTCTAACTTGGTTACGAACTAATGCCAGTAATAATCCTCGCTTAATGCGTTGGGCTCTGGCTCTTCAGCCATACAATTTCACAATTATTCATCGTTCGGGGAAACTCAATAAAAATGCTGATGCTCTAAGCCGAAAAACTTGATATTATATTGATTTTATATTTTTTACTGTCTTGTATGGTTCTTCTGTAAATCTATATAAGTAAAAGAATGCATATTGTGTAATATTTGTCTAAAAAGGGGTAAGCTCTGTTTTGTCTGAATGTAATTAGTCATTAGTATTTTTTGTACACTAAGTATGTTATATTATTTGTACACTGCCCTCAATATAATTTCATGTTTAATCCATGGTACTTACACCTGTTTGATGTAAAAATGTGTGTTTACTATAATTTATTTTATTAACAATATGGTGAACTCTAATGGTGGTAATTATGGTCCAGAAAACCCCCCCCCTCGGGGAGGGAAGGAAGCTGTGACAAACTGTAACAGCAAATGAATCATTAGGAAAATAACCAGCTGGATATTATTAGAGACTTCCTGTTTTGGACTAACTTTAAGAAACTCATTTTTAGAGCCAGGGTGTAAGCGATTCGGCCAGGAAGAATGTCCTGAAGGCTAATGGGTCTTTATCCCCTAATGCTTTTATGATGCCGACTTGTTCACGGCTGTTCGCTGTTCTTTTGTGAGAAGAGACGAAGCAGTGGAGCTGAATGGACATGTAGTCAGAGAACTCTGTGGGAAACTCGCTTTTTCCCTTCTGTAAGATATAGCAATGTAACGGTTTACGCTATTCATCCATTATTTAATCACGAATGAATTTATTGTTGAGTTTTAAATAAATTTTAAAAAGACAATCCTGTCTTGCTATTTTTCCATAAAAGCTCGGAAACGTTACATCACCAAAAGAGCGGTAAATTTCAATGCATCGCTAAAGGCAACCACTTTGCTGCAATCTGGGAATTTTTACAGATGAAAAGGTAAAAGTTACTTATCGGGTGCAAGTTTTTTTTTTTTAAGATTCCCAAACTATCGACATTTATTGTGAACTGGCACAACATTATCAGCATATGAAAAGGAAACACACTTCAGTTATTTAAAATACCAAATTTGAATTATTAAATAGATATTATGTCATACATTAAAAAATAAAGCACTTAACATTTTTCTGCAATGTTTTTATGCTATTGTTCTCCTCAACGACACAGCGATCTGTTTACACTTGAAGACCGAATTTTGAATTTGTTTTTTTTAACTATTTCAGATTTTGTAAATCTTTAACGAATTTTTGAATTAACAAACTCAACGATTTCAAAGCGAGCAGTGACAACACTGTACGAAAAAAAAAAAACATTTTTATCTGCAGCGCGGGAGACTGTCTATTAGAAATTCTAAAGGCACTCTGTTTTTAAATATTTTGTGATTTTGCCGTTAAGTTGAATTTTATGTGGCTTAAGCGTGAAGAACATAATATTTAATAAATGAGCACACGAAACGTTAACACTAAAACGACAAAAAAATTTTTGTAAATTTGTTGCCATCTGAGTAAGAAAACTGAACTTTGCTATCACAAAAAGACTGGGAGGGAGGAGGGGGAAACAGAAAAATGAACGCTGCATCAGGAATTCTAAACGTATACTGCTGTGCTGCTTTCAAAATGTTTGTAATTGTCCTGTTGAATACTATATTTCGTCAGCGCGAAGAAAACGCTGTTGAATCGTGTTATTTCGTAAGTGCGAAATAAAGCCAAAAAAGACCCCCCCCCCAAAAAAAATAGTAAGAGTAAGCGTAAGAGCAGACTGTAGACATCGAACATAACGAGAGAGCAAAAAGCCTTAACAAATTCGTTTGGGAGACTGTTAAAATCTGAAACCTTTCAGATTTTTTAAAAGAATTTTTTTTCCATTTTCCATGAAGGTTTATTTGTAATACAAAGGGAATGACTATATAAAATTCCTTAAAAAACTAGATCTCTTGTTAAGGGTTCCGGTTCCATCACGTCTGCTTACTCGTCGATGTGGTAATCTATCTAACCATTCAGTTTTTCCATTTTTTCACCTTAAATGTATAGAGACATTAGGATTATTTTAAAGCAAGAGATGTGAAAAATGAGCAATGAACTCACCAGGACTCGAACTACGGACCTTTCGAATACGCGCCGAGCGTGCTGACCACTATATCACGAAGGCATGCCAAGAAGGCGGGAGAAATACCTTATATACTCCGTCCTTTTAAAGGGCGACTGGGGATGAGGGGCCCAGATGCCAAATCCTGGTAGTGGAGAATCATCATCCACCACCTTCTTTTAGTTCGGCCGCTACTTGTAAATTTATTAGGAATTTCTTTGAAGCAGGAGCTTGAAGAAATGAACAATGCCCTCGCCGGGACTCGAACCACTTACCTCTCGAATGCGCGCCGAGCATGCTGACCACTACACCACGAAGGCATGCAAAGAAGGCAGGAGAAATACCTTATATACTCCCCCTTTTAAAGGGCGACTGGGAATTAGGGGACCCAGTTGCTAAATCCTTGTGGTGGAGAGTGATCATCCACCACCTTTTTTTAGTTCGCTCGCCACTGTAGAGTCATTAGGTTATTTATGAAGCGGGAGTTTTGAAAAATGAGCAATGCCCTCGCTAGGATTCGAACCATGGACCTCTGGAATACGCGACGAGCGTTCTGATCCATACAGCAAGAAGGAATACCAAGAAGGTGGGAGAAATACCTTATAAATGAAAATTGTTTGCGATATAAACAATCTTTAAAAAATTGGACCCCTTGTAAAGGGAGTCCGGGCCCAACTTGTTTGCCTGTTCGCCGCCATGTTTGATCTATTCAACCAGAGTTTTACCATTTTTTTTCCCACGTTAAATAAAAGTTGGTTGAATGTAAAGATAATACACATGCAAAATGTTTTAAAAAACTAGACGCTTTGGAAGTGATCCAGTTCTCCAAGTTGTCTGTCATCAGTTTTTAACAGATGAATTTTTAAATTTTTTGAAGACGATCTATGATGTCAAAAGAATGAGTGTACAATAAATCTTTGAAAAAACTGGACCCATTGAAAAGGGTTCGATTCCCAAGGTTTTGACTATTCGCCATCGTGTTTAATATGTTTAAACGTTGATCTATTCCATTTCGTTCATATTAAATCAAAGTTTATTTAGGATGTAAAGAGTAAATATGCACAACACGCTTTGAAATAATGGACTTCTTGCAGGGGGGATCAGTTCCTCACATTTTGAGCATTCGCAGCCATGTTTAAACTGTTATAACCACGTTCGGGAACCTCAAGAAAATCGTATTTTCTTTGCTGAATGGGAAATGTTATGGAAAGCTTATCGCCGGATTTGAGACGCGAGTGCGTTTTAGCCGTCTGTGACAGGCGGTCTCGTAATTCAATTCCTTTCACGTCCATATTATATCTAAAAATCCTCAGAGAAAACACGATCGTGGAGGGGCCTGGAGAATGCGAATGCGTGATAAGTAGGAATGGGGGGGGGGCAGTTTCTTGTTGTGGAGGATAAAAAAAAAGTAGCACTTGAGCGAAAGAAAATTCGACACATTTCGGGGTCAGAGATTCTGTGATTTTTGTCTCGAGAAGTCCAAGCTTGGAATATGGTTCAGGAAGACAGGCAAAAAACATTAGCTAACAAACAAGTTCATAGTCGCGTGTTTGGGAAAAGTATTTTTGCGTATCAAGTACTCATTCCCCTTCATCTGGAAAAGCGTAGTGATTAAAAAAAGAAAAAAAAAAGGCGATTTAGAAGTTGGAAACAATTAAATAGTACTGGCTGTTGGAAATGGACCGAACTCTGACCAGCAAAAAGAAGTGTAGAATAGAATAAGAAAATATATAAAAGAAAATAAGAATGAAAATACGCAAGACTTTTTTTTTCTTTCATTTATTTATTTTCTTTTGTACTAAAAGAACTGTATTACGCGGTAAAGTATTTATTCGCCGGTTAAAGCTTAAATGGTGTAGTGAAACATTTAAAAAAATTTCGGATCTGCCTGAAGATCTTAAGAACCCACGAATAACAGCACAATATTTACTAAATACTATAATCTAATACTTTAGAACAGGCCCTTCAAGACCATTTTCGAGGCGAAATTAAGGTGACAAAGGCGGAATGAGTACTCGCCCAAAATCATGCCTTACAACCATGGTAACGCCGGCTGGGGAAAAATTCTCGAATCCTTTAATTTGATAAAAATCTCTTAACTTTGTGCGATGATAGCAACACACGTTACGATCGAAAGTGAGGAGGAGGTCATTTTGAACTTGAAGGGCCTATTTTAACGTATCAGACTCTAGCAACGCAACAATTTTACTGTCGGGAAAAAAACGGCAAAATTTGTATAACAGTTGAAAATTAAGTAGTAGAAAAATTTGCGAAAATTATAATTATAATATTATAATGCAAAGTAAGTCAGCGTTAAAAAAATATAATTGAAAAGAAGCTTTTTATACAATACGCTTTAATTTGAAAGGGATATGATAATTTATGCTGTTTACGTTTCGATGTAAAGGAGAAAATAATTGATCATATAATTTAATCGGAATAAAAGATCAAATAATTCTGTTGATATAAATCATCTACAATTTGAGATCACGAATAATGAAAGCGGTGGCTCTCATGATAATTTTAATATTATAATGCCGCATACATTTGATAATGCAATTAAATTAATAAGATTTTGTTACTTTATTGTCCAGCGTTTTTATTTTTCATGATATAAAATTGCAGAGGAATTCTGTAAATAGATTTACTCCCATTAAACTATATGATAAATAAATTTTTTATCCTTTTAGGGATTGAATTATCATAGCCATTTTACGTAAAAAACTTATTGTATTAAAACGTTTTTTTAATTGTAGTTTGTTTTCCGTTTTTTAGTCTCAATGACATGTTATCAATGGTAAAATTTGTAGTCATTATTAAAATGCATGCAATAAATTGTAAGAGGTTTATGAAACAAAGAAAAATAACTGCATTTAAAGAATGAGCAAATAGCTTTGAAAATTCACTTTCGAAAACCGAATGTAATAAGAGTGTTACAGCGAAATTTCCTTCAAGCTAAAATGAAAAAACAAATATCGCCATTTCGGCGTTAAGTGCGCCAAGATAGCAAACTCAAAAGCAATTTTTCTGCAAGAAAGGCTTTTTACTCTCGTCTGCTGCAGACTACAACACATTTAAAAACTATAAAATACCTCTAAATTGATACCTTTTTTAATCATCCTTGTTTCGAAAGAGGGTGAAAAGATTGTTTTATAACCTGTGAACATTTCAGGCCTTTATAATATCGGATGCGTTTTTAGATGTTGAAATTTTAAAATCTTAAACACCAAATAAAACAAGTCTAAAACATCGAGTGATTTTCAAAAATTCGCCAAAAATATAAAAATTAGAAAGTCTTATTCAGAAGTTTTATTGAAAAGATTCTTCTTTCTCTATTCGATGTCACAAACAGTAAAATTCTGATATGCTTAATTTGTTCGCCAAATGTAAATATGTGTAAAAAAATCCTTTATAAACATTAAATAAAAAATCTAAATGGAATTTTGCAAAAATCACTTCACTATATTGCGTTGTCATCGACAAAGAGTGTGAGTACAAAATTTAAATTCGATAGATTATAAGGATGCAGATTAAAAATCGATAATAAATTTCCGCTCACAGTGAAACACGACGAGTGAACTAAATAAAAGCTTATAATTAAGTGATATAAAATTACAATAAAAAGTTACAATTAATACCAAACTTCCTCGTTAATAAACTGAATGGCTTGAAATTGAGTAAAATTATAAAGCTAAGAAAATATATATTTGCAAGTTAACAAAACAAAAAAACTGGTTTTATATAACTTTTATTTATCTATTCTGTGCACATTACAAAATGGCATATATTCATAAGTTTCAGCACAATTTCTTTTTTTTTTTAATTTTCGCGATAATTTTTTCCTATTTAATAAAACCAGAAAAATTTCCATCAATCCTTGAGAAGAATTCGAGAACTGATGTTTCCGGCAACTTCGTTTTCTTTACCTTGATGTATGCGCATGATAAGGGACAAAAAAACATAAAAATCCGTTAAGAAATAACTAACTGCATGTGATAACAAACACTTTTTGCAAAGCTCGAGAAATGGACATTTTTCACGTCACGTCCGAATTTATCAGCAATTCAAGGCCACTCTTTGAAGTCTCAAATGGTTTTCAGCAAGAATTCTAAGCACTGAATCTAGCAGAGTAAAAGAGAACCAAGGCAAAATGTAAAAAATCGCAAGAAAAAAAAATCTTGAACGTGATCCCTGAAAAGAGACGATAACAATCTTAAACTGAAAACTAGTATTTCGAAAAGTGCTACATTTTAGCTAAAAAGGTATCCGTTCATCTTCATTCAAGATGCAGAGAATGATTACCGTTGAAACAGTCAGAAAAGTTGCTCTTTTATGAAGGCATTTTGAAAAAATAACGTTTTGTTCACACCCTACTTGGCATCAACCCTTTCGCTCCCGGTGGTCTAACACCGAAATCACCCATTCAGAATTTTGCCGGTGGTTTCCTTGCGCAGTCATATGCATAAATAGGTAGCACAAGACGCCATCTTCTGGTATGTAGCGGGAATTTCAGGATAAAATACAACATTTCATCAATATCGGCATTTTTTCGGTGTGAACCACTTGTTGAGTGCCATAAACTTGCTTTTTTATGTATTTTGTGCAATGAAATTTCAATACCGCTTTTACAATGACTGAAAAATTATTTTTTTTCGACGTTGGTAGATTCATAAATTTTGGCATTTTCTTGATATAACAATTACAAATTCGCACATCTTGATTCATAATGAGGAGTGAAGGCCAGTCTTTACCATTGAAAGATTTTTTCAAATTTCTGTTGCAGGATGATTAACAGCACAGCGAAAAACGTGAAGGAAAAAGTGAAGACATCAGCACCAAGTGCCAAAAAAAAAACATATCTTTTGTTCGCCAACAAGAAACAGCGCATATACCAGTACACGGGACATGTTTGCGATGTATTTTATGCCGAATAAAAGCTGAACTCCATCGCACAAAATGTCAGTAAACAGTTGCAATATTAAACTCTGCCTGAACGATTAGAAGAGATATTTTCTATAGCGTCATCAAGTACAAATCGAAACGTGTAGTCCTAATGGTATGTATCTGTTACCGTGACAGACCGAAACTAGAGAATGTCGACATTCTGCCGGGAATATCAACACATACCAAGTACATCGATGTGAGACCGAAATACACTGGTTATCATAAATCAATGAAAAAATCACAAAAATCACGATTACGGAAAAAGTTACATGTAGAATTTTATGAAACTTACCCACAATATATAACACATAGTAAGGTATCAAGCAACATAAAAAGAAATTACCAGACAATTATGGTAGTACAGAAATTAGCGCATGTATAAAATGAACAAATCGAAGGTACCAGTTTGCTATAGGAAAAGTACCTTCGATATGGAATATGATAGCCTCTAGAAGCAATACAGAACATACAGCGATGTGTGATGCTCTCAATTATTCAAGTCCGGGGATTGAGCTGGCCACTCCATGCGCATAATTGTTTCCTGTTGAAGATAATCATCTACGATGCGAGCTCTGTGTGGTCTTGCGTTGTCGTTCTGTAACAGGAAAGCATCACCTATTGCCCCAGCATATGGGCACGCATAAGCATCAAGAATAGCATCTCTATAAACCTGAGCATTCACGGTTCCCCTTGGAAAGACATGGAAGTCTGTGCTTCCACGCAAAGAGATGCCACCTCAAACACAGGCACTGCCTCTTCTGTATGCATCTCTTTCACGGATGTTTGACGGATGATAAAGGGTTCCAGGTTCTCTCCATATCAAATAACGCCTACTATAGCTTTCTAGACTAAACCTGGACTCATCCGTAAAGAGAACAGCCCTCCATTGATAAGCCGTCCAGTGGACATGTTGTCGTGCCCTCTGCAAACGGTCCATCCTATGGCATGACGTAACACACGCAAATGGCTGGTCGCCTCGCATACAGACCACCTTCGTGAAGCCTTCTACGCACAGTTGACGTTGATACCAAACTTCCGATGGCTGCAGCAGGGGAGGATCTAAGAAGAGCCGAGGTAGCGGTTCTATTCCTGCGCGCACATAACGTCAAATATCGGTCATCGGCGTTCGTCGTAGCAGTTAGCAGTCCTTGGCTGAACCTCCTACATGCCGAATCTGTGGTTTGAAATTACATCCCAAGTCTATAAACCACGGAAGAACTCGCATTTAGCCATCAGGCCATTATTTCTATTTGACTTTGTCCTGCCTCTAGTCTCCCAATGGCTCCCCATCATATTTCTCCAGGCAAATGATGTCTGGAGGTCATTGTTACGAATTAGCTATCTCAGATTTCTGATGTCACTATCACAGTGAAATATGTGGGCTTGCTCTCAAACACGGACTTTTATGCTCCTCGCAGATTATGTATTCCGAGTGGAGCGCCACTAATTTGCATATTGCAATTTTACTCAGCTACTCTTACTTGGCAGCATATTCAAATTTTACACGGTTTGGCTTATTTTTGAGGGAGTTATCGCTATTTTTGTGACTATTGCTTAATTTATGATAACCAGTGTATTTGGCCATATTCTCATGCATTCTGACCATCATAAAAGTTTAAATTCTTGCAATAAATAAGAGTGTACAACGTCAATCACATAAATTAATCACGTTTATTACTGGTGTTGTTTTCCTTTTACCTCATTTAAAATGTACTGTTTCTTTTAAATTCAACAGTTTACTTACATGGGCTTCTCCTTTTCTGACATGTATCGTAAAGTGTTGTAATAATAAAGCGTTGTTGCGTGCGTACGAGTTTGTAACAGATTGAATGCACACAGGTCCGATGATAGGTTAATAAAAGTTATTTTTATGAAATGAAGCACTTCAAAATTCTGGAACTTTCCACAGAAATACTCGTACAGGTGTTCACAGAATCACAGAGTACAATCAGTAGTTACACTTCAAACTACTAAGAACATCAAACACAACGCAATGTAAAGCCTACTTGATCTTAGTTCATCCTGAACTAACAACTTTGCAACAACAATAACTAAACATTTGAGAGCAAATGCTCTCTCTCCGACCTTATATAGTTTTCACACGACCGCCGAGATACTTCTAGTACTTTCTGCCTCTTGATATAACTGGAAGGCAATATGAAGGTCGAATTAGAGTTGCGACTAATATAGTGACTCCTAATATAGTTACGTTTATTCAGTTACAATACTTATTACGGTGATACAGGGACCGGACGCAAATGCCGCCAAATCATCGACAAAATAAATCACTAAAACCGTTGCCAGCTGGGCGATATCTCACCAAATTATAGAGATACCTATTTACTTTATATTAAATGGACCTGCCCCTACTTTTCCGGCACAGCTCGTCTCTTTAGATTTTTCACGTTATATTATACAAAAGAAATGCGAAAATTTTACTTATAATTCCATTTAATTACCTAACTAAATACAAATTTCGTAACAGTATGTTTAAAAAACGCAACAAAAATATTTTTATTCAACATTCACCATTCACCATAAGTGCATGGTGAATGTCGACATTTACCATTGTAAACGAGGAATGAGGACATTTTTAGCAAATATTCCTGACATACACCAAGCGAGTGTGTGAATGTTGATAATCACCGGAGAATGTCGACATTCTTCAGATGTCGGTCTATCAGAGTAACATAACCATCATATATTGTATAGCAATTAAAAAATTTAATTAAAAAAAAGAAAAACCTAAAAGAGGTTTTAGATTTTAAATTACATCTAAAGGGGCGTTTTTTTAACATTCTATGTGTTACCTTACTCTGTTAAATATCATGTTCTTCGCCCTTAAACCATAAAATTCATTTCAAGAGCAATATCGCAAAAGAATTTTAAAAATGAGCATATCTTTAGAAATTCCGATGCGCAGTCTCACGCGCTGGAGATAAAATTTTTTTTTTTTCTGTGCAACGTTGCCATTACTCGCTTTGAAATCCTTGAGTTTGTTAATCAAAAATTCTTTAAAATTTACAAAATATGAAATCGATAACAAAACAAATTCAAATTTCAAATTTGCGGTTCGGGTGGAAGCATTCATTATCCAAAATTTGATGGATCTAGGTACCATTGTTTTATGACAATGCGAGAAACATACATACATTTATGCAGATTCTTCATTATTTAATAAAAGTTTTGTTGTGTATATTAATTGTTACCAATATGTTAATCACGTGACAGGCAACTGAACCTTTTTACTGACCACGTTTTTAAGGGAAGCCAAAAGATTTTATTTGGCTAAAAAGTAATTTTTCAGAAGATTCGCGTTACACTTAGAAATAAGCACGAAGTACCATCATGTAGTCAGCCCGTTTGCTTGCGTTCAGACTTGGAACGAGCTACCAGTATTCAACAGTCTGTTTTCTCATTGCTAGCTGCACGTGATAATGAGCACATCACGAAAGCTGGCAAGAAAAATGCGGTAATTTCGAACGAATTTACTAATAAATCGCTCCAGGCGCTATCTTTTACAGTTTGTTTCAGTTTTCTTTCACTTTCAATTGCTTTACGAAATAGTCGCTTTTGCGAGACTTGTGATTCCAAGCAATAGCCTTTTTCAATTTCACATTGCACGCATGTTTACTGCTCCGCGTGAATTGCTGTTTTTGAAATTTTTGTGTTTGCTTTTTGTCCAAGAATTTTGTTGATCCGTTCTGTCTGTGCTGACGTTTTGGAAATATTTATATGTTTTGAATTTGAGAGAAAGAAAAGTCTGATAACTTCAAAAAAAATTAAAAGTAATATTTAAAAAACCGAAAAAAAAACCTATTTATATAGCAAAACAAAAACTGTCTTACAAACAGAATGAGCTACGAAGTTTGGAAATAAATGCTGTTTTAACACTGTTGCATGGAGACGCACGTGGGGGGTGGCCCACACAAGAAGGAAAGAAAATACCAAGTGAAAAATAAACCAAACACAATTCATTTAAAAAAAAATGTTTTTAACGTGTGTATAACAAAAATCATTTGCTCAAATACTTTTACGTACAAACCGCTTTCCTTTAGTTTCTTTAGTTTGCGTTTTCTCGAAGAGTACGTAATTTCGATTGATTTTTCCTTAGAAAATGCGGATCTCAAAATATGATGCATTAACCAAGATTCTGATAAGAAATCTCTAATTCTCTTACGTTGTCATTTTTTTAGGATGACAAAATACGAGTTAATTTTTTTCACTTGTTTTCTTAAATAAATCAAATCAAATAAAAAAAAAGTTCGTTTGAGCATTGCTACAATTGCTGTTGACCATTGCTAGAATGTAATAATGTAAAAATTGTTAACAAATAAATAAATTTATTTTTTTTTAATCTGAAAGTTTTCAGATTTTACATTATGCCCAAAGGGACTTTTGCATTAACGTTTTGTGTGTTACCTTTATCTATTAAATATCATGTTCTTCGCACTTAAACCATAAATTCAACAGCAATATCTCAAAATACTTTTAAAATGAGCATATCTTTAGAATTTCCGATACACAGTCTCGCGCGCTGAAGATAAAACTTTTTTTTTGTTCAGTGTTGCCATTCCTCGCTTTGAAATGGTTGAGTTTGTTAATAAAAAATACGATATGCAGAAGAAAATATAAGCATGATTCTATTTGCCTAAATTAAAGAACTTCTAACTAAAATTGGGTTGTCTGAAAAGTTATGACGCATTTTTTCTTACCGTATTTTTATGGACGACTGAGTATTCAGGCAGACAAAACAATATTTATTTTACTATATATATATAAACAATATATATTCAAACAGACAAACAATACTTATACGCTACGTATCTGATTGGTATTCTATGTTTTCCATCAGCAACTTCTCACGCACTGACTAAAAATCAAGTAGAAAACGTAAACCGAACAGAAGTGATGCTGGTATTTTCTTTTTTTGTCAATGTTGTCAAATAAAATGAAAAAAAAAAGAATAGCTATGGAATAATAGAATAGCTATGGAAACTGAATTTAAGCTTCTTATTCTGTTTCTTTAATAGAAAATGATATTTGAAATCAACAATATATCTTCGTACCGTTAGGGAAAATAAGTGTAATGATTAACATTGATAGAAATATATCTGTGGCTTGCTCTAAACAAAAGTAGGCTATGTTTATTGCTTGCATTTTATTTAAATCTTGTGCCTGATCACAAATTCCAAAGGATTTGGTAAGAAATGTTTTTAAGAGATGTAATATTTCACAGGCACTCGATAGTTCGGAAGATGATCTATTTTAAAATAAATGAGGCTTATGTTTAAGCGAGGATAAACTGAACGAGACATATAATTATTCTCTGCTTGATAGAAATGAAACATATTGTTGCGTGTGCACGAGTTCATAATAGATTGAATGCACAAGATACGATGATAGGATCATAAAATTTATTTTAATCAAAAGAAGCATTTCAAAGTTCTGGAATTTTCTACAGAAATTCTCGCACAGGTGTTCATGGTATCACAGATTACAATCAGTAGTTTACACTTCAAACTACTAAGAACCTTAAACACAACGCAATGTCAAGCGCACTTAAAGAGAAAGCTAACTCGGAGATATCCGAGTTCACGCTGAACTAACAACTCGCAACTTTCTGCTTCTCGAAATTACTGGAAGGTAATATGAGCGTCGAATTACGGTTGCATCTAATATAGCGATCCATTGCATTTCTTCAGTTACAGTACTTACTACGGCGATACAAGGATGGGACCAAAATGTCGCCAAATGGTCTCCAAGTCTGGCGACTTTTGCCGAGTTATCGCCAAAAAAGTTGCCAGCTTAGTGATATCTCGCCAAATTACCCAGATACCCACTTCCTCAATGTTAAATGGCCTCTTCCCTATATTCTTACTTTTCCGGCATAGCTCGTCTCTTTAGAGTTTTCATGTTATATTATACTAAAGAACTACACTAATTTTACTTATAATTCCACTAATGTTGCCAATCTAAGTACAAAATTTGTAACAATATGTTTAATAATTATCGTATTTCCTTGTTTAAAGAAAAATAATCCATTCCAGTAAGAATATAGTAACATTATAATTTCTTATCAGATTTTCATTCTTAGCTATGATAGGTCGGTTTTTACATTAGACTGCGTAAAATTCAAGAGTTAGAAGGGAAAGCTCGACGTGACTTTCGCAGGTAGTTTGCGAGAGTTTGTTAGTAAGACGAAAACGATCGCTACGTATACGAACGCATTTTAAAATTTAGGGGACCTGATCCTTTGAACACATTGAGGAAGGGAAAAATTACGCGAATATTTAAAAACTTTTCAGAAAACTAGGAGAAAAATGCGCTAGGAAATACGGAATTTTACACATTTTTTATTAATAATAAATACATTTGATAAAGATTTTGACATTTGCAATAGCCTTAGTGTAGTTTTATAAGTAATACCTACTCAACAGAAAATTTACAGTGCTTCACGAAGACTGTAAATATTTTTAGGTATTACAAGTCATAAAATTCTGCTTACGTATTACGTATCTGATTGGCAATCTATGTCTTTGATCTGCAACTTTCACATCAACTGACTAAAAATTAAATAGAAAATTCAAACTGAAGCGACGTTAATATTTTCCAAAACTTCGTCTATGATGTTAAATAAAATGGGAAAAATAAGCTACACATTTTCTACCATTTACATAAATTTGTACGAATAAATTTTGGAGTGAATTAAGCCGTTTTCTTTTCGAATGCCGTTATTCCTTCACTTTTAGCTGCTTTTACTCTCGAAGACGCATATTATGTTTATTTAAATAAGCAGTAACAGCCCTCGTTGGAACGATACACGTATGACGAAAACTGCAGGCCTAACACATTTACAAAAAGGAGCATTGTAAAGGACCAATGACAACAGGAGAAGGGAAAGAAAAAAACTCGTACTGGAATTCGAAGTTTTCAACTCGCCCACCTTCGCAGACGGTAACTCAGCTGCACGCGGGAGATCGTCGACGACAATGAAGAACGTGACATCGCAGGAGGAATCTGTATAATTTCATATTTTATGGCCTTTCGTCCTACCTGTGCCGTTCCAACGCCATTTATGGTTTTTCAATGCGCTGAGCAGTTTGCGCAGGAAAAAGTAAGTGTTGCTATTCGAAAAATTCGAAATTTTTTCACAGCTTATTAATTGTGATAGATTTATTATTTTAAATCATCACAATCTCAAGCGCATTCCTACAAATAACAATATTTGAAATTTCATTTTGATTAGTTGATCGTATAAGCCGCCAGGGGTTCATATATCGGGAAGTTTTTCTTATGACCACATTTATAATGCGTAGGCACTCTATAGAATGAAAAATGCTATTTAGGCAAATTATGAATAATCATGACAAGGCTATTATTTTAAAACACGTGCATTCCTAAAAATACAAATGCTATTTTGAAAAGATAACGAAAAAGTACCAAAGTTTATGCCTTTCTTATTAAAGAAAACAAAAAGTCTGTGCCTTTCTTATTAAAGAAAACAAAAAGTCTGTGCCTTTCTTATTAAAGAACACAAAAAGTCTGTGCCTTTCTTATTAAAGAAAACGATATACGAAAATGTATGAAATATATGGAATCATGGAATGAACGCATTAGATGTATGGCTTATGTATGAACGTAATAAATGTATGGATATTCGAAACGAATCGGAGAAGGTTTTCATACTTTGTCAGTTTCCTATTCTGTATTTTATAGAATGAGACTAAGAAATACATGAAATATTAATCATTTCACACATTGCGGACAGTTTTCCAAGCGCCTTTCTATAAAATGTCTGGGCATTCCATAGAATGACGGCTTTCATACATTGTCGGCAACATATGTACTTTCTTAATCTGAATTAACCTTAACATATTTTTTCTATAGAAAGTTCACTTTGCGAAACGCGATTTTGCCATACGCGCAGCTAGCTGTCAAATGTCGCCGTACTCTCAACGTATTAATGACGTACGGCGATTTTGCAGTACGCAGAATGTATTAATGTCGTTTGCCGCATTCGGCAGAGGTTTACTGCAATTTTTTACAAATTAAAAACTTGCATTGACTAAATGAAGAACAAGTGTTTCAGATCTTTGGATTCTTGAGGATTGTGGCTCTTAAGTAATTAAGACGAACGATTTTTCATTCGCTGTATGGGATTGTTGGAACACGGGGATGGATGCTATGCATTACATTCCATTCCTCGCTCTATTAGACATGCTCACACGATTCCCAGATCGGCCTCAACACTTTCATCAACCTCTTGCCCAGTTCATGAACCTACATACCATAACGCTCAATTGCCGGAAAATCCATCACTAGTCGGATGGGTCAGGGGGCATTCGGTGAGGTCTAAAGGGGCGGAGCAGGTTCGTAGTTATTTCAAAACTTTTGATATTTGATTTGGAGGAGGTGTTTCTTTCTCTTTCCAGAAGAAGCATTCCATGTTGTATTTGTTCCAGAAACAGTAAGAATAAGGAATTTTTTAACGTTACCACAACGTGTCACTTTCATAGAAAAAATGTCACGCTAACGTATCAGAAATATATTTGTTATCCCTGTTTTATGAAACTAATAATCAATACAAAATAGAGGGAGGGGTTTCGAAAATTTTTAAAAATAGAATGTTTTTTCGATGGTTCTCATTGTTACCTCATTTGAATTTAGACGTTTTACAATGTCAAATGCATTTTCTCCTTTTAACAAACGATTCAAAATTTGTATTTTAATCTCCACAGGGACATATTTTCTTTTAAAAGTCTATTTCGTACTTTCAGGACTAGTTTCGGTCTGAAATATGGTTTCGCGATAATTACTGCTTAAAAATAGATCTTCAAAATCCTAAATTTTGATTAAACACATCCCGCGTCAATAATACGCTCTGCACCAATTTTCTTCACTCTGCAGCATCTACGTCACTTTTTCCTTGCAATTTCTCTGCAGGGCGAAATCTTTAGCCCAATCGCTGCTCAGGATTAACAGAAAGACCTTGCGACTAAAATTTTACTGCAGATAATATGCATTACTTTTTCTCGCCTCTTGCTGTTTGAAGAAACCACGTCTCCAGTTTTGCCTTCTTTCTTTACCGTTTAAAAAAAATGTGAGTGCGTATTTAAAAATTTGGAGAGCAGATGCAGATTGCTCCCATAGTGCTCTGCTACTCAAAATGATGTTTGAACAGCCTAATCGACAAGTAATAAAGATACATTGTGATTATCCAAGTATTTTATGGTACTTCTAAGAATTCACGACATCTAATACGCCGTTCTGTATTGTGCATCACATATATTACCATTTCGACAAGATTTAAAAGTGAAACGTACGACGTCTGTAAACGACGACATCATACATATATATATGCAAGATGGATGTGAAAAGTTCGGCGAATGGTCCCATGTGTTAAAAACCGCACTGGTTAGGATGAGGCGCCTGCGCACACGCTTTGAGTGATATGTCAACAAGAGCCTCCTGTCGTGCAAATCCCAGAACTGGAACATTGGTACACGCTGCGACTAAGCTAACGGAGTTTGTGTGAGAACTCACGCCATTGCAAAATGGAGCAACGAATTACGTTTTGCTTCAAATTAGGGAAAACGACGACGGAGACTCGTAGAATGTTAGTACAAGTGCACGGTGTCGAAGCAGTGAGTAAAAAGTGTGTGTTTGAGTGTTTTAAACGCTTTAGAGACGGAAACCAATATCGGCGGCTGTCTGGGAATGATAGCAGAAGAGTTGAAGATAAGCAAAGACAGTGTACGCACAATCGTTCACGAGCATTTGAAAAAACGGAAGATTTGTGCCCGGTTTGCACTACACACGTTGCCGGTCGAGCAGAAGCAAATTCTGTTGGAAACGTCAGAAGACTTCATCGACATGTCTGACCGAAATCCTCAGTTTTTTTAAACCACCATTACAGGAGACGAGACTTGGTGCAACCAATACTATCCGGAGACAGAGCGACAGTCAGCGGCATGGTATTCATCATCTGCCCCGCCTCCCAAACAAAGTCGGTTGTCAAAATTTAAGATTAGGACGATGCTGATCGCCTTGTTCGATAGCAAGGGCTTCATCCATCATGAATGTCTACCTGAGGGTCAACTGTCAAAGTGGAAATTTACAAAAGAGTTTTCAGACAGCTGCTGTAACGTATCCGGCAGTTTCGGCCGGATCAGAGTTTCAACTGTTTCAATTGTATCAGAGTTTCAACTATTTCAATTGCATCAGAGTGAACAGTAAAATTTCATCTATAACAAAGCCGGTCCGCATATTGCGATCCGCATTCACAACTTAAATTCAACGCAAAAGGTGACTGTTTTCTAACACCCTCCTTATTGTCCAGATTTGGCGCCGGCAGACTTCGTTTTGGTTCTCACCTTACATTAGCCCTGAAAGGCTTACGCTTCGCAGACGTTGCGGATATCCAACAAAGCGTGGTCGCGGTGCTTCGAGTGATTCCACTAGAAATGTTTGATGACAGTTTCCAACAGCTTTACTGTTTTCCAAGAGCCGAAGTTAGAAGTATGTTGTAGCTGACGGAAAAGCGTTTTGTTTGTAATTCTTGTTTCCTTTGTTTTCTGAGACCATTCACTGAACTTTTCAGAGATCTTGCATATTATATATATCTTACATATATATATATATATATGTAAGATATAACAAAATACGATAGCTGCTGTAATAATAACTGATGACCTCAAAATTAACTATCCTAGATTTTATGCTCTGCCTCTAAATTCATCTGTTCTCCCGTTTTCGAGATCCTTTCATTTTACGTAACGTTTTAATGAAGATATCTCTTTCCCAATGAAATAATTGTAAACCAAATGTTTTCTCACTCGAACTGAAACTATGGACTCCCTCCCTTCTTTCTTTGAACTGCTGCGTTCTCTTTCGCGTAAGCTCTCCTGCTGGTAACACGGTACTTTTCCACGATGCTGCTTATTTATCTAAGATGACGTCGTACTTTAAAATGGAACTTATTGTATTCAACTATGATTAAGAAATATCTTGCCTGCAAAAGGATGATTTTATATTCGTAAAAAATAAAAATTGTGATTCTTCAAAGCTCTGTTGTGTTGGATGCGTCATCATACCCTTCCACTCAGCCCTGTCTTTAGCCTCTACTGTCTTCTCAGTCATGACGAATATCTATATATCTATATCTATCTCTCTCTCTCTCTCTATATATATATATATATATAGTGAAGTCTATCATGGCGATACCTCGCGTAAACGGTTGTTTCTGAAAATTATACTTCCGAAAACATAAATAAAACTAATATTAACTCGAAGATAAATCCCTATCGATATTGTCCATATCAATATACAGGAAAGTTTTATTGCAGCTTTTAAATTTACAGCGTGTAAACACTGCTATTATTGAGAAGCAGTAAAAAGCATCTTTAAAGTTAAAACAAAGAAAAAGCTTTCACGAAGATACGCCGCAGTATCTTCTAAAATGCCGTTGTTGCATAAAGAGTAGTGCTATTACAGGTATTCAGAAGTCACAACGATGCACAAACCTTGCCCTCATTGCAAAGGAACGAAAATATCGTTTTAACGGCAGAATAATGTGTATATCTCATGGACTGGTATCAGAAATAATGTAAGAAGCTGCTATCAGAAAGTATGAAGTAGTAAATGTCAAAATATTTAGCATGGCATTTAAAAGATGTCATTAAATCCACTAAAACCGTAACTGAATTAACTGACGCCCTGTCAAATGAATATGCAAGAAATAAAGCTCAGCTCCCGACAGTCTCAAACCCAAATCAATCCATTTTTCACACTCCCCAGGAAGCTAACCCGGGTGGGACACTCTTAATGACGAGTGCTGACTCTCGTACTAAACAGCCCATTCACCCTGGCCCGATATCGGTCAGAAATTAAAAATCATTGCTGTGGGCAGAACAACTCCTGCCAGAACTACCAATTAAGACGGCGTGTGAAATGAAATCTTTATCAATGACACGGGGTGCAACCACAGGCGTTATCGGCGGCGAAAATCCGTCAAGCGCTTAATGCGCTCAGACATCTCGCTGAAGAACCGGGTTTGGTGGAGCGAGAGGAAGACGATCGGATTTCGACCCACGGCCTTGGAGTGAGTTCACCCCGATGCTTTCACGAGAGAGGTTGGTATATATGCACAGATATACACTTTCCGAAAGCAGGTTAGTGAAGAATGTATGCTATGCAAGGTAACGTTGGAAAGTTTTACTGTATATTTGTGTCTTAACGCTACAAAATATTTTAGGCGTCGCTGAGTTAATAATAGGTAGACCGCTCCGGTGGGGGGTTGCACATTTTTAGGGGCAGCATTTTCGGCGTGAAATATTATTTTATAGGGCTCAAGTCAGGTAAACGTCGAAGCAGGTGAAGAATACTTAGATTTTACGCTTCCGTACGGACTTAAATCGAGAAGAAAAAGAGCTCATGATGTGATTTCAACAGCTACGCGTTTTTGTTATATTTTTTTATTCCGTCGAAACTTTCAGTTGCAAATTACGAATATCAACTGAATTATGATCACGGCGCATTATTAAAGTGGAGAGAAGTATTCCAGAGTTTTATTTCCGTTATTACTCCAGAAATCCAAACCGGGATGTGGAAGGGCAGTCCTTTTGAATTTTTGCAGTTTATTCTAAAATGCAATCTCCAGAACAAATTTCCAAATATTCTAACATGATGCGAACTTTTCTCTTAATTGCTGCAGTGTTAGTAGTTCTGAGAAGCATTTTTCTATGCGAAAATCATTTAAAAACTAAAAATGTATATTTTGCATTTTCAGAAATCTCTCTCTACCATCTACATCACAGTAACAGCAACCAAAGTGTCCTTCATGATATTAAAAATGGTTTTGCGAACAAAATATATATATATATATATATAGAATTTCAGTTCCTCCCCCCCAGAAATAAGTATAAAATTTTAATTTATTTCCTTACATGCCGTTTTACCATTTTTGGTAGTTATTTGTACATGAGGAGGGGCGGCAAACTCAGGGACCACCGCGGGCGGCAAAAGTTCTAGCAACGCCACTAGTGTCACGGAACGTAATAATTTAACCTTTCTAAGGCATGAATTTTAAGTTTTGCACCGAAAGTTTCCCTTAGCTTTTTAGGCGGAGATTCTGAATTTTTTCAAGTGTTCATGTATTTCCCACTCCCTCAAGCATTCGAGAAAAAGAGCATTTCTGAATTTTAAAATGGGTTCGTCCACGTACGAACTGTTTTCATCTCGAAGGTTTTGGGTGCATGAGCTTTCATATCATAATGTATTTTCTCCCTCCTTCCATCACGCCTTCGTGGTGTAACGGTTAGCATACTCGGCGCGTACTCGAGAGGTTCGTGGTTCGAGTCCCGGCGAGGGCATTGCTGATTTTTAACCTCTCCTGCTTCAAAAATCCTCATGACTCTATAATGTGAAATAATAATAGTGAAAAACTTCAAGAAACGGGCACTTTAATGCTCATCATGGTTCTGAAGATCATTACACGTGGTCTCGTACCACTCTTCTTGTATCACCAAACCAATCTAAATAACTTTCTGCTCGCCAGTATTTTAGGTACCCATACGCCACTCATATGCTATGTTTACAAATATGCATGTCTTTCCTGTGATTCGAATCCGAGTCCAACAATACGACAGCCAGCATCGCTAACCACTATACTATAATGGTGACAAGATTTCCATACAGAAAATGGATCTATAAATCAGTTTTATGCGCATAAAATTTTATCAGCAATAACATTATATTAGGTTACTTGAATACGGCAAAGGGAACGAGGACTATCTGCCCAAAGGGAGGGATGCCTTCGTTCAGGAGTTTCTAAAGGGGAGTGGCTCGTATTTACTTTGCACTTAAAGAAAATAACGAAAATCATCCATGCAGCTAGCCTGTTCGTCTACGTTCGAACTAAAAGCATTTAACAGATTTAAACATTACGCTACCATGGGGAATCAAAAACTGAGCAGAATCTCACCATCCATGAGCCATTCATGTCCATGAGCAGAGTCTCACCAATCTCCCTTTTTTCTTTCATGAAAAGACTGTTGGACATGCTTCATCTTCTCCTTCCATAATACATCTCGCATTTTGTTTTGTTATATATACTTTCCTGGAATACCTCCGACAGCAAGTTCACTTCAAGTTTCTGCACTTAACATTCAGTCTGCTTTATCGGAACGTCAAGTTGAGTCAGTTTCATTTGAAGACACTTCGTCCAGCTGAGTCAGTTTCCCTTGAAGACTGGATAACAGCATTCCCTTCAGAAGCAAAATGATTTACTGTGCCATCAACTGGTTTTTAAAATTTGCTGCTTTTTTCATCAGTTTGCGTCTTCTATCTTCAATTTGCTACTCGTATCTTTTGTTTTCAGGAAAAGCTTCCAGGACATACTTCGTCTTCTCCTTCCATAATATTTCTCGTTTTTTGTTTAGTTGATGTCTTGTGTTGCACGAACGGTCATGGAATACTTCCAACAACAATTTCGTTTCAGGTTCCTGCACTTAACATTCTGCCTGCATTATCGGAAGGTCCAGCTGAGCCAGTTTCACTCGAAGACCCTTTCTGGATAACAGCAGAAGCGGAAAGATTTACTGTGTTAGGATTTGTTGAGAATTTGCTGCTTCTGTCATAAATTTCATCGCCGTCCTCACTTTCATCTTCATTGTCATTAGCACTCGTATTGAAAACCATAACTCATCAATCAATTCCGCTATCTGACCATCGTTATCTAGAATACAAACATTTTTTCACTATTCATTTTATTATATAAAACCCATAAAAAATGTATAAAACCACTGCAGCAACGTGAAATGCATGAACAATGAGTCATCAGCTGATTCATGCAGACGTTGCACCAGACACTGACGGAATGCATGATTAAGAATGTAATGTACGTATTTTAGTAACAACAGGTTACCACGCCATCAGCTGCATTTCTATACAAATAAAGCATCTCGTGACATCTATAAATGTAGTTAAGAACTACATGTTCTTATGAACATATGAGCATACACATGAACATTCACTAGATGCATGGCATTCCCATTGAAAACGAAATAAGTGCTCGCCAGAAGGAATTTAAATTTATGCTATGAAATAATGATACCCTGCTGTGTGGGGTTAATGTGTTAAGTCTGTTAAGTTGCGCGATGAGAACATGTGGGAGAAAATTTAGTGGAAAAACTCTATTAAACTTTTTGGAGACGGCGAACTTTAAAATTCAACTGTATTCTCTCCGGGATTCGAACCATGAATCTCGCAACTACCAGATGGACGTGATATTCACTCACACTACGACAAACATGGGAGAATGTGATAATTCCTTACATTCTCCCTCATGTAAGGAAGCGTTCAAACGTTTTTATAGCTATCACAATTGCCATAAGGCGTCACAGTCATTAGCTTCCTTCATATCTGTTAATACCGTAGCCGATGAGGGAAGGTAAAGTTGCGCTTGCGTGAATCTGTACCTACTCAGCCAGACTTTCCGCCGGATGTCAGTTCGTGTTTGCGTCGCTGGGATTAATCGTTTCTTATACTAGAAAGGCATAAATGTCAAGATTATCAGATTCAATTTCAGCAAAATCCTTATACCACTTTCCACGGCCTAGCAATGCCTGATAGCCTAGCAATGGAATTTCGAATTATTGTAGTTGTGACCGTAAAGCCATCGTCTGAACACTCGTTAAAAGGCGACCGTGGAGAGGTACGAGACCCAATCGAACAAATCCACATATTTTAGATCGGACACCATTGTACAGGCTAGTAAGTTTCTAAGACCCGAAAATACGGGGTGGAAAAAAAAGAAAAAAAAAAGTCTGTACCTTCGGCCGGATTCGAACTGCTTGTTAACTGCAGATACTAGCTAATTACACAACAAAAGCACGCATGGAGGGAATGCAATAATTCTGACTATATAAAAACTATTAAATCTCATTCAAACTGTAAGAGAATAGAAATGAAATAAAAAAAAGAAACGATATCTAAAAATTCTATTAAGTGTAACTAAAATATTTAAAATAAAAAATATGAAAATATATATATATATAAAGTACGAACAATCGTGCAATATCTTCGATTCTGTTTTTAAATAAAAATAATATTTACCGTTGTGAACCCTGCGAACTAAGCATTTATTGCCGAATAAAACTGAAACAAAATTTTAAATTAAATTTGAAATAGAATTTTGATATAGGAGTTTTTGTCCTTGGGAATTTGGCTCCTCTTGGTTAACACTGGGGAACAGCTTTGACTTGATTTCGTTGTCTTTGTTGGTGACCGCCATTGACTTGCCTGCTTTAAACTTTGCCTGTGAGCAATTTTGTAACCATGGATGGACTGGGGTGATTATGCCTCCTTGGATCGCCTCTGGAGGAAGAGGCGTTTACAGAGGCTGTTCGCACATTTTTTAGACGATTTTGGTAAGCGGTAATAAAAAATCGTTTGCTGCAAAAGAAGTAATTGCAATTGTGCTATGTTTTTAAAAGTCAAAATTATCGTCTGTGGCTTGAAAGTTTTGTTTTTATTCAAAATGGCGAATTTAACAAAGCAGTGGTTCGAAGGCTACATTTACGCTCTTTACGAAGAGAAATATGCATGCTCCGTTATCCCAAAACGACGTGAGAGTCATGGTTTTGTGATATCTAAAGCGTCGATAGGTAATATCATCAACAAAAAAGGAAAAAAACGTCAAATTGGAGCCTCGAGTGGGACAAAAATTCCAAACAAGTATCCGAGGAAAAAACGGACATCTTCGACTGTTGCAAAGGTTCGTTGTTTAATGTTAAAAGAAAATCCCCCCAGTCAGAGGACAGTTGCAAAATCATTAAAATGCTCGGTGTCCACTGTAAACAAAATGATAAACGTTGATTTAAATCTTAAGAAAGAGAAAAAACGCAATGTGCATCGTCTTCTTCCAAAGCATATCGCTCGACGCGGGACACGCTGCAGAATTCTATATGAGAAACACTTATCCAAAGAAAAATGGAAAACAATTGTCACAATAGATGAAGCATGGGTGTATTTAAATGATTGTAACAAAAAAAGAACCATTTATTATCATAAAAGAGGAGAAAATAATTAAGTACATGGTTCAAAGAATCGAAAGAAAGTTTTTCTAAGGGATTCATGATTGTTGCTGGTTTTTCTTATAATGGCAAGTTAAAAATAAAGAGAGTACAAAAAAATGTCAAGATTAACTCCAAATACTATCAGGAACATATTTTATCGCCAATTTTTCCGAATGAAATACCATCGCTTTACCCACAGTGCCGTCAATCTGTGAGACTCCATCGGGACAAAGCTAGCAGTCGCACATCAAAATCCACTGTGAATTTCCTAAAAGAAATGGAACAAAAAACTGGTATCGAGGCCATACCCTTCACTGATATCACTACTAAATCTCTCCATGTGTCACCAATGGATTTTTGTGCTTTCGGACTTTTAAAAACTGCATTATCCAAACGTTGTCCCAAAACCCTAACAGGACTCTGGAAAGCTGTTCGGGAGGAATGGGATAGAATACCTCTTCTGACACTTCAAAAGGCATTATTATCCTGGAAATTGCGGTGTCGAAAGATAGTTCAGAATAAGGGGTGTCTAATAGAACATTTAAAACACAAGAATTTTATGTAATTTAGTTTTGTGAATACAATATACATCCCCTAAAAAATGTGCGAACAGCCTCTGTATAACGGCGTAAGGGCTTGGAAAAGGCCCAGGTCTGGGAGTCTCTTTCTCCGGTGTACTGTACGTATGGACAGTAAAAACGGCTCTTTCTTCCAAAACGGCCTGTAAAATGGATTCAAAAGGGATTCTTTCGTGACTTCTGTACGTACGTTTGTATGTATCTCGCATAACTCAAAAACGATTTAGTTGTAGAACATTAAAATTTTGTATATGGGACTGGTATAACATCTAGCTGCGCACCTCTCATTTTTATTGCAATTGGCATTACAGAACATAATATATACGCACATTCAATTACAGAAGCGTTTTAAATGATAAAAATTTTTATATTTTAGCAATGTCAAATTCAAAAAAATTAATTTTGGACAAATAACGAAATCTAACTTTTCTCCCGGTTGCTATGTTTATACATTTGGTAAACCATTATGCTCGTTATCAATAAATAAAATTATAGGAAGTCTGATTTCCTTACGACAAAAATTGGCCAGGTTATTTAATTTCAAAATTTGTAATTTATGACGTCATTTGGAACTTGTCTTGACAGATCGGTTAATTTGTAGAGACATTAGGTTATTTCGAAGCAAGACTTGGGAAAAATGAGCAACGCCTTCGCCGGGAATCGAACCGCGGACCTCTCGGTTACGCGTCGAGCATGCAGACCACTACACCACGAAGGCATGCGAAGAAGGCAGAAGAAATATCTTATAAATTAAGTTAGAATAATTCGAGGGAATATGCTTAAATGAAATGCAGAAAAAAAAGTGTGTAATTTAATAGGCCATATAATGATGTCACGTGGTATCCATATCAGATTTTTTTTATTATAGAGTTTTATTTAAGCTCATTCTTGGTGCTCGTCGCTACGGTCAAAAGTTTGTCAAAAGATTTTTAAACTGCTTCCTAGTGAACTATTGAAGTCACACTTCACCTACGCACTGTTTGTGGATGACAATGCAATTAAGCGAAGCGATGTTTTCAAAATTCGGTTTGCATTTTAAAAATTTAATGTCAGAATGCTTTTTCGCACATATTTTCGTGTAACGAACGAACTAAAAATCTCAAAACTTTACACTTAAAACCATCGAATAAAGTGGAAGAAAATCTTTTAAGGAAGTTTATATGACATTAACAAAAAAAAAAATTTATGATTTTTTTCTCATCATTTAATGTAACATAATTTGTAACATAAGTGCTCTTTCTTTCCAATTACATTTGCGTCATTTAAAGACGTGTTTCATATAATTCTCTCATTTCACATCACTGGTTCTAGTTCTCATTCAACAGAGAGAAACAGAAACAGCAACCTCCGCTATTTCCGTGATTTATAATATTAGATTTTCACTGGAAAATAAAGAAATTGCATGCCAGCTCTAAACGCGACTTCTATATCATGTCACTCTCTCCCGCTCAGCCTACAAATATTTGTGAATTTTTTCTGCCGTCGTACTGAAACCTTGTAACACAAGCACCAGGAATGATTTACGTAAAAAAGTTCAAAAATGTATGGCGATGGTTTCCAATGGTCGTGGAGGAAAAGCATTGAAATAAGTCTCACTAGTTTCCCGTTATTCAAGTTAAAATGAATGTTCTTGCTTTTGCAGAACTTAGGAAGGAAAGTTTTTGGATTTCATTTTTCCGCCCTTGCATTTGGACACCATATATGGGTTCACGTTTTTTATGAGATATGCCGTGATCATTTACCTGCCAAAATCCCAGTTGGAAGCATTTATAAACATAAAATATTAGTTAATATTTTAAACTGAAAGACATTTACGAAACTGAAGGCTCGCGGTAAAACTCCTTCTGAATCCCACCTTTATATTTTCAGCGTAGGTCTGTATTAGTATTTATGCCAAAAGTATTACGATGCATTTACAGTGTATTCTTCGTTACCTGGGTATGGATTATCTGGTTCGCGGATTATTCGTGCGTAACAATGTCCACTCACGCACACGTCCAAGCCTGCTGTAAAAGCCGCTGAATTGCGTCTTTAGGTTTAGTTTCAGCTACTGCCTTCACTTCCAAGCGAAGAAGATAGACAATTACATTAGTCCCGAGACAGCAATGACTTCAGTTGAAACTCTTGTAGAGTTTACGGTTAGTTTTTAACCAGTCATTTTACAGTATTTATACTACTTTCCTACTTTCCTCATTTTCATTTTCCTGTCACAGAGTAAATCTCTAGTCCACGTGATATTCAAATGAGGTAGAAAAGAGATAGTATTTAAAGGAAAATCTTAGATCACAATTGATTAGAAATCAATAGCGCGAACAAATAAACAAACACACAAACAGGTATTCTTCTTAATATATATGTTACTGTGAAAGACCGAAATCTGGAGAATGTCGACTTTCACCGGTGAATGTCAACATTCACATAGTCGCTTGGTGTATGTCCGAAATATTTTCCAAATACTCTTATTTCTGACTTACACCGGTGAATGTCGACATTCACCATGTACTAATGGTGAATGTTGAATATATGAGAATACTATATTTTCTTCTCCGTAATTCAGTCGCGAAAAAACACACGAGTACTTAAAACACACAATACATTCAAAATGAAAAAGGAAAATAATAGAAGTTAAAAAACTTACTTAATTATACAGTACGTTCTAAATGAGAAAATAAAATAATAGTAATAAAAAACTTACTAAATTATGTCATTCAAATCTGATTCATTGCAGCAACTTAAATTATTATGAGACTTTGAATTGCCGAAGAGGCCCTTGCTTTTACCACTGCATTTATGGGAAACAGCCAGTCGCCTCTCTTTTCGACCTACACCAGAGCATATCTGTGATCGTCGACATACACCGGTGAGGGTCCGAATGTACAAGAATGTAATGCAATATTCGATCTTTCACCGACGTGTTTGGCGAATGTTGACATTCTCCGGTGAAAGTCGACATTCTCCAATTTCGGTCTTTCACAGTAACATATATATAGACTAGCGGAAGTATTTGATGCCAGTTAAGTTAGGTTGAGAGTAATGTATCCAACAACAGAGAGAACGATACCGCTGTAATCCATCTGTAATAACGAGGCAAAAAATAAGATTCATAGTCATATATTTTTCAGTCTGATGCCATATGGAAACCACATAAAGAATTTCGATAGAAAAATTAACTAATTCTCTCTCATCTTGAATTTCGATAGAAAAATTAACTAATTCTCTCTCATTGATTTTCGTCTTTCTAATCGAAAGCTCAAGTTCCATTCAATATTTCACGTATATTCAACTTTAGTCGATTATATGTGGCAAAAAATAGATCATAATTGATTAGAAATCAATAGCGCAAACAAACACACAAACAGGCATTCTTCTTTATATATATTGTTGCGTGCGTACGGGTTCGTAATGGATTCAATGCACAAGTCGTTAAAAAAAGTTAATGAAATTTATTCTTTTCGCAATAAATAAAACAAAATGCTGAAATATTTCCTCAGAGATATTCGTACAATATCACAATATCTCAAACTTTAAACAGAAGTCGATTCAAAACAGAGAAAGTAATTCTATCTCACAGCGAATTCGCAACAATAAATAACAGCATTAAGCAAACAAATAGTTCGCTTAAAACAGCAACATCTGAGCTGAGGTGTTTCAAGAGATGTTTGAAAACTTGTTCTGCCCCAATACGTTTTTTGACTCAAGAATACTAGGAAGGTTGACATCTATCGGCAACTCCTCGCCATTTTTGGTGATGACCGAAGCTACCGGTCCTAGATTAGTTTGGTTTATTTGGTTATGGGCAAAACACTCGAGGGCTATCTGCCTAAAGGGAGGGATACCTTCGTGGAGGACTTTCTAAGGGAACTGGCTCGTATACATATTACACAAACCTGTCCTAGATAAGTTGCTTAGCAGGAATAAAAAAGAAAAGAATAGTGTAAAGAATGTGTATTAACGCGGGATTACGGGATACAGATTAAGTATTGAGATTAACAATTTATTTTTTTACTTCATTTCAAGGGTAAAAGAAATCGATGACTGATTTTTTTTATTAATCTATGAAAATTACATCTGATATAAAAATCAGTTTTTAAGATCCTTTTTTTTTTCCTCATGAGCGTCTGTTCCATTTAGAATATATTTATTACGACATAGAATTATTAGAATAAAAAGACTCCTAAGGGAAGGAAAAAAAAAAGGTTACGATTATTTTTCAATCTGCGCCCTTTCAATCAATACGAACAAATAAACGCATTAAGCGCACGTATCGATTAAAAACGTGAATCCATTTTTCACCGTAGTAACTGCGCGTCAAGCACATAAAAAGCGTCTTGATAGGTAATATATGTCTCCTTTCGAGCCAGTCGTGATTCGCGATCATACGTCAAGCGAGCGAATGAATAGGGCTAGCGAGAGTTATAAATGGCCTTAGATGGAAATTGATATAAGTGCAATAAATCTTCTTTCCTGTTCGGAAACACATCGATAGAAATCCGTGTCCGCTCGAGGAATTGAAAGTGTTTTTATTGCGTTTTATTTCTATTCCTTCTCGATTTTAGGATTGAAAAAATTAATCCAAATCCGTGCCATACTAATTTTGGAAGCATTTCGTTTTATCGTGAAGATATTAATTAAACTTTTGCCGAGGCATTACGGAAAGATGACCAACATGTTGCAATGGGTATCAGATGTTTTCTAATGTTTGTTTATAGAAGAAAAATGTCTCTCTATTATATTAGGAAATGCTCAAAATGTATTATTTGTTTCGGTGCTTCTGAGTGAGATTTAATTCTTTTTTATTTTTAATGCCGTAATTTCGACTCTAACATTCTAGTTCAGAAGTTCCCAACCTTTTTCTTGCATCGACCCCTATCAAAAGAATGGTTTTCTTCACTGATCCCCTTATATTTTTCTGTATAGTATACAGAAAACGCCCAAAAACCCAGCTCGTTCGCCGGGATTCGCGAACTCTGCACCGAACTACAAGAGTTCAGCTCTTTTATCGCTCGGCCGGGGGTGGCCTAAGCAATTAATTATCCACTTTGCAATATTAATAATTTTTTTTGCAATCGATGGGATCTTCATTACGCCAATCAGTTGCCATGTATATTACGAAAGTGAAAAACGGGAAAATTTCCATTATTATTAACGTTATCTCTTCCAAGTAAAACTTATTGCACAGTGAAAATATTTTATTTATACAAACTACATATTATTAGGCTAAAATAAAAACTAAATTTTTATTCTCGATATTATATTTTCGATAAGAAATCCGATAAGATCTTAATAACAGATTCAAATACATTATCCAGATTAACCAATTATTATGATTTGGATCTTTATTCTAACTTGTCCTTTCCGTTTTTCTCATCAAATGAGTTAGCTAGCATTTAAATTGAGGTTGTTTTGGAATTTTAAGAGAGAGAATGTTTCTAGTTGCACGTGCACTCTACGTATTAGTTCCTGCCAGGTCGGATAGCTGTAATTATTCGGTTTTGCGTTATTCGTTGCCGACATCTTGACTTTGACACTCCAGTAAATTTAATGAGCTAATTTCGAGTATAATAAATTGTGTAACCTTGGACTGATATTGTTAGCACCAAATAGTGCATTTATGCTCTAAATTCTGTTTAAAAAATCTGATGTGTACACCACATGACTTCCTTGTATGTAATATTAAATTATACGCATTTTGCACTTCATTTAAACTTATTGGATTGAATTAAATCTACTTCATTGATAGCGCATAAACCACAATAGAATAAATGCACTCTCTGCACAACAATAACAACAACAACAAAAAGGAAGAAACAGTTTTTCACAGACGATTCAATATTTCTCATTCAATTAATGCAGTGCTCACTTCGCGATAAGGCAAAAATACATAAAAACTCAAAATATCTATATAAAACATTACGAAGTAAATCTTAAACACTTATTCCCTCGAATAAATGCCAGAATGGATTAAGCAAGATTTAATTCGCAATAATAAAAGAAGGCGTTATCTTCGTTGTTGCGAAGCTTAGTTTCTCTAGATTGGCAACAAATTCAATATTCTCCTAAGTTTCAAATGTAAACAAATATGTCCGCCATGAGAAAAATGATTAGGCTTAGCCGCACTTAAACAACCGTAAATTGTTGATAATTCTAAAAATCTTGGATGCAGATTTAATAAAGGCATAAAAACCTTAACCGGAAGGTAAGAACAGCATAATTCAATCATTTTTAAAGCAAAAAATACACAATTTACCAACACATGAAAATAAAAAAACTGAGATCACTGAGCCCAGTAACAGAGTGGATATGCATATATACATAAATTTATATACTTTTGGTGCGGCCGATTCCAACCAAAACAAGAGGTGCACATCTACATGTTATAGCAGTCCTATATACAAAATTTTAACGTTTTGAGGCTACGCGTTTTTCAGTTATGCGAGATACATACATACATACGTACGTAATTAGACTAATTATCAGGTCTATATCAAGTAAAAACACGCAACAACAACAAAAAGTTATTCAGATTTTATATTACACCCAAAGGGGCGTTCTTTTAATGTTTTATGTGTTACCTTTAAATATCATGTTCTTCGCACTTAAACCATAAAATTCAATCCAACAACAATATCACAAAATAATTTTAAAAAAGCATATCTTTAGAATTTCCGGTACACAGTCGCGCGCCCTGGAGATAAAAATGTTTTTTTTCCATACAGTGTTGCCATTACTCGCTTGGAAATGGTTGAGTTTCTTAATCAAAAATTTTTTTAAGTTTTATAAAATATGAAATAGGTAATAAAAGAAATTCAAGATTCCCAATTTTGGCTTCCAGATAACAATATTCGAGTGGAAGAATACGTTATTAAAAATTTGATGCCTCTAGTTAGCTTTATTTTTTCACAGTGCGAGTTCTCTAACTATAATGCCGGACTCTAATATTTTGTGGCAACAATTTGAAAAGGGAAACGCCGCTTAGAGCGAATCAACGCAAAATGCCAAAACGAAATTAATAGGCTTTCTGAGCAAATTGCTCCTTTGAGCTAACAAATAAATAAGTAAATAAAAATAACGCTTTTATTGATAAAATCACTTCAACTTTACATTTATAGTCACAAATTTATTCAGAAATTTAAATCAACCAATTTTCTTCTAAGAGGTAAAGCTGAAATTAAATGGAAATTTTTTTAATTGCAGAAAATTTGAATTCTTAAAAACTGTAGTATATTTTTAAGGAAAATCAATGCCTCAGTATTTTAATTCTACAAAAAAAATTTAAATAGCTTGTAGAGACATTAGGTTATTTCGAAGCAAGAAAGATTGAAAAATGTGCAATGCCCTCACTGGGACTCGAACCACGGATCTCTCGAATACGCGCCGAGTATGCTGACCATTACACCACGAAGACATGCTAAGAAGGCGGAGGCAATACCTTATAAGGTTAGGTTAGGTTATTCAATTATGGCAAAGCAGACGAGGGCTATCTGCCTAAAGAGAGGGATGCCTTCGTGGAGGACTTTCTAAGGTAAACTGGCTCGTATACACGTTACACATGGGAAAAACCACGAAAACGCCCATGCAGCCAGCCCGTTCGCGGGATTCGAACCTCGGACCGAACTACCAGTGTTTAGCGTCTTTACCGCTCGGCCGCTGGTGGGCAATACCTTATAAGGTTCATTCAAAACATTTATGTAACTAACATTATAAAAAAAATTAAGGCTTGTTTGATGGATAGAATTTAATAAAAAGGTACCTTAATATAAAAACACTCATTTTGTGAAAAAAAAAAAAGGCTCAATGAACTACATTTAAAAAACTTTCTATCTTTTTTTCAGCATATTTTTATCGTTCTTTCAGCATATTCAGATATGTTGTGATGACTGATTTGGAACTTCACGTTTCTTTTTATCTTGTCTTTTAAAGATATTTATTTCCTGAGTGATTTTTATAAACAAGTGGTCTCAAACTGAGATTGCATGTGGGCCGCACGCACAATCTGAAAACAAATTCAGATTTCTGAAAGGTATTTTTGTTGCTAGTCAGCGTAATTTTGAAAAGATATGCTTATGCATAATGCCGTTGACATCAATGAGCATTATAATTGGAAAAACACAGATACGTTTCAGTTAAATACTATTTAAACGACATCCGTTAAAAGCTGTCTATTTACATCCTTGCGCGAAATAAAGGCAGTATCAGAATCGCGAAAAATATCGGGTATTCTTGACATCTGTACATGCGTATGTACGTATCTCGCATAACTCAAAAACAAGTAGCCTCAGAACGTTGAAATTTTGTATATGGGACTGCTATAACGTGCAGATGTGCACCTCGCGAATCGCGAAAAATATCGGGTATTCTTGACATCTGTACATGCGTATGTACGTATCTCGCATAACTCAAAAACAAGTAGCCTCAGAACGTTGAAATTTTGTATATGGGACTGCTATAACATGTAACTGTAAACCCTTTTTAGTTGCAACTGGCAGTCTCAAAAGTATATATATATATATATATATATGTGTATATCCATTTTGTTACTGGCCTCCGTGAGCTCAGTTTTTTTAATTCTTATATGTTGGTAAATTGTGCATTTTTTGCTTTAAAAGTGATTGAATTATGCTGTCCTTATGTTCCGCTTAAAGGTTTTTATGCTTTTAGTAGATCTGCATGCAATAGTGGTAGAATTATCAACAATTTAAAAGTTGTTAAGCCTAACGCTGCAGCCATATATGTTTACATTTAAAACTTAGGATAATAGTGCAGTAAGTAAGTTTCTGCACCTTCAGTGTCTTTCTGCCGATAGGGACCAAAAGTAAGCTTTCAGTTTTGTGCACCGAAAAATCTGCCTTGTTGCCCGCTGTCGTAATTGCTTGTTTTTGCGTAGAAACTGTAATTTCAATCGTAAAAGAAATTTTCTTTAACTGTTTAACTGCATTTGGTATTTTATGTTTTTCTATATTTTTCAATTCTTAATGAAGATGTTCTAGGTTTTTCCTGCATTTTTGCCTTGCTGCGAAAGGAGAACTGAATTAATCGAATGAGAATTACATCTGTAATGAAATTCGTGGAAAAATGTTTAAATGAAATGCAGCAATAATATAGTTTAATAGACCGTCAGTAAGGAAGTCACGTGGTGTCCACGTCAGATTTTTTTTTTAAAAGAACATGTCTGTGTTAATCTTTTACTTTAATTTGCAATTTCTTTTGGAATGAGAAATGTTTACTTTATCTTTTTTACTTGAAATCGAAAAACCGATTTTGCTCACTTTAACATCGATGAGAATTTATTTACTTTTAATTAGTTCGATTTTAGCCAAATATGAGAAAAGAATACAAACCGCTATTTTTCAAGCATAATGAAAATTAAAAAGACAAATAAAACATTTCGATCAAAGAAAATGAAACCATGTCCGAAGAAATAAATGGGAATTCCGACAGAGTGGAAAGTAATTCAATTTGTTGCTGAAGACGCCGAAGGAGTAGGTAGGTAGGTAAAATTAATCATTTTCCTGCACCTGTTTCGCATCCCTTTTAATGATCGTCGCGAAATTCAGCTTCAATTGCAGAACTTATTGTAAGTAATTTAAAACTAATTCCGAATCAGATCTTCAGAGACACCTTCCAGAACTCTAAATAAGTGCTGCAGATAGAAAATACTAAACATACACTATTAGTTACAAACGATAACGTTTATGTGGCAGTAATTATGCGATGCTGTCCTTTACTAAGGACGCTACGAGCTTAAGTACACTCATGCCCATAAATTAAGAATAATTCGGAGTCACGCGGAAATCGAACTCTAAAATAAATATATCACCTGTAAAATCGCTACACACATCTTCGATAATCATATGCAAATTTCAGGAAGTAAACAGATGGCACCGATCGTACGTCACAATGACGAGAGTGTAAGAGAGTGATATACAGGCAAAGAAGTAAAATCGTTCGCAGGCGCTTTATAAGCATTTCAGGGCAATAACCGAATAGTTATGACAAAAAGGACGCATTTGGATGATTTTTTACGTGGTAGAATGATCGGCCGTCTGGAATGTGGGCGTACCCAACTGGAAGTATCAGACGAACTGGGAATTGCCCAGAGTGTCATCTCCAGGCTTTGGCAACGATTCCAAGATGATGGTAATATGAGTAGACGTTACAGCACAGGTCGCCCCAGAGTTACAACGCCGAATGAGGACAGGTATTTGGCAGTTACTGCCAAAAGAAGGAGGCGGAGCACAGCCTCAGATCTGTCTCGTCAGCTCTCTTTAGCCACTGGTACGACAATTTCAAGGCAGACCGTGTACAGACGCTTAGGGCAGATTGATCTAAATGCTCGTAGACCTGTCAGATACGTTCCACTTACTGCGGTTAGCCTGCAGTAGAGAGCATGCATTGTGAACACCGCAACAGTGGGCTTGTGAAATGTTTTCCGACGAGTCCATGTTTAGCTTGCAGTCTGATTCTCGCCGGACTTTCATATGGAGAGCTTCAGGTACCCGTTACAACCGAGAAAACATCACTGAACGACACCGTTACGGTGGTGCAGGAGTGCTCTTTTGGGGTGGAATTATTCTGGGTTCCAGACTGACCTGCATGTTCAAATTGGAACGATGACAAGCCAAATCTATCGGGACGTCATTCTGGAACAACATGTACGTTTGTTTCGGGGCGCCATGGGCGCACAATTTGTGTTTATGGATGACAACGCCCGTCCTCACCGTGCAAACATCGTAAGCAAATGCCTTCAATCGGAGGATATCACCCGTATGGACTGGCCAGCATTCTCACCGGACTTGAATACAGTAGAGCACGTGTGAGACATGCTTGGCCGGCGAGTTGCAGCCCGTCAACCTCCTCCTACATGTCTACCGGAACTTCGGAGAGCATTGGTTTTTTGAGTGTGTAATATCCCCCAAGATCAGATCGATAATTTGATACTCAGCATGCCTAGGCGTTGTACGGACTGTATTGCATCGTCTGGGAGACATACAATGTATTAACAATCATACCAACCATGTAATATTGGTTTTTTGTAAATAGGTTTTTTTTTGTAATTTGCTCCAGGGAGAAAAAATCGCTAATTTTTTTAATAATATCAAACATATAGCATCTTTACCTTTTGTTTAATAAATAAGCTTTACAAATAAGTCAAATTTGTTTTGCTTCTAACTCTTCCTTTGCCTGATTTTGCATTATCCTTAATTTATGGACATGAGTGTAATACATTCATTTAATTCTCTGACTGGCAGAGGCTTTCGCTAAGAAAGCCCAGATTTCCCAAAACTACCGCGAGAAAGAGACATTTCCTCGATTTTAAGGCCAAAATTCTCCTCTGTTTTATACCCGGACTTAATGCACTTTTGATATACTGCTTTAATTTCTTGAACATATTTCATGATTCACGTACCTACATATGCTTTCTTAAAGAAGTCACAAAAAGTATCCCAAGCCGTGCACACACGGGCTTGCCGGTCAGAGGTTTTTAAATAAAACGACGCATCTGTGATGTTATTTCAAAATCAAGTTTACATAATATATTTTAGCAAAATGCTGAGATTTACGGTTCATAGTCTTGATTTGATGACTGACTGCCTAGGCCCACACTGCTTAGGCTTTCCAGGCTCTAACCGTCTTGTAACTCGTCATAATAACTCTTTTGGTTTTTAAAAAATGAAAAGTGAATGTTTCGGGCTATCAGTAACGGTACCTCGTCATAAGGGTTCCAGCAAATTGGCCATTGTTCTTAAAGATCGTAATCTTCGTAAAGATTGTCGAGACAAGCAGAATTATGCAAGTATAATTTTCATTTACTTTTCTAATCTGAGTAGAAAACAAAAGCCCTTCTCCATAGTGGTACGCCGGCATAAAGGTGCCGGCACTTTCTTCCCCCCAAATTAAGAACTGATCTTAATTACAGGAACTTTAATGAAAGTTTCTGCTCTTTCGGAACGTTGCGGCACTTTTTTGGAGATTCCTTTTTCCGAGTTAAAATCTGATTTCCGTAAAGGTGAGGGCCTTTTATGACAGTTTATAACATTTCGCAAAATGGCCGGCTAACATAAAGGTACCGGCACTTTTTAAGTTTGCTTGCGTTTTTTTTTTTAAGTTTGCTTATATAACAAGTTAAAAGCTGATTTTCTTAACGGTGAAATCCCTTTAAAAATGGTTTAATTTTATATGATTATTTCAAAGGATTCGAGGGCTATCTGCCTAAGGGAAGGGATACCTTCGTGGAGGACTTTCTTAGGGAACATGCTCGTATATACCTTAAACATGGGGTAGATCACGAAAACGTCCATGGAGGCAGCCCGTTCGTGGGATTTGAACCTCGGACCGAACTACCAGTGTTCAGCGACTTTACCGCTCGGCTGTTGGTGGGATCCCCTCTAAAACTGTTTCTATCCTTTCGAAAAATGGCTGATTAGCATAAGGTAGAGGCACTTTTTTGAAGATTGATTTTTCTGCAAATTAAAAATAAAAAATGATCTTCGTTACCTGAGGGTCCTGTTATGAAGGTTTCTTTCGGTGTTTTCAAAAAATGGTTGATTAGTCTGACATCTTTATGATGATGGGAGATCATTATGAAGCATTTATAGCTATTAGAGGGAACAAAAATGAAGGTTATGATTATTTTCTTTCGTTATGCCCATTGATGGAAGAAAACTGATTTCAGAATGATTTCATTAATTTGCGCTGAACAAAATACCGGTTCCTGTTCTTTAACTATTTATCACAGTTCATATTTGACTCTGCAACTCACATTTTATTCAAGTTTTATGAAATAATTTTAATTGCTTAACTGAATTGGTTAATTTAACTAAAATTATTTATTAATTAAATCAAGGTTTAAAGAATATGATTAGCATCATTATGATAACTGTAGACTAAATATTCATTTGCTTACCACTTACCACACTTTGCCTAATTCTCAGTATTTCAGTATTTTTCTCCACATTTTAAAATTAAAATAACTGATGTAGACACCAGATAAATTTCTTGTACTGCCTATTAAATTATACATATTTCTGCTGCATTTCATTTAAACTTATTTCCTCAAATTTCATTACAGATATATTTCTCATTTAGTTAATTCATTTCTCACTTCGCGACATGGCAAAAATACATAACAGCAAAAAGCATCCTCATTAAAGATTGTAAAATACAGAAAAACTAAAACTCCAAATACAGATAAAAAACACTCAAAAAATTTCTTTAGCAATTAAAATTAGAGTATCAAAGCCAAAACCAGCCATTCGGCCAACTCTCAGGAAGATAAAATTTTCGGTGCACAAAATTGAAAGTTAACTTTCGCTAATGCTGGATTATACATATATTTTTTTCCCCGTGTGTGTGTGTACAATGTTTCCATTGCTCTCTTTGAAATCGTTGTGTTTGTTAGACAAAAATTCGTTAAAGTTTTACAAAATATGAAATAGATAAAAAAAGCAAATTCCAAATTTGGGCTTCCAAGTGCCCTCGAGTGGAGGTCTACGTTATTCAAAATTGGATGCCTCTAGGTACCGTTGTACCGTTGTTTTTTCACAGTGCGAGAAACAAACGTACAATCATGCAAATTTTTCATTATTTAATTTCTTTAAATATAATGAAGAGCTCTAATATTTGGTGGCAACAATTTGAAAAGTGAAATGCCGTTTCATAGTGGCCGACGCAAAATGGCAAAACGAAATTGATAGCCCTTCTAAGCAAACTGCTCCTTTGGGCTAGAAATCTAAAATAAATAAAAAGTAATATTAAAAAATAAAAAAATCTGAAAGGTTTCAGATTTTAATTACGTCCAAAGGGGCGTTTATTTAACATTTTGTGTGTTATCTTTACTTATTAAATACCATGTTCTTCGCACTTAAACCATAAAATTCAGTTCAACAGCAATATCGCAAAATAGTTTTAAATTGAGCATATCTTTAGAAATTTCGGTACACGCTCTCACGCGCTGGAGATAAAAATGTTTTTCTGTACAACGTTGGTATTGCTGGCTTTGAAATCTTTGAGTTTGTTAATGAAAAATTCGTTAAAGTTTTTGAGAACATTGTTTCGAATTTCACATTCATTTGGCTATTTATTTAGAATTGTAATTAAAATTCCTTTTTATTTTCCCGTGCAATGCAGACGATTTTTGAAGGAAAGCTACGTCAAAAAAATAAAATAAAATAAGCAGTAAATTGAAAAGTAAAACGACGCAAAATGCCAAAGCGAAAGTAATAGTCCTTTGGGATTCAAATCCCTTTGGACTAATAAATAAATAAAATAAAAAATAATTAGAAAATAAAATAAAATATACAAATGATTCTATTCTAAAGTGTCCTTCAGTTGTAATTTCTAATTTCTGCTCCTAACTTCCAGTTACTGCAAAAGGTTTGTAACTCTCGATACTCTTAACACGCTTTATAATCTGCAGCAGAGATAAATCTTAGTGGAAATAACGCCATTCGTAAAATACAGAAAAGGTCGCCGAATCGGTGAGCGCAGCATACGAGTCGTGTTTCGGCTTCAGTGAACATATAACAGGTGGTTAGAAGGAGAGGGAAGTCGCTAATTTGTTTTCCAAGTTACTCCCCCAGTCGATGCTCGAACGCTGAAGGAAGATTTCATTAGCAGACGATCCTACGACACAGACAGAAATAAAGATAGAAAAAAGAACATCCCCAGAAAGAAAAAAAAAAAGTGTCGCTGGAAAATGAAGTTTCTTCCAGCTTTGTTTAAATAATTAACTCGTTGTGCAGGAAGGAACAATGTAGGTAGACGTTAATACTTCATGTGAAAGATGACGCGAATTAATTTCGAATTTTTTTTTTACACTTCGGTTAGAATTTTTGGCGTTTGTTGCGTTTGAGAGGAAAGTCACAGATTTAGCCATGCGTGATTTCCGGTTGATGAACGAACGCCCTTTAATAAAAATTATACACCGAAGCGTTGTCTGAGAAAGAAGAGAAAATTCAAAAAGACTTTCACAGGTTTGTTTATACATCAATATACATGATTGCAACAAGAACTGGAAAGATGCATTCCGAAAACTTAATAACAAAATATTTTTTGAAAAATAAATGCAAGGAAAATATTTTATAAAACAAAATATTTTTTGAATGCTTCTCGTTGTTACCTTATTTAAATTTAGACCATTTTGCAACGCGAGACACTTTAACAGATGATGCAAAATTTTTATTTTTCATTTCCAAAGAAGTAAATTTTATTTTAAATCTTGTTTTCTGGCTTTCAGACATAGCTTGGGACTGAAATATAATTTCGGGATGACTCATTACTCCAATAAACGGCAAAGCTAATCAATAACACATTCCCCGATTTGTTTTTGAAAAGTTTTGTTCAAAATCACAATTACGTAATTTATCCAAGTACAAGATACATAACGCGTAAGTGATGGGCACGACTCCATTTCAAAAGCATTTTGATGTCAGAGAATGCGAATATTCCTGGAATTTATTTTATTTTTGCCTGTGTAAATAAATAGGCCGTTATTGTGTACTACACACGAAGGCATAGTACATAAGTTAATTTTGCAAAATTTAGAATAAAAATCGTATTATCGAAATATGTCCGTTCATTAAGTGCTGTAAGCGGTTTTGGTATTTTCATTAGCGTAATAGAATTTGAAGCAGTGCTGTACGAGGGTTTCTGCAATTTTCTTATCGTATGAGAGCAGCGAAAGCGACACTGCACATGACAATGGAAGCATCTTTTCATAATTACGATACACTAATATTGAAAATGTGATAAAACTTATTCCCACCCAGATGGCCATCCTTATTGCAGTTAAAATGTTGTTACGAAATACGTATTCCTATCAAAAATTAATTTTTTTTGACTGGTAAGAAATATGTGTTGTTGTAGTCTGAAACCCCCCCCGGGGGTAGACTCAGGAGAATTCCTGGGAAGTACTGGCTAGGATCTGTACTTAGACAGTCTCAACCACGGGGGCAAAATATCAGGTACTATTGTACCTTATTCTTCACAGGACTAGAACCCGGGTATTGTACCCAGGTTGGGATCAGGCTGGGCAGGGACCGTACTGGTGCTGTCTTGTCCGCTCCCTCGGCTCTGGTGGAGCTGTATAAAAACAGACAATGGGGAGGGCGAGGGACATATGCCTGTTAACCTAAGGTATGCATCAGGCGTCCCCGACTTCCGTAAAGTGTAGTCTGAAAAAATAAATAAATGGTCTTATCTGTACAGAAGGACCCTCAGCGGCCCAGCGTTAAAAGCCGTTTAATACTAGTAGTTCGGTCAGGGGTTCGAGTCCCAGCAAATGGACCGGCTGCATGGGTGTCTTCGTGGTTTTCCTCATGTATAACGTGGATACGAGCCAGTTTCCCTAAAAAAAAAATCTTCCACGAGACATCCCTCCCTTTCCGGGTAGTGCTTGAGGACGGAACACGCAGTAAGTAAATAGGTAATCAGTACGGAAAAGAAATATATCAGCGCAAAATGTAAAATTAGAAAAATAGCTTCGCCTGACGTATATTTGAAACACCATGTTTTGCTGAGGGATATATTTCTTTAATATCTTGGAGTTTGTTAATCAAAATTTCTTTACATTCGCACAAAACATAAAAACAAATGAAAAACAAAAAAGAAGAAGAAGAAGAAAAAAAAAAGATTTTAAATTACGTACAAAGGGGCGTTTTTTTAACATTTTATGCGTTACCTTACTCTATTAAATACACAGTCCAGTCACATTAATGTGACCATCTGTCAAAAGCCAGAATAACCACCTTTCGCAGAGCGGACTGCTGCGAGACGTGCAGGAAGAGAGTCACGTAGGTCCCTGAAGGTGTTCTCTGGGATGTTGAGCCATGCCGACTCTAATGCCGTGGCCAGCTGCGCTAGATTACGCGGTTGAGGATCCATGGCGCGAACAACTCGATCGAGATGGTCCCACAGATGATCGATTGGGTTTAAGTCAGGTGAGTTTGCTGGCCAGGGGAGGACGGTAAACTCATCCTGGTGCTCTTCGAACCACGCACGTACACTGGCAGCTGTATGGCACCTCGCATTGTCCTGCTGGAAGATGCCATCATCCTGAGGAAAAACAATGCGCATGTAGGGGTGAACATGGTCCGCAAGGACAGATGCGTACTTGTATTGATCCATTGTGCCTTCCACAATGATCAGTGAACCTAGAGAATGCCAGGAAAACATTCCCCAGACCATAATGCTCCCGCCTCCAGCTTGGACCGTTCCGGCAATGGTTGCAGGGTGGTTCCTTTCAGAGGTTTCACGCCTTATACGCCAACGTCCATCTGTCCGATGGAGCATAAAACGCGATTCATCCGAAAACGCAACCTGTCGCCACTCAGTGGACGTCCAGCTGCTGTACTGGCGTGCAAATTCTAGCCTTCGCCGTCGATGAACAGCAGTCAGCATAGGTGCACGAACCAGGCGTCTGCTTCGGAGGCCCAGACGCAGCAATGTTCGCTGAATAGTACTTTGGGAGACACTTTTGGTAGCCCCTTGGTTCATTTTGGTGGTCAGTTGCTCAACGGTAGCCCGTCTATCTGCCCGAACGCATCTCCGCAACCGTCGTTCGCCTCTGTCATCTATGGCCCGTGGTGCACCACATTTGCCACGTCGCTGATTTTGGACAGTCCCATTTTGCCATGCACGGTACACTTTTACCACGGCGGCACGCGAACAGTTCACAAACTCAGCCGTTTCGGAAATGCTTCCACCCTTGGCCCGAAAGCCAATGATCATGCCCTTTTGGAAGTCGGATAAATCGCTTCGTTTCTGCATTACGCCAACGATTGAAATGTTTTCCGAAGCCCTCACACACCCTTTATATACGCTCAACTGCACTGTGCTGCCACCTGCCTTCTGTGATTGGTTATTTAACTCTGACATGGAAAGTACGGGGTGGTCACATTAATGTGACTGGACTGTGTATCATGTTCTTCGGACTTAAACCATGAAATTCAGAGCAATATCGCAAAATAATTTTAAAATGATCATATCTTTAGAATTCTCAATACATAGTGTCACGCGCAGGAGATAACAATGTTTTTTCTGTACAATCTTGTCATTGCTCGCTTTGGAATTCCTGAGTTTGTTAATAAAAAATTCGTTAAAGTTTTACGAAATATTGATAATAAAACAAATCGATAACAAAACAAATTCCAAATTTCAAATTTGGGCTTCCAGATGCCCATATTCGGGTGGAAATGTTTAATATTCAAAATTTGATGGCTCTAGGTACCGTTGTTTTATCACAATGCGAGAAGCATACTGTTACGGATTTCGTATTTATTTAGCTATTTATTTGGAACTGTAATTAAAATTGCTTTATTTTCCCATGCAACGTAGACGATTTTTGAAGAGAAAGCTACGTCGGAAAAGTAAAAATAAAAGACATTTAATATTTAATATTTAATAAATGAATATCTCGTAATTGCTGTAACCATCCACAAAAACTGACGTTTTACCAGAATGTTCTAGCAAATAATTAAAAAACTTATAAAACCCGAATTAAAACACCTCATCTCGGTTGTAGTTGTAGCTGTTTTAAGCGAACTGTTTGTTTACTTAATGCTGTTATTGACTGCAGCGATTTCGCTGTGAGACAGAAATAGTTTATCTGTTTTGTATTGAATTTTGCTAAACGTTTGAGATATTGTGTTATTGTACGAATACTTCTGAAGAAATATTTCAGCATTTTGATTTATTTCTTGCGGAAAGAATAAAGTTTTGTTAACTTTTTAACGACTTGTGCATTCAATCCAGAATGATACCGTACGCGCGCAACAATCTTTGGTGTCAGAGATTGGAATTTTGAATGCCACTTACACGAGCGATGGAAGAACAATTAATGCAATTTATGGCAGCTTTTGCTGCATTTAAAGAAGAAATTAAAGCTGGTCAAGATTCTGTAAAAGAAGAGATGACAGCCGTTCAAGAAAAGATGGAAGAATCTGTTAAACAAGAAATGAGATTAGGTCAAGAAGAAATAGCATGTATGATAGAAAACAAGTTCGAGGCTATGGAAGGAAGGATGGATACAGTTGAACACAAAGTTGGAAAAATTCAAGAAAGAGTTTCGACCGTGGAACAACAAATATGCTACAGAGTTTCTTCTGTCAAAGAAGAAATCGAAGGAAGAGTTTGTGCCGTTCAACAACAAATTGATGACAGGGTTTCTTCGGTCGCCAAGGAAGTTGATGCTTTAAAGAAATTCGTAGTGACAGCAGGAAGCAATTCTGAAAGATTTAAATTTTTATCCGTGCCTTCTCGTTCCTCCCTGATGTTATCCACATATGATGGGAACACTTCTTGGCAAATGTATAAGATACAATTTTCTATAGTGGCGGATGCGATTGGATGAGATTGTCAAGCTAAGGCCTGTCCTCTTGCCGCTTCTCTGAGCGCAGACGCAGAGGATATCCTTCAGACTCTTCCAGAAAACAAAAAGGCTAGATTTGGAAGCTCTGTCCGGCGCACTGGAGCTGCGTTGTGGAGAGAAGTGTTTAAAAGATTACAGCACGCTTCAGTTAAAATCTCGTCAACAGAAGCCCACGGAAATACTCCAGGAGCTCGCCACGGATGTTGAAAGTCTATCCCATCTCGCCTTTTCGGAGTGCCCGACAGAAACAAGGGAAATCCTGTCCCTGCAATACTTCATCGACGGCATCCGGGATCCCGAAATACAGAAAGCATTGAGAATGGCTGATGTAAAGGACTTGAAAAGCGTTCTAGTGTACGCCATGAAATTCGAAGCAGCCCAGCAAGCAACTCACAGAGACCGACACTTAATCAGAGCTGTGCAAATCCACGAGCCAGTGGATTATTTCATGGCTCGTTTATATGATTTATCCAGACAAGTCAATACCTTGAGACGGTATATTAGTGATAAGAAATTGACAGTAAAGTGCTGGAAATGCGGTACTTTAGGGCACATGCGAAGGAACTGCCGAATATTACAGAACTCGGATAATAAGATGGTCGATATAAACAGGCAATTAGATGCCATGAGATGGAAAACGAGGGACAAGAAATGGAATTGCTGAATCCGGAGCTGAAGGCCGCGTACGAAGAAACTGCGGAACACCCCGAGGTACGGAAAATACGATCATTTTCCAGCAATGGCACAGGAAGCAAATTAATGATCATATCGCGGAGAGAAGTTTGAGCGATAGTCAACAACGTTTTAAAGCGCTCAAGATTTCTGCAGTATGTGGCAACAGTAATGGATTATCCATCAATAGGCATATCGATGGAGTTCCTTGAAATATGATCATTGATGCAGGAGCTAATGCTACCATTATTCGAAGAGATTTAGCTAAAAAATTTAAGGATAAACTGATTTGGACGCCATCCTGTGTTAACCTCCAGACTGCGCCCGATGAGAAAATCGACATAGAAGGAAAGGTAAACGTAAACATCACCTTTGGAAGCGCCGTTTACCATCACACGGCATATGTAGCAGAAATTACAGATCCTTGCATACTAGGATTGGACTTTTTAAGAAAATACAATTGTTCCTTAGACTTCAAAAACAACAAACAGCTTGCAGTCACTGAAGACACGACTATCGATTATCAGAAGGGATCCTCAACTGGAAACGCCGACGTCTTGTCTGAAGGACCCTGCTCAGAAAGCTACCGAAATCATTGTGTATTGTATTTGATTTGTATTTAGTAATTGATATTATATGATTTGCTGAAAGTTACTTATTGCAATTATTGTTTATTTTGTTATTGTAATGTAATGTTTATTATTGCATCGACGCCTTAGTTGAAAGTTTGGCTTCCTGCCCAGGGCTTGTACTGCCCGGGACGTGCAGTCCTTGGGAAGGGGGCAGTGTTACGTATTTCGTATTTATTTAGCTATTTGTTTGGAATTGTAATTAAAATTGCTTTATTTTGCCATGCAACGCAGACGATTTTTCAAGAGAGAGCTAAGAAAAGTAAAAATAAAGGAGAGTGTTGCATTTAATATTTAATATTTAATAAATGAATATCTCGTAATTGCTGTTACCATCCACAAAAACTGACGTTTTACCAGAATGTTCTAGCAAATAATTAAAAAACTTATAAAACCCGAATTAAAACACCTCATCTCGGTTGTAGTTGTAGCTGTTTTAAGCGAACTGTTTGTTTACTTAATGCTGTTATTGACTGCAGCGATTTCGCTGTGAGACAGAAATAGTTTATCTGTTTTGTATTGAATTTTGCTAAACGTTTGAGATATTGTGTTATTGTACGAATACTTCTGAAGAAATATTTCAGCATTTTGATTTATTTCTTGCGGAAAGAATAAAGTTTTGTTAACTTTTTAACGACTTGTGCATTCAATCCAGAATGATACCGTACGCGCGCAACAATCTTTGGTGTCAGAGATTGGAATTTTGAATGCCACTTACACGAGCGATGGAAGAACAATTAATGCAATTTATGGCAGCTTTTGCTGCATTTAAAGAAGAAATTAAAGCTGGTCAAGATTCTGTAAAAGAAGAGATGACAGCCGTTCAAGAAAAGATGGAAGAATCTGTTAAACAAGAAATGAGATTAGGTCAAGAAGAAATAGCATGTATGATAGAAAACAAGTTCGAGGCTATGGAAGGAAGGATGGATACAGTTGAACACAAAGTTGGAAAAATTCAAGAAAGAGTTTCGACCGTGGAACAACAAATATGCTACAGAGTTTCTTCTGTCAAAGAAGAAATCGAAGGAAGAGTTTGTGCCGTTCAACAACAAATTGATGACAGGGTTTCTTCGGTCGCCAAGGAAGTTGATGCTTTAAAGAAATTCGTAGTGACAGCAGGAAGCAATTCTGAAAGATTTAAATTTTTATCCGTGCCTTCTCGTTCCTCCCTGATGTTATCCACATATGATGGGAACACTTCTTGGCAAATGTATAAGATACAATTTTCTATAGTGGCGGATGCGATTGGATGAGATTGTCAAGCTAAGGCCTGTCCTCTTGCCGCTTCTCTGAGCGCAGACGCAGAGGATATCCTTCAGACTCTTCCAGAAAACAAAAAGTCTAGATTTGGAAGCTCTGTCCGGCGCACTGGAGCTGCGTTGTGGAGAGAAGTGTTTAAAAGATTACAGCACGCTTCAGTTAAAATCTCGTCAACAGAAGCCCACGGAAATACTCCAGGAGCTCGCCACGGATGTTGAAAGTCTATCCCATCTCGCCTTTTCGGAGTGCCCGACAGAAACAAGGGAAATCCTGTCCCTGCAATACTTCATCGACGGCATCCGGGATCCCGAAATACAGAAAGCATTGAGAATGGCTGATGTAAAGGACTTGAAAAGCGTTCTAGTGTACGCCATGAAATTCGAAGCAGCCCAGCAAGCAACTCACAGAGACCGACACTTAATCAGAGCTGTGCAAATCCACGAGCCAGTGGATTATTTCATGGCTCGTTTATATGATTTATCCAGACAAGTCAATACCTTGAGACGGTATATTAGTGATAAGAAATTGACAGTAAAGTGCTGGAAATGCGGTACTTTAGGGCACATGCGAAGGAACTGCCGAATATTACAGAACTCGGATAATAAGATGGTCGATATAAACAGGCAATTAGATGCCATGAGATGGAAAACGAGGGACAAGAAATGGAATTGCTGAATCCGGAGCTGAAGGCCGCGTACGAAGAAACTGCGGAACACCCCGAGGTACGGAAAATACGATCATTTTCCAGCAATGGCACAGGAAGCAAATTAATGATCATATCGCGGAGAGAAGTTTGAGCGATAGTCAACAACGTTTTAAAGCGCTCAAGATTTCTGCAGTATGTGGCAACAGTAATGGATTATCCATCAATAGGCATATCGATGGAGTTCCTTGAAATATGATCATTGATGCAGGAGCTAATGCTACCATTATTCGAAGAGATTTAGCTAAAAAATTTAAGGATAAACTGATTTGGACGCCATCCTGTGTTAACCTCCAGACTGCGCCCGATGAGAAAATCGACATAGAAGGAAAGGTAAACGTAAACATCACCTTTGGAAGCGCCGTTTACCATCACACGGCATATGTAGCAGAAATTACAGATCCTTGCATACTAGGATTGGACTTTTTAAGAAAATACAATTGTTCCTTAGACTTCAAAAACAACAAACAGCTTGCAGTCACTGAAGACACGACTATCGATTATCAGAAGGGATCCTCAACTGGAAACGCCGACGTCTTGTCTGAAGGACCCTGCTCAGAAAGCTACCGAAATCATTGTGTATTGTATTTGATTTGTATTTAGTAATTGATATTATATGATTTGCTGAAAGTTACTTATTGCAATTATTGTTTATTTTGTTATTGTAATGTAATGTTTATTATTGCATCGACGCCTTAGTTGAAAGTTTGGCTTCCTGCCCAGGGCTTGTACTGCCCGGGACGTGCAGTCCTTGGGAAGGGGGCAGTGTTACGTATTTCGTATTTATTTAGCTATTTGTTTGGAATTGTGATTAAAATTGCTTTATTTTCCCATGCAACGCAGACGATTTTTCAAGAGAGAGCTAAGAAAAGTAAAAATAAAGGAGAGTGTTGCATTTAATATTTAATATTTAATAAATGAATATCTCGTAATTGCTGTTACCATCCACAAAAACTGAAGTTTTACCAGAATGTTCTAGCAAATAATTAAAAAACTTATAAAAGCCGAGTTAAAACACCTCATCTCCGTTGTAGTTGTAGTTGTTTTAAGCGAACTGTTGGTTTACTTAATGCTGTTATTGATTGCAGCGATTTCGCTGTGAGGTAGAATTAGTTTCTCTGTTTTTAAATTGAGTTTTGCTAAACGTTTGAGATATTGTGATAGTGTACGAATATCTCTGAAGAAATATTTCAGCATTTTGATTTATTTCTTGTGGAAAGAACAAATTTTTGTTAACTTTTTAACGATTTATGCATTCAATCCATAACGAACCCTTACGCACGCAACAACACATACATATATGCAGATTCTTCATTATTTAATTTTTTTTAAATATAATACAGGGAGATAATATTTGGTGGCAACAATTTGAAAAGTGAAAGAACGCTTTTAGTGAATCGACGCAAAATCCCAAAACGAAATTAATAGTCCTTCTGGGCAAATTGCTATTTTGGATTAAAATATCTCGAAGGTTTCAAATTTTAACGATCGCCTAAAAGGGTTTTCTAGGGTTTCTACGCTGTTGCTGAGTTCTCCTAATCTGCTGTTACACTCAATCCTACTAACCATTTTTTTTTTTTTTTTGTCTTTTTAACTTAAATTATCAAGCATTATTTCTTCTAACTATCAAGCATTATTTTCTTCGCACTTACGCCGTATTCATAACTTACACACTTACGCCACATATTACATAATTCAACAGCAAAATTAGAAAAATTTTAAAAGCAGCACAGCAATATACGTTTAGAATTCCTGATGCAGCTTTAAGTTTTGGCATACATTTTCCTGTTTTTTTCAGTCTTTTCTCAGTTCATCATATCAGCGTTTAATTTTCTTACTAAGATGGTTTTATAAAGCTTTTTTTTTCTTACCAAGATGGCTTTACAAAACTTTTTTTTGTCTTTTATTATTAACGTTTTGTGTGTTTATTTTATTAAATGCCACAATCTTGGCGCTTCCGTCACATAAAATTCGATGCCATGGCAAAATCACAAAATGTTTTAAAATAGCATAGCTTTAGAATTTGCAATAAACAGTCTCGTGCGCTGGAGATAAAAAATGTTTTTTTTTTCTTACTGTGTTGCTATTGCTCGTTGAATTTGTTAATCGAAAATTCGCTAAATTTTTACAAAATATGAAAGAGATAATAAAGTAAATTCGATGCTCAAAATTCGGGCTTCCAGGTGCCGATGTTCAGGTGGAGGATTACGTTATTCAAAACTGGATGGCTGGAGGTACCTTTGTTTTTTCACAGTGCGAGAAAAATTCATGCATCCGTGCATATTTTTCATTATTTAATGCCTTTAAATATAATACAAGACGACAACAATTTGAAAAGTGATATAAGGCACTTAAGTGTTTCGACGAAAAATGCTGTTTCGAGACTCATATCCCACACGAGACTCTTTTAAACTAAGAAATTGGAAATTCAAAATTCGGGCTTCGAGGTGCGCATGTTCGGGTGGAACATTACCTGCATTCTAAATTCGGAGCTCTAGATGCCCTCGTTTTCCACAGTGCGAGGAACATACATACATACATACATACAGATTCTTCATTACTTAACTTTTCCCCCTATTATATAGGTAAATTTTATCTTTCATTTCAATGGCAAGCCAACGAACGATATTTTAAAGCGAAACTGGTCCCATGCCTGGCCCAGATAACAAAACTCAACAAACCGACAGTACTTACGTGAGCATTGAACTCTTCCGACATATTTACTTTATTACCCGCATCCTCAAGCACATTCAAAAAAGAAAAGACGGTCATAAAAAAGTTACAAGAATTGTAGGTTACAAAGAAAATTGCCGGACCCTCCTTCTAAATTTTTGGCCAGAATGTCTGAAAACTGCGAAATATTTTCGTCCTTGAAGTTTGCACGCCATGCTGGTGCTTTATGCTCATGTTGACTGCGATCGTATCAGCGTTATCGCTACCGCCGATCTGCTTTCCCCAAAATAACCGACTATTGTTTCCCTCCACGGTCTGTCTGCATTTTCCCAACCTTCTGCGCGACCCCGTAGGTAATGCGAATTGGATGCGAAAGTAGCATTGGGTGCACATCCGATTTATAAGAGCACCCACCACCTACAGCCTAATAATATCCGATGAAAGTGCCTTTGAAGTTCAGCTTATGCTATGTTATACTGTAGGCTCCGGTTAATGTAATCACATTTGTACACATTTGTACATTAACCGAATGACAACATTAAACGCGAAGGAAAAAATCCGATGAGGACATCACGAGACTTCCTTTGACGCCTATTAAATTATACACATTACGCCATTAAATTATACACATTACGCCTATTAAATTATACACATTACGCCATTAAATTATACACATTACGCCATTAAATTATACACATTACGTCATTAAATTATACACATTACGCCATTAAATTATACATATTACTCCTATTAAATTATACACATTACGCCTATTAAATTATACACATTATGCCATTAAATTATACACATTACGCCATTAAATTACACACATTTTTTGCTTCACTTCATTTAAACATATTAAGAATAATCAAAATGGTTTCGGGAACGGTCAAAAGGGATATTTTCTCTGAAATCTGAAACTCGAAAACTTTTCTGATCACAATATTTCCTTTATTTCGTAGAAGGATGTAAAAATGCCTTTCACAAAAGAAATGGAATTTTATGAATTTAAACACAACATAACCAGAAACACATAAATGGTATTTCCAGAGCATTTTAATCAAAAATTTGTTTAAGAACTGCTCATAATTTTTTCGGGAAATTATTTGATGGATACTGAATCCGCAATGTTAAGAGTTGAAGATCATTCCTCTTTGAAAGAGAGCATGCCAATGTAAAATTAAAAATTAGGCAAAACAGCAACCTTAGTTTATGTTTCTCTTAATTTTTTAATTTTCCAAGCAAAAAAGGGAAAAACATTTTGCGGACTTTCATTTTTTTTAACCACTGAAGAAGAGGGATCTCTACCTGACCTCTCCCACAATCGATATAAGTTCAGTTATTCAAAATCTACGCCAAATTGAGGTTGTAATTTTTGGTTAATTTTACTGTTGAATATTTAGAAAAACAAAAATAAAAAATAAAAAATCTGAAAGCCTTCAGATTTTACATTACGCTCAAAGAGGCGTTTTTTTTAACGTTTTGTGTGTTACCTTTATTTATTGAATACCATATTCTTCGCAATTAAACCACATAAAATTCAGTTCAACAGCAATACCACAAACTATTTAAAAGCAGTATATTTTTAGAATCTCCGATATACAGTCTCACGCGCTGGAGATCCGTACAATGTTGCCATTGCTCGCTTTGAAATGGCTGAATTTGTTAATAAAAAATTCGCTAAAGTTTTACAAAATATGAAATAGATAATAAAACAAATTCGAAATTTAAAATTTGGGTTTCGAGATGTCCACATTCAAGTGAAAGACTACGTTATTCAAAATTTGATGTCTCTAGGGACCGTGGTTTTATCACAATGCGAGAAACATACATACATTTATGCATATTTTTCATTATTTAATTTTTTTTAAATATAATACAGGGCGATAATATTTGGTGGCAACAATTTAAAAAGTGAATCGCCATTTATAGTGAAACGCCACAAAAGCCGTTTTGAGACTAAAATAGCCCTTCTGAGGTACTGCTCTTTTTGTGGTAGTAAAATTAAATTAATACAGAAATAAAACAGGATCCACAAATAATAATTGAAAAATCTTCGGTCTTTATTAAGAAGCAGCCACAAGAATTATCAGCACAGCCACATTTCGCAATTATGTCTGAACGAATTTCAAATATGATATAACATAATATAGCACAATGCAACGCGACATAAGTGTGGGTTGTGTTATGTTACATAGCATGAGCTTTAAAGCCGGTGCATTTCAGCTCCCTAGACGCCACAGAAATCAGACACAGTGATCAATGAAAGAACCTGGTATTCAAGCGACACACGATCATACACTCGCAAGTGATTATGAGGGTACCCCACTTTAGTGACCCCTGTTAAAGACGACAGTAGGCTTTGCTTAGTTTCGTCTTAGTTTTGATGGAGAATCCTCAGGGAAGGAGGGGTCCGAGGATCTTCCACCTTTCTTCCTCTACTAGAAAACCACTCGAGAGGACTTTTGGATCGTTTTGTATTTGAAGTGCCTAGACTAGCGTTAAAAATGGTTATGCCTGATTCGCGATTTGAACCCAGACCCAATGGAACAGGAATTCACTCACCTACGTTAACCATCATACTGTCAGGGTCTGGAACATGAACTTGATAAAATTTTTAACCAAGACGTACAGCAAGGATAATTTCAAAACTTACGAATAATAAATTTCCACAGTAAAGAATTAGTTTGCTGGTAATAAAAAAGCAAATGTTCAGTAATATTACATATTAATATATGTATATGCGTTTGATGGTGATGCGCATGCATTTATTTTCTTGGGAGAAGGAAGTATGTATATGATTAAAAAAATCTGTCGTGTACACCACATGACTTCCTTGTACGGAATATTCAATTATACGCATTTTGCATTTCATTTAAACTTATTGGATTGAATTAAATCTACTTCGTCGATAGCGCATATACCACAATAGAATAAATCCACTCTTTAAAATTCACTATATTTGTTTACCACAGCGACACTCCGACGCTGGCTTCACTTAACAGCGTCACATCGCATTCGTTTTATCACTCATCAGAATGCACAAAAACTGCGCATATCAGCTGGAGAATTACTTAATTGTTGCCACATCTTCAAATACTATAGTAAATCTAAAACGATGTGTAAAAAAAATTACACAAACAAACAAAAGTTTTTACAGACGATTCAGTACTTCTCATTCAATTAATTCAGTTCTCACTTCGCGACAAGGCAAAAATACATAAAAACTCGAAATATCTATATTAAAAATTAACGAAGTAAATCTTAAACACTTATTTCCTCGAATAAATTCCAGAAGGAATTAAGCAGGATATATTTCGCAATAATGAAAGAAGGCGTTATATTTGCTGTTGGGAAGCTTAGTTTCTCTAGATTGGCAATAAATCCAACATTCTCCTAAGTTTCAAATGTAAACAAATATGTCCGCCATGAGAAAAATGATCAGGCTTAGCTGCATTTAAACAACTTTTAAATTGTTGATAATTCTACAAATCTTGCATGCAGATTTACTATAGGCATAAAAATCTTAACCGTAAGATAAGAAAAGCATAATTCAATCATTTTCAAAGCAAAAAGTGCATAATTTACCAACACATGTGAATAAAAAAAAACTGAGCTCACTGAGCCGAGTAACAGAATGGACATATATATACAAAAATTTATATTCCTTTGGTGCGGCCATTGCAACCAAAATAGAGTACGCACAGACGCTACGAAAAAATCTCTTCAGAATCCATTTTAGATCAGTTTTATAATTTTTTTAGAAGTCCTTTATTCTGTACTTATGTACAGATGTCGAGCAAAAACATCGTTAAATTGCATTCGATAGCGGTCAAAATAGATATTTTCGTTGAAATATGATACCCGAACTTTTTCGCGATTACAATACTTCCTTTTTACTTCGCACAAGGAAGTATAAAGACAGCCTTACGATACCCGAAATAAATTTTTTGCGACATGTCTCAAAAATCTGATCTGTCAACGGTCGTATCAGTGATTGATTGAGAGACCACAATCAGATCCCCAGTTGAAGATACTGTTTCCTGGAAGAGGAGTAATAACGGGCTTCTGGAAACTCATCGAGTTTTAGAAGATTCCTTTTCGCAAAGAAGCAAAAATTTTCTAGCGTATTTCTTTTCCGTTACTCATTTTCAAAAGTCTGCATTTCGAGATGGTTTCAGCTTTCATCGTATTTAACTGCCTCTGATCTAAGCTAACGTACATAGTTTCCCAGATGTATTCGATTTTGCAAAACTCTTGCAATTTGTAAATAATTGACATGAAATTTTCTACACCTTTCTTATAGTCACGAATTATTCCTGTGAGATCTGAAAAGAAATTCGTCCCATAACGAAATAATTATTCTGTACGTTAAAGAGAGAAATGTGATATCTACAAAAAGAATTTTTATGAAATAATTACCGGGTTTCTACAATATGTCAGGAAAGGTATTTGCCCGTACTTAGAAAAATAAAAAGAATTATTAAATTGCTTATAAAAATTTTTAAAAATGTACAGGAAAACTTCAGTTTTTCACGAAATTACTTTTACAATGTAGAATTATCTGATAACAAATTATTAAATAAAATATTGCATTTAAAAACTCTATGGAATATTACCATATATATATATATGTATATAATAGCTGAAAAATTTCCACTCAAGTATGTAACATTAATAATTGAATTGTAAAAAAAGCACCGAGAGAGTCATTTATTTTATTATTTTTTAAAATATTGATTTCATAACACAATATTTAAACGTAACTTAATTGTATGTAATCTGGAATATATAAGCATCATCAAATTGTTCATTAAAAACGTTGTTGTTGTGACTTATCGAGGTTGTCTGATATCGGACCCACGAAATTCGTCCTGGCAAGGAGGGGAGATTGCGCCTGTGGTTGGCAATAGCCTTAGACACCCGACAAAGATTTTGCTCAGTCCCCCCTCCCAATTTTGAAGGGATCCGAAGGTATCTTCCCCTACCACTAGCCTCTCCAGAGTGTCTGCGCATAGCTGCACAGACACTATACCATTTACAAATATCCATGCTTTATACGGGATTCAAACCCCGGCCTTTCCATACGGTAATCAGATTCACGAACCACTATCCCGATTGAGCGGCATCGACTAAAAATGAATTTTTAAATCTTAAGAACAAATGAAATGCCTGCTGAAATTCAGGATGAATTTAACCAAGAGAAAATAAGCAAATTTTTAAAAAATTTTCGGAAAGGATAACTATTACGTAAAATCTATTAGAAGGAATACAGATTTATTGAACTAGGGTAAAAGCACACTACGCTAAGTGCCTCGCAGGAGGGATGATTTCGTGGAGAAATTTCTAATTCAGCTGGCTCGTATTCCCATTATATATAGCGAAAATTACGAAAACGTTCATGCAGGAATGTTCGTTCGCCGATATTTCAACCCAGGTTGAACTGCCAGAGTGAAGACTGAAATAAATTAATTATAAACTCATATTTAAATAATTAGTTACTATAGAAAGGCAACAGTAAGAAAATTCTTTACAATGCAAAAAAAAAAAAAATGTTCTGATGTTATAACAGCAACTGTTAGAAGTGAAAACACTAAAGTTTCTCACATTTCTATTTCTTGCTAAAAATGTAATTGATTTTATAATTGATTAGTAATTACTTAATTCCATCCTACATTCAAGGTTCAGCGATCTTAACCGGCGTGTCGAAACCTATAAGAAAGTAATAGTTTCTGATTTAAGATTTATTTAGTTCATGTTAAGAATTGTTGATAGGAAACGAGATTATGTATCAGTTGTTTAAAGTAATAGCATTGTTACGAATTTTATACTTAGATAGGTAATTTTAGTAGAATTGTCAGTAAAATCGTTGTATTTTTCTGTGTAATGTATCGCGCTACATTGCACAGAAACAAATGTAATTTAACAGTGGCAAATGCATTTAACATTGAGTAAATGGCTATCTCGGCATTGTAACTGAATAAATGTAACTGACTACTATGTTAGCTGTAACTGTAATTCCACCCTCGTATTGCTTTCCAGGAATTTCGAGAAGCAGGAAATACTAGAAATATCTCGGCGACCGGTTGAAAACCATAAAAGCCCGGGGAAAGAGCACATGAGAGTAGTTGCTGAAGGGAAGTTTACATTTCTCCGAGTGACTTGCAGTGTGCCTCTCGCTACGACTTCTTTGACAATGTAAACGCTCACTTCGCCCGAATAGAAACGTAGGGGAGATGAGTCAGAGATTCCATTTCTGTTTCGAACCATTCGAAAATGTATCCGGAAATCTATTCCTAGCAGTTTTCATAAAGTCGTCTGGCCCAATTTTTTCCATCATGTCGAAAATGCCGAGATGAAGCATAATCAAACTATAGCATTTTTTAATGCATATGCATCTTGTGAAGTATTATGGAATACTTCACTACCTGAATATTACCTATCGTTATTCCAAATACATTTTGTGAAATGTAGAACAGTTGATCAAAATGAATTTAGGTTTCTGATATCGTAGAAATAACATAGAAGAAAATTAAATTAGTGTATTCAAAATATTTATTTCTGAATTTTCTTTAATCAAAAAACAATTAAATTATATGTTATTCATCTACCCAATAAAATACATTTTTCAATTAAAAAAATAAATGAAAGGGCAAACATTTGATTTTGCCGATATGAATTTCGAAAAACCATTTTTTACTCGTGGCCAGTTACACCTAATAAAATATCATCTATAATTTTGAAATTTTATTTAGAGACTTTCCTTTTTATTTCAACAACAAATTAAATTTTATTAACAAATGATTAGCCGCAAGTATTAAGATAAAAATCATATCTTAATGCTTGCGACTAATCGTTCGTAAATAAAATCTAATTTGTTAATAATTTCTAATTTGTTTCTAATTAATTTAATAATCTAATTTGTTTAATAATTTCTAAAAGCGACAAAAGGCGCATGAAGATATTATTAACATGGTAAAATGTGACGTGAAAAGCTCCAGCAAAAGATTAATAATTTTCGCTCAACCTTTCAAACACAGAAAATGGCCTCCCACACTTCTGGAATAAATATGCTGCTTGTGCATTTTCACACTCGAGATAAATATTGCAGAGAACTATAGGAGTTATCCGTCGCCAGAAACCGAAACTCTATCTGAAGTTTTAATTTTACTGGCACAGCATCTCGAAAGAACGTAATTTTTTTTTTTTTTTAAATAAGTGGAGTGACCATTTCCAATAAAGTTTCAAACTGTCCTTCGCCCGTTCTGATGAAGTTTTTGTAATTTTGGATATCCCCGAAGTTCATTTAAAAGTTTGTTTAATGTTCCTAATTCATCACGGCGAGCTACCCAGTCACGTATGCAATTCCTTTCCTTCTTCTTCTTCTTCCTGTTTTTCTTTTGTTCCCCCTCCCGAGAATAGAAATTAATTTGTTGTAAAATGCTTTTCAAACTTCAATCACTGCTACTGCCACGTTGGTATTCATTTTGTAAACAAACGGAGGCGAGTTGTGTGTCCACTCTGATTGGTGTTAACAATTTATCAGATTACAGGTCCGTTCCCGCAGTTCGAGACGCCGCAGCGAGGGGCTCGCTGCAAGTCACTCGGAGAAATGTAAACTCGTAAATACTATTGTTGTGCGCGTCGTTAGTTCCGCGTGAAGTGAGATATATCTGAGTTAGCTTTCGCTTTAGGTGCACTTTGCATTGCGTTGCATTTACATTTTTAGTAGTTTGAAACGTAATTACTGATTGCGTGATACTGTGACAACTGTACGAGTATTTCTGCGGAAAATTCCAGAATTTTGAAGTATTAATTTTGATAAAATAAATTTTTATTAACCTATTATCGGACCCGTGTGCATAGATTTTATTACAAACCCGTACGCAAGCAAAAATATTATACTTTAAATAATTTTTACTTCCTTGCACGAAGTAAAGCAAGCGTTGTAATCACAAAAACTTTCGGGTATCATATTTCAATAGAAATATCCATTTTGACAGTTCCGAATAGATTTGGACGATTGTTTAATATGGTCTCTGTACATACTGACAGAATAATGCATTCTTTTTCCCAAAATGAATTCTAAAATAGATTTAAAATGGATTTGAAAGGGATTTTTTCGAGACTTCTGTACGTACGTATAACTCAATATGATTAACTCATAACTCAATATGATTAACAGTAGAACGTTGAAATTTTATAGTCCTTACCCGGCCTTTATTTCATAACGGTTGCTCGAAGTCCTATACTTAGTCGTAACTTCTCTATAACTATAACACAGTCATAGCTTTTATATAACTTCTGTAACTACAAATACTACAGAAGTGTTTTAAAGGGCGAAAATATTCATGTTTTGGCAATGTAAAATTAAAAAAAATTAATTTTCGTCAAATAACAAAATACTCGTTATGAAAAAATAAAATTTTAAGAAGTATGACTCCTGCATGACAAATTTGACCGGGATATTTTGTTTCAAAATTTGCAGTTTTTGATGCCATTTTTAACTTGCCCTTAGGGAATAGTTAACGAAGTTAGAATAATTCGAGGAAATAAGTTTAACTCAAGTGCAGATTCCGATAACATCAGATTTTTTTCATTAGTATTATTTTTTTAATGTCACTGAAATGTTTTTGTTCAGTATTGGTTTCGGAAAAGTACATTCAGTTTATGGTTCTGTAATAGTTTCGGAATTAAAAACTGCAAATAAGTTGTGTTACTCGAGACGTCTGACGTCAAAAGAAAGAACGATTTCAAAATAAAAAACAAGAATTAACAGGCCGACCAGCAGGAGGAAATAAATTACGAGATCATCTCCGCTCAAATTCCATGAAAGAATTGCATATTCGTGAATGAATAAGAAAGCTTCTCCGTGATTTATGGAAACGTAAAATTATCCTCTTGCATACATTCAAACATCTATTTTTACCGCAACAGGTATATAACCATCATTAATTTTACGCATTTCGTAGCAGGAAGATTGAGCAAGAGAATGATATTGCAAAATTTATTTTGCATCATTCTCTTGAGGATTATCTGAAATAAAGAGAAAGGAAAGTCACCTTTAAGGAAAAGGTGACATTCATTTCTTCCTATTAGCTAGGTTTTGCATTGAGATTCAAAATTTTCAGAAGCAATAAAACGATGCGGCGTAAAATATTTCGCTAACGAATGCTTTATTTATACTAGCGGGCTGCAGCCAAAGCAAAATTTAGAAGTTCTATGTACCCCGGAAAAGCAAATGTATAAAAACATTTCAGTATGAATGAAATCAGTTCATTCTTTCCGAGCAAAAACCAATTCGTAAATAATTTTTTTATTGCCAAACCGAGAAACAAAAACTTTCGACACTTCAGGTTAATATGTATGACGTCATGATCTAAATTTAATGTAATATAACAACATTTTCTCGATATCAATAAAAGCATTAAATTACGTGACATTACTATATCGTGTCAATTATACTAACCTAAAACAAAAAAGTGCTGACAGCGGTTATTTATTTAAAATGCTGACATTAATGAAATTCTCCACATACAATGACGTCACATGCAATCGCCTGCTTTCTTCAACGTCAGAATATGACCTCATATAGTAATAATATGTTCAAAATTTGGCAATGCTATTTTTATTTCATATTTTGTAAAACTCACAAATTTTTTAGTAACAAACTCTACGATTTGAGAGCGAGCAGTGGCAACAGTTTTCGAAATAAAGCAGATTTTTAACTTATCTATAGTGTGCAAGACTGTTGCCACTAGGAAAAATGAGGGCGAAAATTAGCGTTTTCGGAGTTTTGCATTAATATCTCGGCTAATTAAAGTCGTACGAAGATGAGAATGGTCGAAATAGTTTTCCACGGATCTTTGGAATCCGGAGTACTTCTCTCAAAACTCAACTCCCGCTGTTAGCGTATTGTTTCAAAATACCAAAAGGTTTCAAAACTAAAAAATATTACTTAAAAAATTTTATGCATTGGTGAAACTTATGGCGAATTTTAATCATTTCTTTTTTGGACCTCCGAACGTAGCAAAGTGTACTTTTCCAATATGGCAGCTGCGACGTGAAGCTGATAAATATTATTAGCACAAGAGCACTTCTTTCTTTTATGTAAGACTTCTAAATTCAACCTTCATAAAAAAAAACATTTTTTTCCTTCTTATCTTAATGAGATTTTTATGACACAAAATGCCTTCCTGTCAGAAAAGGTGACATTTTTTTCATTGCAGTTTGATGTGACATACTCCCACATTTCACCGTTATTACAAATGTTCGGAGATAACATAAAGCCGTGGAATTCTGGTCACGGAATATATCTTCTGCTTTTAAAAAAGCCAGATTCATAAATTGCCCTCTTGCAGCAATAATGCTAGCTGAGTTCTTTTTTTACGAAATCTTCTCATAATTATCTTTAGATGGGGTTTTAGGGAGTAATATACAGAGATAAATAGAATGTTTCATAGATAAAGAGCATAAACTAGACCGACCCAGATTTTATTTCATTTAAGATGTTTGTATTTCACACTTATTATTAATTCTATAAATTTTGTAATCATTAGAATTTGTAAAAACGCTCAGGTGTTAGGTAATATACGCTATGTGTAACACAAGCATAACATTTAAAATTTCTATAAAATGTACCAAAAAAAATCTGAAAGGCTTCAGATTTTAAAATTCGACCGAAAGGGTTTGTTAAGGTTTTTTACGCTGTCGGTGAACTCGCAATCTACTAATCTGCTGTTACGCTATACTCATTCCTTCTAACCCCCCTTTTTTTGACTTTTTAGCTTTATTATTAAGCATTTTCTTCGCATTTACGCCATATACAATTCAACAGCAAAATCACAAAAAATTTAAAAGCAACATAGCAGCATACGTTTAAGGATTCCCGATGCAGCATTAAGTGTTGGACTATATTTCCCCCCCCCGTCTTTTCTCAGTTCATCATATCAACGTTCAGTTTTCTTATTAAGATACTTTACGAAACTTTTTTTTCTCTTTTTAATATTGACATTTTGTGTGTTTATTTTATTTATTAAATACCACGTTCTTGGCGCTTACGCCTCATAAAATTCGATTCAACGGCAAAATCACAAAATATTTAAAAACAGCATATCTTCAGAACTTCCCATACACAGTCTCGCGCGCTGAAGCTAAAAATGCTTTATTCGGTACAGTGTTGCCTCTGTTCGGTTTGAAATCGTTGAGTTTGTTAATGAAAAATTGTTTAATGTTTTACAAAATATAAAATAGATGATAAAACAGATTTGAAAATCAAAATTCGAGCTTCCAGATGTCCACGTTCGGGTGGAGGCGAACGTTATTCAAAACTGGATGGCTCTAGGTACCGCCGTTTTTTCACATTGCGAAAAACACTCATGCATTCATGCAGATTCTTCATTATTTAATTTCTTTAAAAATAAGCCAGGGCGATAATATTTGGTTGCGACACTTTAATAAGTGATACGCCGTTTATAGTCATTCAACGCAAATTCCCTTTCGAGACTAATACCCGTTTAGGTTAATGCCGCTTTTGGGCTAATAAGCATAAAAATAAAAACCTGCAACTTGAAAATTTCAAATTACGACTTCATATTTCTAAGAGTATTTCTGAAGTAAAAAAAAAAAATGTTTGAAACATCAAAAGACGTAAAAATCATTGAAAATGTGTTAAGCTAAGTTGTTATAATAGGTCTACTGAACGAATCCTCAAGAAATTAAAGATATAGAACATAAAATCTTATATTTAAAATAAATTATTAAAAACGGCAAAGCAAAAGGATACAGAAGACAAATTTTTATCGCGAGATAATGCTATGTGCAGATTTATGCACTTCATTAACATTAAAAGGAAGATAATTATTCAGAATGTAGCTACTCATTTATTACCAAGAAATACTTCTGCACCAGACTTGCAAATCTTATATTAATCTGAAAGATAATTTTACCCCTAAAAGTGAGCTGCTCAAAATGGCAAAGCTGAGCGATCTGTGAAAAAAAAGAAAAAAGAAAAAAGAAAAACCTGCGGTATTATTTCATGTGAATCAACCCCAAGATAAATTTTGTGTTATTATTTGATTAAAAAAGACTAGTTATTCAAGACACAGCTGTTGTGAATTAATTTCATTAGATCGCTTGCGTACCAGGCTTTAAACGAATATTTCTGTTAAGTCTCGATGCTTTCTATTTTGCCAGGACGTCAATTCTATGTACTCAGAACAATAAACTCCTGAGAAGTTTACACCGAGATGTTTAATAATTCTGACAGTGTCAATAGGGAAAAAGTATAAAAGAAGAAATTTCTGCCGAAGTGCGAAATTAATGTATTAAAAACAGTTTAGAAATTGCAACATAAATAAAGACCTTTTAATATATTTTATGAAATTAACGTACTAACTTTCGGTGAAACAGAAATTACTATGAACATACGTTGATTTGCAGATAAATATCAACTGATAAAGTAAAACGATTAATCATCGTTTTCTTTTGACTTTTCGTACCTCGCATGCTTCCATTTTAATATTGTTTGTTTAATTATTTACCTTATAATAATTTACTTTTGTATTTTCAACACTCGTTTTCTGTGACTTGTTCCTGGTGTATATCCGAAAACCAGATATTCTAGTCATGAAACTTTCGCTTTCATAAATAAAGAAAATATGGAATATTAATGACAGAGATGACCTGAAATTGCCTCTATGTGGATATGACGCATTAAAAAGTTGATCAAAAATGAAATGAAGCGAGTACTCATTTATTTTGCATTGCTAGTTTAAAGAAATCATTGAGCTTTTGTGATTACCTACATCAAGAATAATTAAATTAAACGGGTTTGGCCCAGGTCTATAAACTGCGGATGAACTGGGTCGCACAGAATATAAAACAAATACGAAATATCAGCTATAAAATATATAGCTATACTCTGCACACACACAAAAAGAAACATTTCTGCATCTTTCGTCCTGCTAAGCCAATCGACGAAATTTAATTTGCGTTTCTCATGTTTCGAAAGCTTGATTTAGGACACATATTACACAGCATTGCTCTAACATAGGTATTTTGATACATAATCGGACTTTTTATGAAATGACATACTCAGTGTTTTCTACATTTCGATCCTACTACTCAAATTATGCCTAAATTTTGTGAAATTTGGTGAAAAATATACTTGGAAACTTAAAAATTAATCTCGGCACTTTTTTTCTCAGTTTGCGTTGCGCCAAGAATAATTCACTTGGCAAAAATTCTTAATTTTTGGTAACCTATTTTCCTTTCCCTTTCATTGTGCACTACGGGGGGGGGAAAGGTGTATCGTTCATTCCTTGAAATATTTTAACAAAGTGCGTAAACCACATTTGACTTTATTATCGCTGATAACAGTTATGCCAAATTTCAAAGTGTGCCGATATATAAATTCACGTATATCGTGCGAAATTTTGAATAAAAAACTCTAATTTTTCGTAGGTATGCTTAGAAATATATCTGCTTTAAGGTGATGGTAAAAACAGCATAGGCTCTTTTTGCTGATGCTCACTTCTCTGACGCTATAGTCAGCCCAAGCCTACGAAATTTCTCGTGGCAAGGAGCACAAGATTACACCTGTTGTTGGCAACAGTCTTCAGCACCTCACAGGTGACAGTGCGATTTAGCTCAGTTTCGCCCCTAATTTTGATGGAGAGCAGCCTGGGGAGGACGGGTCCGAAGGTCTCCCACCCCCTTCCCCCACCACTAACCTCTCGAGAGGACTTTCGGCTCGCTGCATGTTTACAGAACGCCCATGCCGCACGGACACTATACATTTAACAAACATCCATGCCTTCTCCGGGATTCGAACCCGGGCTCTTCGGCAAGGCAGTCAGCGACGCTAACCACTTCACCGGTTGGGTGGCGATTGCATAGGTTGTAATTTAAAATACATTTCGAAAAATTTATAAAAAAATACAAAATTTAAAATTAAATAATTTCCCCTCCCCCAATGCTGGGCTCGCAGCCGACTTCGGCTTGGCCTTTACTAAGGCCAGAAGTGGTGGTCACTTTATAATGGAGGCGCTTAAGGTGGGCCACCTTTGCCTGCTATGAAGACACCGAGAATTATAGCCATGCCTTCTCCGGGATTCGAACTCAGGGCCCTTTGGTATCGCAGACAGCTCCCCTAACCACTATACCGTCTTGGCGGCAAATAAATAAAAAAGTACCTGCGAATTTTTATTTGGACTGTAGCTAAATTTCAAATCGTGCAAGAAAGAATCAAATAAGTTTAATGAAAAAGTGATATTAATAAAATTTATATCAATTATACTGAGTAGCTAAAATTTTGAGACTTGAAATTTTTACAAAACTTGGCACTTTGGCATAATTTGAATCGTAGAATAGAAATATGGAACAAATAGATATATCATTTCAGTAAAAGTCCGACTTTTGTCAGAATACATATATTGGGAGTTCCACCAGCGGCCGAGCGTTGAAATCGCTGAACACTGGTAGTTCGGTCAGGGGTTCGAATCCTGGCGAACGGCCTGGCTGCATGCTTTTCCCATGGGTAACATGTATATGCGGCAGTTTTCTTTAAAAAATCCTGCACGAAGACATCCCTTCCCTTCGGCAGATAGCCCTTGAGTGCTTTGCCATTATTAAATAAACCAAACCAAACTAATGTTAGAACAATGCTATATATAAATCTAAAATATATCTTAAGTCGCGCTTTCGGGACATGAAAAGCGCAAGTTAAATTTCATCAATCGCTCAAGTAGAGCGGAAGCTATAGAACTGCCCCAATTTTTTTCGGGGGGGAGGAGACAAAGTGTATATAATAAAATATATAAAGCGATTCTTTTAGAACTGACCTATTTCAGTGGGCTATAGTTTTGCTGTCGCCGAGACGGTATAGTGGTTAGAGGAGCCTACTACGGTACCGAAGGGCCCGGGTTCGAATCCCAGAGAAGACATAGATGTTTGTAAATGTATAGTGTCGGTCGGCACGGCGGCACTTTAAATATGCGGCGAACCGAAAGTCCTCTTGTGTGGATTGGTGGGAGAAAAGAGGGGTGGTAGACCCCTGGATTCCCCCCCCCCGGGTGTTCTCCCTCAAAATTGGGGGTGGAAAATAGAAGTCCAATCTCTCTTCGGAGTAGGCTCTGGCAATCTTTCTTCCATGTGGTCATGAACATGACAACAACAAAAAAAACATAGTTTTGCTAGAAAGTGTCCAATTTTAATGCGGTTTGCGGGAAAAGATTCAGGTAGGAGGAAAATTTAATGGTCCGTCCCGTTTTTTGATGTGCAACGCCGAAAAAGAGAAGAAATAAGAAATAACGAAAACCACGAAACGCTGTACAAGGAGGGATGGCTCGCGCCTGTTAAACGCTATTAAAAACTCTGATTGCTATGGTGACATGCCAAACGTGACCACGGTAGCCACAAACCTTTGGAAATAATGGGGGCCTCAAAGAAACTCCTGATCAAATCCATACTTTGTTTTGACATGCGGCATGTGGCGCAATCATACTGGCAATACCTCTCAGTCAGTTCCAAGTCGTCAAGCTGTTCTCACTTCAACAGTATGCAGTCCCTCTTGTATGGAATTTAGCGGAATGGCGCGGTTTTCGTTATTTCTTTTTTTTTTTTTTTTTTTTTTTCATGTTGCACATCAAAAACGGTACGGACCACTGAATTTTCCTCTTTCCTGAATCTTTTGCCGCAAATCGCATTAAAATCGGATACTTTTTAACAAAACTACAACCCAGTGCAATAGGTCAGTTGTAAAAGAATAACCCCGTAGATGCAACTAAAAACACAATATAGCTATCTTTTTTATAACACAGTTTCGCTCTTACACGGTAAAATATAAACTGCGTGTATCCAAATTGTGGGGCGCGTTTAGCGCCCATAGTGCTGTACCAGTTTAGGTAAATATATAGTTTAGGTAAATATATATATATATATATATTTACCTAAACTGGTACAACACTATAATATATATGTATGTATGTATAAATAAAGTATTTTTATTTTTAATGCAGTAACGTCATTTTTGAATTTTTAATTCCTTTGGGATCGTGAATTCGCATTTGAAGAGTAAACAATTTTTTAAAAATATTTTATAAAAAAAAAAAAAAAACTTTTGTGTGTATATAACTCTAATTTTTAGTTTTTTTGTTCATTGAAATGGTCAAGAAAGTCGAAATTTTTACATCCCCTTAATTATTCTTGTTTAGTTAATCACTCTGTGATGAGTCTATTTGAAACATTAAACTATGAATACGTAATATGTAGTTTGTCTTAAATATTTAAAAAAATTTTCTTTATTTAAAAAAATTACAGGAAAATTATACTTTTTTAAATTGCTTAGTCTTAATAGCTTTTTGTTTACTTGATTAATATTTTCTAGTTACAATAATCCTTTTCGTTTTCCAGGATAGTATAAACATTTTAGTGTTAAAAATTATACTTTAAAAAATAAAATTTTCAATTAAACTGCTTAAGAGCTATATTTTATTATATAAAGTCCTAGATTTAATTAATTTAATATGTAAAAAAACAAAGCAAAATGCTAAAAACTAAAATTTAACATTCCTGCGCTATAGCTGCAGGATCTGCAGGATTGAAGTAAATTAAACATAAAACACCCAAAATTGAAATTAAATTGGAATCAAAACAAGGCAATTCCCCAAATAATATTAATAATTACAACCTTGTATAAAAGGTTAAATATTGTAGCTAAACAAAATCGAAATGAATATAAGAATTCATTAGTAGGAGAAACTCGAAAAATAAAACATGCAAATGGTAATAGAAATAAAAACTTAAAATTAATCTCCTTTGTCTGAAACCCTAATTCAGAACTCATTAGAGGAAAATGAATTAAAGTCTCTCGAATACGTGTTTCTTTTTTCTGAATCATTTGAGATTAAAAACGGGTAAAAGATTCAATCAAATTTTCAATAAAAACATCAAAATTCAATTAAAATCGAAAGAATGAATCTCAA
>KK112831.1:141930-163012 GCA_000611955.2 Stegodyphus mimosarum | reverse complement strand
GTATTCGATCACTTGGAAAAAAAAGTACAAAATGAATAATATACACTCACTTCCAAAAATTAAGCACGTAGATGCAAAATGCAAAAAAATCAACAAATACTGCTTTGATTGACACAAGATTCGGCAGGAAAGTAGCATATATATTTATGCATAAAACAAAATACATAATTATATACAGAAATGGAACAATATTAAATTTTTGTAAGTTATCAGATAATGACATACTAGAGATTTAAACAGAATTATGTATAAAGTGAAAATAAACAGCATAAAATGAAAAAAAGGACATTAATAGGGTACGTGATCCCCCATCATCTGTATACAAAGTTTACACCTTGTGAACATGCTTTCAATTAGGTGATCAACCACCGCAGAATTAAGGAATCGCCATTCTTCTTGTAAAGCAGTTTCCAGCTCAATAAGAGTGGCTGGAGATGGGAAACGTGAAGATACAGCACGGCCGAGAGCATCCCAAAGATTTTCAATGGGATTAAAGTCGGGCGAATATGCTGGCCTCGGCATACGCGCAATCCCTCCACTCTCCAGGTAATCATCGACGATGTCAGCTCTATGGGGACGTGCGTTATCGTCTATTAAAACAAAAGTAGGGCCAACTGCTGCAGCGTACAATCTCACAATGGGTTCTAGGACTTCATCTCGATACCGGACAGCCGTCAAAGAACCCCGTTTAAAGATGTGCAGGTCGGTGCGGTATCCTAATGAAATCCCTGATACACCATAATGCTTCCGCCTCGGAAGGCGTGATGTTCGGTAATGTTTTGGGACTGATTGCGTGTTCGTTGTTCATGTCATAGCCTTATACGCTTGTCATCTGGCTCCAGAGCAAATCTTGACTCATCAGTAAACATGACATTGCCCCAGTCAGACACATTCCAAATGACATGTTCCCGGCACCACTGTAATCGTGCCGCTCTTGATTGGACGGATAGAGGAACACAAACTCGAGGCACCCGGGCGTACAGTCTACTCATATGTATTCTTCGGCGTACAGTAGCTGCAGATATCGCCTTACCAATGGACGCTGTAACCATAGATGTCACACGTGTGAAGGTCGCTCTACGATTCCGCTTGGCTACAATAGCAATATATCGATCTTCCGCGAGGGTTGTAACCCTTGGGCGACCGGCTACAGACCTTCGGACAACTGTCTGTGTGGTTTGGAATTGTTTCCATAAACGTGAAAATGCAGAATGATGAACGCCAAAGAAAACAGCAACATCTGTGATCGACTGTCCTGCTTCAATGAGCCCCACAGCACGCCAGCGCTCAGAATATTCTTCATTATTTAATTTCTTTAAAAGTAATACAGGGCGATAATATTTCGTGGCAACAATTTGAAAAGTGATTTAGACATTTAAAGTGATACGCCGCCAAATTCCATTTCGAGAGTAACAATCCACTCGAACTAAATACTTTTGAGCTAAAATTAAAAAAAAAAAAAATTGGATAGCTTTCAAATTTTATATTACGCCCAAACGAGAATTTTTTTTCCTCCCACGAGGAATTTAAGACGGGATTTGAAAAGTGATACAGATATTCATAAAAAAATTCATAAAAAAACGATAAAGAAAGTAACATTGCATTCTTAAAATTTAATTCTAACCTGAAAAGTCATTCGACGTAAAATATCGTTAGACATTGTAACGTCTTTGTGTTGCCACGCTTCCAACCTAATACTAGTGAGAGATGTACAGAAACCTCGCGCATGAAATATCCGTGCTTGAAGAGGCGCGCGACGTTGATACTAATGGAACGCTTTGAAATTGTTCAATTTGTTAATCAAAAATTCGTTAAAGAATAAATTAATATGAAACAGATCATAAAACAAATTCCGAATTTGGCTTACAGTCCTAAATGTCCATATTCGAGAGAAGAACTACGTTATTCAAAATTTGATGTCTCGGGGTACCGTGTTTTAATTTCTTTAAATATAATGCAGCGCTGTAGTTTTTGGTGGCAACAATTTGAAAAGGGTTTCAGACTTTTATAGTGAACGAACATAAAATGCCAAAACGAAATTAACAGCCCCTTTGGGCTAATAAATTCAAACAAACTCATCAATGAAAGCAGACGCTTGAGCTATATACAGGTGAGCCCGCGCCTATATGAGGAAATTCCCAAAGGAGATGACAAAAATTCTGTTGCGTAGAATATTTTTCTCGTAACAATTTTCCTTCAATTAAATGATAACAGCAAAGAATATGGAGATTAGTAAGATTTTAAGTATAACTGAATTTGGCGAATAAATTGTTTAAATTTGATGGCATAAGCGATGGAATAAAGCAAAGAAATAATACTTTAACTAACTCTGCAACATTTTTTTTTCCTGAGGTGTTTAATTTTTTATTCCAAACAAATTATTTGAGTAAGAAAATAAATGAAATGCTCTGCTCTGTAAGCTTCAACAATCAGTAAGATAACAACTGTAGTCGTAAATTTGAATTCAATTCTAACTTGGAAAATTTTAATTCTAATTTATCCTAAATATAAATTATTTGTAAAAGAAATATAAATACAACATTTTCCCTTATATAAATCAACAACAAAATGAGTTAACAATTGAATTCGTAAATTTTAATCCAGTTCTAATTTATGCGGAATATATCTGAGATTATTTGAGAAAGAAATGTAAATAGAATAATATTATTTGAGAAAGTAATGAAAATAGAACATCTTCCTTTGTAAACGTAAGCCGTAATTGAGATAATAGCTGCACTTGTTAATTTCAATTTAATTCTAATTTATCTTAAACACAAATCATCTAAGAAAAAAATATAAACAGAATACATTAGTGAAGTAGCAATTGGAGTAAATCTCAATTCAGTTTTAATTTACCCAAAAGAAATTATTTGGGAACATAAATTATTTGGGAAAGATTTACAAATAGAACATCATCTCCTGTAAACGCCAACAACAAATGAGGTAATCACTGCATTCTTAAATTTCAATTCAACTCTTATTTGGGAAATTTCAGTTCTAATTTATCCGAAAGACAAATTATTTGGAAAGGAAATATAAATCGAACCTGAAAAACTTCAATTCTAATTTATTCGGAACATAAATTATTTGGAAAAAAAATATATATATGTATAAAAATGGAACTTCCTTTATAAAGGTCAACAATAAACTAGGTAACGATTGTGTTCACAAGCAAAATTTCAGTTCTAATTAGCAGTTTCGTATATTGAAATGAAGTAATTTTCCAAATTAAAATCTCAGTTGGTTAATATATATTTAAAAAAGTTCTAACAATTGTTTAATTTTTTTGGAATCGAAAACTAAGAAAGAAAAGAGTTAAAAAAAGTGTCCGTATTGTCACCAGGAGATCAGAGAAAAGACACACCACCCCGTGTTTATTTCTGTAAACTTTAAACTGGAACATGAATAAAATAAAATAAAATAAAATCTTACCGTTATCTCGCAGGGGGCGCTGTTGCTGCAGTTGCCAACAGCTGGAGGACCTACTCCTGAGCTGTGTGTTAGACGCGCGTCCATTCCGCGGCAGTGAGGATGTCGCGGAGGAGCGCGAGCTGCGGGCCTTAATCCGACGGATCGCCCGGATGTTTTCCCGGATTTTTCGCACCTCTCGGGCGTACTGTTCCCGAAAATCCTCGATCCCTTCGTCCGAATCACCAGAATCCTGGATTTCGTTCTCTTCGTACAGCTGATCCGGCAAGAGAGCTATCCGCGGCATGCTGCGGTGCGAGTGCTGATGAGGAAGACACGAGCAAACATCGGATTGTTGATTGTCGTTGCCATGGCAACGGTCTGCGACTGAGAGTGGCCGCAGTTTCTCCATCCGTGAACTGCCGCCGTGTAGGGTTGCCGGCTTGTTGGACTTGTCGCCGCTTTTCATCGCCAAGCCGATACACCTGAAAAAGAAACGGGATGCGAAAAATGAGATCTTGCCCTCCGAAAAGCCGGGTAATTATGTGCCCTTCGGTCGCTCACGCAGAAGAGCACTTAAATCACGAGCCACAAAGTTATCTCTCTATCATTCTCAACTCCCCCCTTTATTTTTTAGTTTTAATAATACTTTACCATGTACGAAAAACCGCTCCAACTCCAATTCGATAAGCGGTTCCGGGAACAGGATTGAGAAAGGGTTTTCTGCATTAGTTTTTTCGAACAGATTATATTGGACAATAAACATGATTTCCTGTTTGTATAATGGTAATTAATTTTCGGTAAGGTATGTGAGATTTATTTATGGAATGCTGATCACGTGAGTGTCTTATCTTTCCGATTATTAAATAATGGAGAATTTGTATCAGTGGTTTTCAGCCCTTTTTGCTTCATCCACCGCTTTCATAACTGCTAGACGATCATTCCTACCTCCCATTCGTAAACTCGAAAAAAAATATGTAAGATAAAAATATGTAACTCTGACCTATATTTTAAATTAGCAATAGCCTCGTAATGCTGAATCTTAATTTGGTACTTCCCTCTTTATTCTAAAAATAGTAACCTTTTTCTGCACTGCGTCTTCTCTAGACTAATCCATATCATTATGACTCGTACTTAATACTTGTGATGTGAATGGAACTAAAACTGAAACAGCCAATAATAATTTTACAGCAGTATTAATTATCCAATCAAAATCACTGAAAACCAAAACTAACTCATTCTGAATTAAGATTTCATCCTGAACACAACTTACTTGGTTTCTACACTTGGGTCTAGCTGGACTGCTGCCTGTTGCTTTCTTTTCACCGCAAAGCTATCGAAAATGTAAGCATTTTGAAAGAGGAGCAAGTAGTGTGCCCAAGCTGTTTGCGATCGCGACATGTTTATTGGAAAAAATTAAGATTTCATCTGCCTCGGATGCCAATTTCCTGTTTATTATGAATCAACATTCTACGCAGTCAGAGTTTTTGCTGTTTATTACGGATTCAACCTTCTGCGTTCTATGCTATCTGTGTTTCTACGCCATCAATATTTCTACGTATCTGCCTGATCCGTTTTTCTACGACATCAATACCTCTAAGTTTGCTTTCTTTGCGAAGAGTGTCTGATTCATTACGTACATATATATTAAATAAAATTTAGATTATTTAAAAATTTTTATATAAATTAAACTAGGAAAAGTGTAGAAAATGTGTAAAGAAAACCCTAACTTGAATAAAGTAATTTTTTATATTCATAAAGTAATACTAAATATTTAACAGGTCAACAAAATGAAGATTTAATCTGCCACGACTAACAAAAGGCTGACCGCATTCGCCCCCCCCGGAACAATGAAATTCCCCACTTCCGGTTGAGAACCCCTGATATATATGCATATTTGTGTATATTTAAACGGCAACTTATCGTACAATAGCCACCGAATTTTGAACATGCATGGTTCCGATTGTCAGCACCGTGGTATAGCTACAATTTATACCTCTTGAGACGACTTCTGATTTTGCCGCCCCTATTAATGTACAAACAAATTACTAAAAAAATATCAAAATGACACATAAGGAAATAAATTTCATTCTTATGTTCGCTTTCGTGAAAAAAAAAAAGTAATTCTAAAGATTTTAAAAATCATATGATTTTTTTGTTTATTTTTCTATTCTCAAAAACCATCGATGTATGTTATTGTTGTTGATGCTAATGCTCACTTGCCTGACATATAATCAGCCCAAGACTACAAAATTCCTCGTGGCAAGGAGCGCAAGATTATGCCTGTCGTTGGCAACAGGCTTGAGCACCTTACAGGTGACAGTGCGACTTAATCAGTTGCGCCTCCAGTTTTGATGGAGAGCACCCCAGAGGGGGACAGGTTCGAGGGTCTCTCACTCCTCTTCTCATACCACTAACCTCTCGAGAGGACTTTCGGCTCGCCACATATTTAGAGTGCCCCCATGCCTCACAAACACTATACAGTTACAAACATCCGGGATTCGAGCCCGGGCCCTTCGGCACTGCAATCAGTAACAATAACTTCTCTGCCAATTGGACGACACCGATGGTTATAGCAGAGGTCTATTCATTGCTCCATTTGCTGTAGGGTAGACAATATATTAAAGAACTGTGTTACTATTTTCTGAAATGCAAAATAAACATTCATAATTCTAAAATACATTCTAAATGATTTTTACATAGAAAACAAAACTCATCTCACGACTAGCAGCATTTACAAAAAACTGCGAGGAAATTTCGCGGTATTACATTACTTTGTTCCGGAAACTGTATTTTAGAATAAACTGCAAAGATTCAAAAGAATCACCCTTCTATGTTCCTGTTTCATTTTCCCTAGCAATAACAGAAATAATACTCTTGAAATACCTCTCTCTTAATAAGAATTTCCTTATTATTAATGTCGACGCGATCACAATTTAGTTGATATTCGTAATTTTCTTTTAAAAGTTCTATGGAATAAAAAAAGGTATAACAAGGATTGCAGCTGTTGAAATCTTGTGGTAATTTCTTTGAATACTTTACCTCCAGTAAAAACTTCTTTTTTCCCTCAGTTTAATTCGGTATGTAATAGAATTTTATTATTTCTTTAGTGGCTCGACGATCCAAATGACCACGCAATTTTATGCTCCTCGCAGATGGCATATTTCGATTACACCGCCACTCGTACCGTATTGCATGCCATATTTTTAAGCAGCAATTCTTATTTGACATCATATTCAAATTTTATACCGATTGGCTTATTTTTGAACGAGTTATCGCTATTTTTGCGATTTTTCCTTAATTTTTGAAAACCAGTCTACATACATAAAAACAGTGTATATATGTAGCTAGTCTAACAATAAATATCTAACAATATTTAATATCTGCTAATTGGTCCAGCAAAAGATGTATATAATTTTAGATGCCGTAGAAGGAAGTCATGTGCTGTCCACATCAGAATTTTTAGTCTCATTTCCACGCTGCCAGTTCAATTAAAAATTCGTTTTCGAACAATAATACATTTTGAACAATAATTCTATTATATCCAAGAATTCTTTTAAGTTAAATAGGCCAAAAATCGAGTGATTTTTGGAAAGTCGCCAAAAAATCTGAATTTACTAAAAAAATTTCCTATGCTTCTTTTTTTTTTATCCTCTTTTTAAAGTAATTTTATTGTGCGAAAACTGAAAAAGAAAAATTATTTCCGAAGAGCTTGTCTGCAGTAAGAACGCAGCAAATGAAAAATAGTCATGGATAAACTACAGGTAACTATCACAATGTTATCTAGTTGAAAGAAACCTACATTCCAATGAGAGTACATAGTAATATTAACATTACTCTATGTGATGGATATTGAGCCGATATCTGACGATAATCGAGCTGTTCAATCAGCTTGTAAAAAAGCCCAAGGAGCATCACACATGAATGAATCTTGGCTGCAGTTCCCACGAACAACATCGGAGGGACGAAGGAGAAGGCGGAAAACGAAAGACTGCATTTCAAAAGCTCCAAAACATCGCCAGGAGATAAGCCTACAATGAGCTGGAACGCAGATAATAGAAGTAAGGTAAAATCCATGTTTGGAAAGTTTCTCAAATTTGAGAACACTTCCCACCTCCGGGTAGATAAAAGAAGAATCTGCACAAAGTATCTTTCAAATAATAAATGCAAGAGAAAATAAAATGGAGGAAATGTTAATACAAATTGAATACACTAAATAAAAATTAAAATAATCAAGGGAATGCAATTTACTAATAAACTAGCCCTCAGAGAGAAAAACTATGTAGGATAGAATAATGGGGGAAATTACGCGAATATTTTTAAGGCTCCAAAATTTTCAAGAACTGCTAAAACTTTCTACATAGTCACAACAACTCATCAGGATCGCGTTTCGATTTTCAGTTATTTAAGATTTAAATTCAGATTTTATAAAACTGATCAGAAAATTTTAAATTGGAATAGAGATTTTGTTCAGAAATGCGAAAAGACGAAAAAGAAGGATTGCAATTCCCGCTAAAAAGTCGGAATCTTCCTGTTGAATCAACAATGATTCTCTTGTTGATTCAATTCGGATTTTTTATTATTTCCGCTATAGCGCATATTTCCCATCTAAGTTTTACTTCACATTTCCTAGCAGACAGTTTTTCATTTATATATTCTGTGTTAAATTCTCTCTATATATATACAGGGTGTCCCAAAACGACCGCATAAACTCTGCACAGCTAAATTCCTCGTTGGGAGTACATAAAAAATGCCCAAAAAAGCGTTACTGTACGATCCATAGTTTACGAGAAAAATGCGAAAAACAAAGTATGACGTCACTGCCGGTGCAAGAAAAAACACTTTATTGAACATATGAACAGCAGTATATGCACAGTTTAAAGCAGATGTTCAAAGTTTCCGCCGTGCATGTCGAGGCAGGCTTGAGCACGCCGTGGAATGGCTTGAGCACGCCGAAGTCCAAGCAGCATGCAGACGAGCAACTAAGTCCATTGGTGTTGTCACTACGTCTCGATACACCAGTTCCAAACATGTGCGGTGAACGTTTTAGACATTATCATCTGGAAAGATATGCCAATATTGTTGTTGATATGTCCAATAACGTGTATATTTCTTGCACCGGCAGTGACGTCATGCATTGTTTTTCGTATTTTTCTCGCAAACTATTGACAGTAAACACGTACAGGAACGCTTCTTTGAGCAGTTTTTATGTACTTCCACCGAGGGATCTAGCTGTGCAGAGTTTATGTGGTTGTTTTGGGACACGTATATATATTGTTGCGTGCGTACGGTTTCGTAACTGATTGAATAAGTCGGTAAAAAGTTAACAAAATTTATTCTTTTCACAATAAATAAAACAAAATGCTGAAATATTTCCTCAGCGGTATTCGTACAATATCACAATTACTTCGTACAAGGAAATAAAAATAGCAACCAGACAGATTATAAGTTTGGTTTTCAGCATGGCATTCTAACTGCTAGAACTAAATCACAATCTGAACTGCATGCTCCAAGAAACTATCCGTGACTGATTCACTAATTCTCAGACGTAAAACATATGCATCAAAGAAACATTAATAGTTAAATATAGTTATAAAAAAAGTGATCTAAACCAAGCGCTACTTTGTGCCTCTGTGCCTATGCAAATGAATGAAAGAGGAAATATTAGTTCCGTGTTTGTAAAAGTTATAAAATTCAGCGCCGTGTGACTTGAACGTGACCGCGGACACGCACGAGTGATTCAGCTCTACGTGTGGTTATTCAGTTAGTCATTCAGACTATAAGTTTGTGATTGTTCACGGGGGAAAAATTATCGTTTGGCAAATTTTTATTACGCGCGTTAAGAGATCTAACTTGTAGAATATGTTTTCTAATTTGCATAGATTATTTTTTGCTCCTGTTCTTTGTGGTGTCTGAATCTTTTGCTCTTTTTAAAGTCTGAAAAAAGTTAAAATTAGATTGAAGAAAATTAACAGGAAAGTCATCGTATTTGTTTTGCTGTTCACAACTGAGTTGTTAAAGCGACGGGAGATGAACGTGAGTTATTACAGTCTTTTGTTTAGTTCACATTCATTGTGAGTGGAGCATTTTTAACTTATTAGGGCTCCGCCCTTAGCCACTACACGGAAAGGGAGGGATGCCCAGTGGAGGACTTTTAAGGAAAACTGGCTCGTATGCACGAAAACGTCCATGCAGCTAGCCCTTTCGCTGGGACTCGAACCCCGGACCTAACTACTAGTGTTCAGCGGCTTTTATCGCTCGGCCGCTGGTGGACCGTGAGTGGATTATTGTCATCGATTTTTGATCTACTTCCTGATAAGCTATCCAATTCAAATTATATACACATACCGTTTATCGGTGAAAACGACACGTGGTAAAGCTGTTCTTTTATTTAAAGATTCGGTTTAGAATTTTTTATTCAATTTTTAATCGATTTTTAGCAAAATATTTTCATTCAATGAAAAAACTAAACAAATCGGAATTTCACTATTTGCACCAAAGAATACAGCGGAAAAAAATCTTCTCAATGAAATTAGTGTGAAAATTGTAACTTAATTTCTGAATTTTTAGCAAAGTTTTGAAATTCGCCCGAATTTGAGCTTATCTGAAGTTCATGATTTCAAAATTTCAACGTCTAAATCGTTATCGGATATAAAGTTATGAAGCTTTCGTATATTATAAAAGACTTTGTCGCCCTTTTTTTAAATAAGAATGATAATTTTTTGTAGTCCAAAGGGGCTTTGTCCCCGAAGGGCTATTGTTTTCGTTTTGCGATTTTGTGTCGGAAACATTAAAAGTCTGAATCACTTTTCAAAGTGATGCCACCAAATCTTGCAGCGCTGTATTATATTTAAAGAAATTAAATAATGAAGAATCTGCATAAATGTATGTATATTTCTCAAAACTGACAAAAACTGAAACTTTTTCTGATAAAATAACGGTACCTAAAGCCATCCAATTTTGAATAACGTACGTTTCCACCGGAATATGCGCATCTGGAAGCCCGAATTTGGAATTTTTTTTATTATCTATTTCATATTTTGTAAAACTTTAACGAATTTTTGATGAAAAAATTTAAACGATTTAAAAGCGAGCAATGGCAACACTCTACGGGAGGGGAAAAAACCCCTTTTTATCTAAAGCGTGTAGTGTACTGTGTATCAGAAATTCTAAAGATACACTCATTTTAAATTATTTTGCGATATTGCTGTTGAACTGAATTTTATGGTTTAAGTGCGAAGAACATGATATTTAATAAATAAAGATAACACACAAAACGTTAAAAAACGCCCCTTTGGACGTAATTTAAAATCCAAGGATCCAAGGATTAATTATTACGGAGTGCCTAGGGTAAAGAACCCTGTACCTCCACATCATAGTTAATAAAAGTGAGCAGAAATAGGAAAAAATACATGAAAAATTAAGAATACATTAAGGAAAATTAAAATACATCAAGGAAAAATTAAAAGGAAGTCAACATGACTTGAGAAAATTACAGAGACAAAAAGAACATATAAAAATATTATAAGTTCGGAAAAATTAAGCAGCGATTAGCGAGATTCGATCTCGGGACCTTTCGCTCTCGAGTCTAACGCGCTAACCACTGAGCTAGAATACAGAATTTTTTCTTTTCTTTATTTATTTCCATTGTACAGAGGCGGAAAAAAGGTTATGTTCATTACTTTCAAATAATTTTAACAATGTGCGTAAACCACATTTGGCGTTATTATCGCTTGTAACGAATATGCCAAATTACATCTCTGTCAAATTACTACTGATCCAAGTTATGGTTATTTCAGCACTCAGATCGTTAGAGATTTGTTTAATTTCAAGGCCCAGGTCAGAAGAGCTGTCTGGATTTTGAATGGAGAGTATGGCTGCTTGGCTGTCTCTGAGTTAATGGATATTTTGGAGAAGTTGTTTATTGATGTAATGTTCTAAGCAGCTTTTATTGCTGAGAGTTTCGCTTGATGTACGCTACGGGAATTGTGCAAGCATCCTTTATATTTTATTTCAGAGTCCAGATGTTGTTAGATTGGAAAGAATGCTACATATCCGACTTTTCCTTCGATTTTTGATCCGTCAGTGTAGGCTTCAATTCGTTTGTTTCTTGGATCGATGGTTTTTCTTGAGCTTTGGTTTTTATTTTGGTATGGCGACCGGCCGCATGTCTTTTCTATGGAGAAGGGCGTTGTGTGTAATCGTCTGCAGAACAGATGTAATTCTTAAAGCTGATGTTTTTTCTGAATTGAAGGATTGAAGAGTAAATAGCCTCACCGATTGCTTGAAGCTGTAGCGATATAATGCCTACCAAGACATTCAGGTCTATGCTAGAGGTGGTTCGAAAGCCAAGCGTGATAATTAGCACGGACTGTAGCTGTATAGATGTCAGCAATATCTTTTTTCTTTCCGTCATCGGCAGGGCCCATATCGATGTGACGATCTTTATGATGACAGTGTTGTATAGGATTTTGGTGATGTGAGGATTCAGTCACCAGTTAAATCGATGCATCCTGCATGGATTTTGTCCAATTTCATGGTGCGAATATTTTTATTCTGAAGATATTACACTCATGTCCATAAATTAAGGATAATGCAAAATCAGGCAAAGGAAGAGTTAGAAGCAAAGCAAATTTGACTTATTTGTAAAGCTTATTTATTAAACAAAAGGCAAAGAGCAAAAGAAGATGCTATACGTTTGATATTATTAAAAAAATTAGCGATTTTTTCTCCCTGGAGCAAATTATAAAAAAAACCTATTTACAAAAAACCAATATTACATGGTTGGTATGATTGTTAATACATTGTATGTCTCCCAGACGATGCAATACAGTCCTTACAACGCCTAGGCATGCTGAGTATCAAATTATCAATCTGGTCTTAGAGGATATTACACCACTCACAAAGCAATGCTCTCCGAAGTTCCAGTAGACATGTAGGAGGAGGTTGACGGGCTGCAACTCGTCGGCCAAGAATGTCCCACACGTGCTCTACCGGATTCAAGTCCGGTGAGAATGCTCGCCAGTCCATACGGGAGATATCCTCCGATGGAAGCCATTCGCTTACGATGTTTGCACGGTGAGGACGGGCGTTGTCATCCATAAACACAAATTGTGCGCCCATGACGCCCCCAAACAAACGTACATGTTGTTCCAGAATGACGTCCCGATAGATTTGGCTTGTCATGGTTCCAATTTGAACATGCAGGTCAGTTCAGGAACCCAGAATAATTCCTTCCCAAACGAGCACTCCTGCACCACCGTAACGATGTCGTTCAATGATGTTTTCTCGGTGGTAACGGGTACCTGGAGCTCTCCATATGAAAGTCGGGCAAGAATCAGACTGGAAGCTAAACCTGGAATCATCGGAAAACATCACACAAGCCCACTGTTGCGGTGTCCACAATGCATGTTCTCTACTCCAGGCTGACCGCAGGCGACAGTGAGTTGCAGTAAGTGGAACGCATCTGACAGGTTTACGAGCATATAGACCAATCTGCCCTAAGCGTCTGTAGACGGTCTGCCTTGAAATTGTCGTACCAGTGGCTGAAGAGAGCTGAAGAGACAGGTCTGAGGCTGTGCTCTGCCTGTTTCTTTTGGCAGTAACTGCCAAATACAGGTCCTCATTCGGCGTTGTAACTCTGGGGCGACTTGTGCTGTACCGTCTACTCACATTACCATCATCTTGGAATTGTTGCCAAAATCTGGAGATGACACTCTGGGCAATTCCAAGTTCGTCTGATACTTCCAGTTGGGTGCACCAACATTCCAGACGGCCGATAATTCTACCACGTAAAAAATCATCCAAATGCGTCCTTTGTGTCAAAACTATTCGGTTATTGCACTGAAATGCTTATAAAGCGCCTGAGAGCAATTTTACTTTTTTGCCTGTATTCCTTATATATAACTCTCTTACACTCTCGTCATTGTGAAGTACCATCGGTGTCATCCGGTTACTTCCTGAAATTTGCATATGATTCTTGAAGATGTGTGTAGTTATTTTGCAGGTGATATATTTATTTTAGAGTTCGATTTCCGCGTGACTCCGAATTATCCTTAATTTATGGACATGAGTGTATTCTATGAAGTTGAATTTTTGGCCGAGTTGTAGCCCGAGATATTTTAATGATCTGACGTTTTTAAATTTTACTTGCTTCTATTTCTATTGAGAGTTGTTTTGTAATTTTCTGTCCCTGCTTATGAATGATAATTAATTGCGACTGGAGGAATGGAGATTTCTAGTTCATTTCTCTTGCAGTGATGCTGGAATATAATAAATATTTCTTGGCAGTTTTGCTAAAAAGCTGTGCAATGTGATGCTACTGCAGTCTTGGAGGAAGTTTTTAATTATTTTGTAGATATTGGGTGAGCATCGGATGTTGCGGAGAGATTGGAGGATGGTGAGCCACCGTAACGAATCAAAAGCATTTTTGAGATCCAAACACAAGATGGGCGAATTGCTAGTTTTGTTGATATTAACTTTATCGAGGACGGCTTATATGGCATGAATGTATTTTGTCCTCGGAACCCATACTATCGGTCAATGGCATGTCCTTCATTTTGACTTCAGCCCTCCAACAATACAGTATTCTAGAACTTTACCCAGAGCAGTAAGCAGATTTATTGGGCGATAAACATTCGGACTGTTAAGCGATTTATTTTTCCTTAAGGACAGGATGATTTGACCAGCTTTAGGGAAGGTGTTAAGTTCGAAGCATTGTTGCAAAACTGTATAATTATGTCGGGGTTGATACGGGGGATGATTTAACGATTTAGTTGCGGATTCCGTCGATGCCTTGAGCTTTCTTGTTATTGTTTCTTGCTAATTGCGGTAGGCAGTCTTCTGTTCTTCTGTGTCTTCATTATCGTTTAGCAGAATGGCGTCAAGGATTACATTCAAGGTGGTGTGGGTGGCATCAGTGCTAAGCTGAGTAGATTGAAGATTTTATTTGTTGCCATCTTGTATGGAGGGGCTTTGTTATTGTTACAGTATGTATGCCAGCGCTTAAGTTTCGCTATATAATTTGGCGTTTAACATTAGCCTTTTTTCTGAATTTTTGGAGGGTGGTATTCCTTTCTTCGTCTGATTCTGTGGATTTAAGTTATCTGTACAATGCTCTGGTTTTTGTGTTTTTCCCTCCCTAGATTGTAAGGTTTTAGTTTAAACTAACAAAGTTTTATTTTAATTTGCCTTTCCTATCTGTTCTTATATCAACTTCCCGTTAGAATGAACGCGCGTTTCAGCTTTATGCTAATTTGAAGTGGAGCCAAGTTCCTATTTAAGCGATAGGTAGGAACCTCTCAGTGTGAGAGAGCTTTTAGTCTCAGATCACGGCTGCTCTGTCCGATGTTCGCCTGACCAGCTAGTATTTAAATTCTAAGCCTTAGCGCTGTTACTCTATTACTTATTGAAGTAAATCTAAGTGCGTTAGTATTAGTTAAACCTTGCTACGCACCATTTAGCATAGAGGCCAACCTCGCGTTTATAGCTCTGTGAGCAAAGACTACTTAATTTCTAATTAACTTTAGTTTAAATTATTTGATTTTTCAGTTCAGACCCAAGTGCGGTCATTATTTTCTGTATCCCTCCCGAGTTGGGAAGTGGCTGTATATAATTGTGGTTTAATAAAAGAGGATTTTAAATCCTTCTTACGTATAGTTCTTCTACCACTTAACCACAGTTTTCTACCACAGAACATAGCTGCATTCAGCTCCCTGTTCAAGATCAGGACTTAGCTTAATTGTCGAATATGTTCGCCAAGAGTATGCACCGAACACACACAGTCCTGACAAGATCTTTCGGCCAGCAGTTTACATCGCTAAGAACTGTTGGTGTTCTCTTCTTAAATGTTTGTTGGCAGATAAGTTGTATATTCTTTCTGTTATTTTTTTCTGTAGTTCTATTGATTTCTTCTCTGGTGCTGCAATGCCTGATTGAGTGTATCATGGCTTCTGCATATTGGTACAGGTGCTGTGTATTCTTCCTTTGTTTATTTTGAATCTGGCGATTATGGTGTTTGTTGCCGGTTCATTAATGTCGAAGGCAACGTATTTATGGTCAGATTCGGTGTAATCATCTCGAACTTGCCAGTCGAGGGTTTTATCTCGTAGAAAAAATTGTGTTTCTCGTAGAAAAAGTGCTTTTGAATTTGCCATCTTGGTGCGCTTATTGATGAAGTTTTCCATCTTGGCGCACTTAATTGGAGATATTCGTTTTTATAAGCTATTTTTCTAATTGATGACATGTAACTGAGACTAAAAATCAAAAAATAAATACAAATAAAAAAATCTGAAAGCTTTCATATTTTATATTGTGCCAAACAGGGACTTTTTTTAATGTTTTGTGTGTTACCTTTATTTTATTAAATATTTAAAATTTTATTCGATTAAATAACATTATACTATAAATAATTGAATTAAATAGCATGTTTAAAGTTAGATACAACAGCAATATCACAAAATATTTAAAAAGAGCATATCTTTAGAATTTACGATACACAATCTCGCGAGCTGGAGATAAAAATGTTTTTTTTTTTTTTTTACGTACGGTGTTGCCATTGCTCGCTTTTAAACCGTCCTGAGCTTGTTAATCAAAAATTCGTCAGAATTTTACAAAATAGGAAATAGTTAGTAAAACAAATTCCAAATTTGGGCTTCCAGATTCCCATATTCGTGTGGAGAACTACGTTATTCAAAATTTGATGTCTGTAGGTACCGTTGTATTCAGATTCTTCATTCTTTAATTTCTTGATATAATGCAGGGCTCTAGTTGATGGCAAAGATTTGAAAGAAGTGAAACGCCATTTTATAGTGGACGATGCAAAATGCCAAAACGAAATTAATAGCCCTTCTGGACAAATTATCCTTTCGGGCTAAAAAGGTTTTTATGCAATAAGATTTTATTTAAAATGGATATGATAATTATTGCACTAAAAGAAGAAGAAAAATTAATCAAACAGTTTAATAGGAATAATAGATCAAATAATTTTATATTTAGATTACGGGTATAATCTACAATTTTATACCTCGAATAATAAAAGCGTGGGGTACCCATGATATATTAAAAATTTTCATAGAATTCTAATAAGCCATTTTCGTAAGGCAAAATTGACGGTGTCAATAGAAGGCTGTTAACAGTAATTTCTTCAAGAAGTCAAATGTTACACTCAAATTTTCAACAGAGCGTGCGGTCGAAACCTGTCGCCAACGTTATTCATGATTCAGTTGCACTTTGTAACTTCCCCTGTGTTGTTAAGACGAAAAAATTGGCTCCAATTCCAATGTGTAACAGAGTGCTTCTTTTATGTCGTCTTACTTTATTAAGGCCCAGAAAGGGTGGGCGATGAACGCGAGATAAATGCTAAGTTCATGTAGGTTAGAAAAATAGAGAGGTTATTGGTCGAAAATAATGTTGACAACTATTGTTTAAGAGCAGGAAAATTAATACATCAGCAAATTTTTTTGACGTAAGGTTGGAAATCGAGAGTTATGGAACAAAGACGATGATGACCGGTGCTGTTTACATTTGTTTATATAAGCTGCTAAAATAATAAGTTTGGCATTTTCTTGGATGTTTATGGCATTATGTCAATATGTACTAAGGAGAATTATAACTTTCGTTTTTTTTTTTTTCAAAATGATGATCCCTTTCACAGAATCTTATAGAATTGCGACTTTAGAAATCACCTTCAGGTTTCAGTTTTGGAACGTAGCAGACTCGCAGTATTATTTCTATTTATTAAAAATGGAAAAATATTTATTGTTAAAATTTTTGTAGAAAATTTTATTTATATTGCATAATTTGTATTTGTATTGTCATTTCGTTTGTATTTATTTTATACAATTTTATTTGCATTGAAAAATATTTCTATTGTGTAACGATTTATTTATTTTTAGGCAAGCAGTTATTTTATGTTCAATACTGTCATTCTCCTTTTCCGTTTTCCTCCCAAAATGCAAATTTAAGTTAGCGCATATTCAAATGAGGTGAAAAGAGATAGTGTTTAAAGGAAGATTTTAGATTGTTGAAACACAGCATGTTCCGCCTGCTGAAGGCCACGTTACTATAAATACTTAAATATAGTTATTATAGTTAAATTTCTTCGATAGATCTGCGGCGTTGCGTTATTCTTGTCATTAGGACTTGTACGCCAGCATAGATTTGCGCGTTATTCATTCGGTGTAGCTTTTGGCTAACTTAGCTTTAACTTGAATTTATTACTTTTGAATTACGCCATAATTGAACTTTTGAAATTACGCTACAATTATATTAATTAAAAACGAAAAATATTCGTAAATGAATTTTTAAAGTTTACTAGATTATGATTCTAAAGTTGTAGAGCCATTAGGTTATTTGGAAGCAGGAGATGCAAAAAATGAGCAATGCCCTCGCCAGGTCTCGAACCACGGACCTCTCGAATACGCGTCGAGCGTGCTGACCACTACACCACGAAGGCATGCGAAGAAGGCGGGAGAAATACTTTATAAAGTAACAAAAACGTCATGAAAATATTAAACCTATTTTTTAGATTTGAAAAACTTATAAATTACTTGCGTGAAAATTCTGTCCTCATGCCAAATGTAATAAAATTATAAATTAAAGACTCACAGAACAAAATCACAGAATCCGAAAACAAACTTCCAATATACTGAAAAGCAATTCTATTCTAATTTACTTACTTACCGACTCACCAATGCCAGAAAATGAAGTTAACTAAAACAAATTTTGAAATTAAAAATTTCGGTCAGTTTTTATCGTATCAGAGGTAAACAGCCCAAAGTCACTGAACACTGGTAGTTTCGAAATGGGTTCTATTCCAGGCAAACAGGCTGGTTGCATGGGCCTCTCCGAGGTCTCCTCTATGTGTAACGTGTATGCAAGCCCTTTCCCTTTGAAAGTCCTCCACGGAAGCAGGTACAGGCACAGGTAGAAGCTAGACCAGCACCTCCTTAGTACCACAGGTAATTGAGGTATTGCTGAACCTACCTAACTGTTAAGCTTCCGTCCCAATGTCGAGGGAGAACAATCCGGGGGGGTTACCGAGGGTCTCCACTACCAACCTCTGGAAAGGACTTTCGGTTCACCGTGTATTTTGATTGCCCTCACTCAGCACGGACACTATACGCGTACAAACATCCATGCCTTCTCTGGGATTCAAACCCGGGCTCGGTACAGCAATTAGCGTTACAAACCGCTAAACGGGTTGGGCGGCATTGAGCAAAGTACAACATTTTAACATATAATTTATATATATATAATTTATACTATATTTTGACATATAATATAATACCGGGAAGAGATTGTACACTGTGGGAAAAAAAATGTGACAGTTCTGATCTCCCGTTGTACTGAGCCGATTGACGGAATTCAAATTACGTTTTTCATGTCTCGAGAGCGCGACTTAGCATATATATTAGATTTATATATAACATTGTTCAAGCATAGGTATTAGAACACAAAATGGGTCTTTTTCTGAAATAACGTACCATTTTTTTTTCATATTTCGATTCTACGATTCAAATTATGCCTAAATATTAAATTTTGTAAAATTTGGTGAGAAATTTAAGGAGAAATTCAAAACTTGGCGAATTTTTTTCAGTTTACGCCAAGAATAATTCACTTGCCGAACTTCTTAATTCTTCTTAAGGCAACCAATTTTCCTATCCCTTCTATTGTTGAGGACGGATAAAAAGTCGCATCGTTCCTACCTTTTTACATTGAGCATGAGCGGGAAAAAAGTCAGCATAAACCACATTAGATGCTATTATCGCTTTTAACAAATATGCCAAATTTCAAAACGCGCCAACATAAAAATTCACGTGCATCTTCGAAAATTTTGAATAAAAAGCTCTAATGTTTTGCAGGTGTACTTAGAAATACATCTACTTTAAGTCGCTGGTAAAAATTTTATGGGTTATAATTCAAAATTTTTTCCCAAAAATTTATGAAAATTATTTAAAAATACAAATGTTAAAAATAAATCATAAAAATTGGGCGAATTTTATTTGGAATGAACCTAAATTTCGAACTGTGAAAGAAGGAATCAAGTAAGTGTAATAAAAAGAGAGATTAATAAATGCATACCAAATCGAATTACCATTGAGGAGCTAAAATTTTGAGAGCCATTTTTTTTTTTAAAAACTACTCTCGCGATTTTTACAAAACTTAGCAGTTTGGCATAATTTAAGTCGTAGAATCGAAATATGGAAAAAAAATTGGCATGTCGTTTCGGAGAAAGACCGATTTTGTGTCAAAATACCTATATTAGAACAATGCTATATATAAATCTAATACATATCCCAAGTCGCGCTTTCGAGACATGGAAAACGGAATTTGAATTTCGTCAATCAGCCCAGTAGAACGGGAGATATAGAACTGTCTCTTTTTTTCGCAGTGTACATGAAATGTTAAGCAACTGAGACATCCAAAAGTCAAAATGTTCGTTCAAATGCCCTTTCTAAGACGACGGAAGGTGAATAGTTCTTGGAAGTTCCGCCCTCAGCATTGTATTGTGAAGTTTGTGATTTACTGGAATTTACTGGAAAGATCGTTAAGACGAAATTACGGAGTTTAAGTTGGACCCAACTGCACTTTTCGAAAGAATTGAATTTCTGTAAACATTAAATTAGAGCAATAAATTTTGGGACTTAGTGTATCTGTTCTTTGTGGCGTGTTTTCTAAAGGGAATTAGATTATCGTGAGGCTTTATCAGATGCGTTCCCTCTGTCAGATTGCAGTCAAAAAATGTGAAGATCAGGGTCACCCCTTTCCCCACATACGCAGAGATTTCTAGGGTACATACCTCTGTCATGGAAGGAGGAGGGAAAGGGCCGTGCCCTGTGATACGTGGTCATACTGAAGTGCCTCTTCGGCTCTCGAGAAAAATTCGTAAACTCTTCCGCCTTGCAATGCAGAGTCCCACTTTGAAACAATTACTGCATTTAGGGAAAATTTTGAATGGGACATGGGCCACGGAACTTAGATCACCTCACTGCTGATGTTAGTCGTAGCGTCTTTTGCAAGGACGTCAGCCGTCTCGTTGCCGTCGTTCCCATTGTGGGCCTTCACCCAAGTGAGGAAAAATTTGATTTCAGGCTGGATGCTTATAGAGTTTTGAATTTATTGGACAAGTTGATTCTCGTTATGTCTGTCCTTCAGGGCATGTTAAAGCAGACTGACTATCTGAAAATATTGCCATTGTCTTGAAATTATTGAAGATTACCTTCTTCACTACAGATTGTACTACTGAAAGTTCGGCCTGATGAACCGAATTTTCTGGAGATAATTTGCCTTGCCATATTGATGGAACAGAGGAAGTTGAGTAGATTAATCGATGCTCCCTGAATTTTGGAGCCATATGTGAATGCTCTTGGGCAATCTTGATTAAAAGTTGGCGATGATTCCGTGTTTATTTTAAAGTAAGTATTGATTTTAAAGTGATTTTTAAAAATGATAAAGTGATTTTGAGATGATTTTAAAGTGAGTATTGATTTTAAAGCAAGTGAAATTGCTGAAGACTCGTGTTTTGACGCATGAAAGGTAATAGCAGGTGAGTGCCTTTCAACCCAGACTGCAGCCTTATAATTGATTATACTCGACATTACCGTTGTGTATATCTTTTGAATGCGAGGACTAAGTCGCCGTCTCTACCTTGCACTTTTTTTTTTTTTTTTTT
>KK112831.1:128461-141877 GCA_000611955.2 Stegodyphus mimosarum | reverse complement strand
CTTTTTTTTTTTTTTTTTTTGAAGTTATTCGTGATTTGAATCGTCTTTTTCTGTCTCCGTGAGATGGTAAATAAACTTAAGCTGGTTACCTATGTGGATACCTAGAAACTTCAGAACTTGCGTAATCTTTATTTTGTTTCCATCTAGAATGAATGTGAGCTGCCTCCCTCCTCTCAGGCAGATAGCCATAGTGTGCTTTGTCGTAATCTCAATAAATCAACTAAACCGGAAGCAAACGCTTTATGTGCCGCCCAACCGGAATAGTGATTAGCGACGCTGATTGCCGTACCGAAAGGCTTGGGTCCGAATCCCGGAGAAGGTCTGTGCGTCATGGGGCGTTCTAAATATGCTCGAGCCGAAAATCCTCTCGAGAGGTTTGTGGTACGAAAAGGGGGGTTATGTTATGTTATGTAGAAGTGAAGGGGCCACCCAATATTTACCCTAAGTAAGTAGGTATTAGCCCTACACACTAACTGGAAAACTAACAACATTCCGGCATCATTTCTTGAGTCGTGATGGACATTGTAACTCCAGCCAACACTACAAGTACTGCTCCTGCCGGCGGCATCAACGCATTCGTACCTTTCAGCATTAAATTAGCTCAAGTAATTGGATTACATTTCATGATATATGTTGGGATGTACATAGTTGTACAGGTGCATGTTTCAAGATGTTATCTATTGTAGTGGGTTCAGGCATCATGTTTCAGGACATTATATATTGCAGTAGAAACTGGCGTGATGTTCCACGTTACAAATCATTTTTGAAAACATGATCTGTTTACGTCAGTATTTACTATCAGAATAAGTTAGAACTAGGGAGACCCTTGGACCCGGCGCCCCCCCCCGAGTCGCTCTACTTTCAACTTGTGGCGGAACTGAGCGAAGTCATACTGTGGGCCCGAGGTTCTTGTCAACAACAGGCGCAATCTTGACTCCTTGCCACGATGAATTTCGTGGGGCTTGTGATATCAAACAAGCGAGATGAGTCACAGCAATAGCAATAACACTGTGTTTTACGTTTTACAAACGGTCATAAGCACCGGAGGGAAGTTAGATATATAATTTTTGCAAAACTGGTTTCTTTAAATATAAAATTAAATTTCTTAAATTTGTCATCATGACTGGGTTCTGATGCTGATCTGTCCGGAATTCTTCAGTGTGTCCTCTTTGTAACTTTTGACAGTCCATAGCCAAAGTATATTTAAACAGGTTAACTTAATAGTTTTTATTCTGTCGCCTAGAAGCTGTGAAAAATTATTTTGATTAATTGATAGATGGCGCTAGCGTTTCGTGTGAAACGTGACATGCCTTTTTCGAATTTCGGCAGATTCTCCTCCGGGAGCTCTATGTATAAGTAGATAAGATAGATTCGTGGGTAGTTTTGCACACTAGTCGAATAGGAACAATGAAGTTCCTATTAAAATATTAGATTTTTCGATTGGCATGAGTGTTTCGATCTTTTATGATCGATGCAAATCTGTAAGTGATTACTTGTAAATAATGTACATATTAAACTTTACGTTTTTAAAATTGTTCAACCTTTGATTCTATGACTCTCTGAATTTTTGAAACAGAAGTACAGGGAAGCAAGAGAGCTTGTAGCTTAAATAATTTAAAAAAAATAAAAAATATAAAAATAATAAAAAATCAGCCATTTGTAAATAAATAAATATTCCTCTTTCACGTACCGGCCAAAAAAAAAAAAAAAAAAACCCTCTTGTGCGTTTGAGTGCGTAGTGTTTCCTTCGGAACCTTTCTATTCGGCCGACAATAAGATTCCTCTGTTTAGTTTAGAAAAGACAGAGCAATTCTATATCAAAGGAACTTTATCGACTGTGCTCTGCCAACGATGCATTGTATTTATACAGTTACTGGTCGAAAACTTGCTAAATCGTTATATTGTTTGCTTGGGAAGAAAAGAAAGTACACTCGGAAAAAGCATTAAAAACAATTACAAAAAATAAATAAAATAAAATCTGAAGCCTTTCAAATTTTAACGGTCACCCAGAAGGTTTTATTAAGGCTTTTTATGTTCTCACTGAGCTCGCTGTTTACCAGTCTGCTGCTACACGTTTTCCTACTAACCCACTTTTTTTGTCTTTTTAGCTTTATTGTTAAGGATCTTTTTCTTCGCATATACAGTTCAACAGCAAAATTACAAAAATTTTAAAAGTAGCATAGCAGTATACGTTTAGAATTCCCGACGCAGCGCTGAACGTTGGCATACACTTTTCTGTTTCTTTCAATCTTTTCTCAGTTCCTCACGCCAGTAATCAGTTTTCTTACTAAGACGGCTATACAAGACTTTTTTTATCTTTTTATTATTAACATTTTGTGTGTTTACCTTATCTATTAAATATCATGTTTTTGGCGGTTCCGCCGAATAATATCCGATTCAACGGTAAAATCACAAAATATTTAAAATCAGTATATCTTTAAAATTCCGATAGAACGTCTCTCGCTCTGCAGATAAAAATGTTTTATTCCGCATACTGTTGCTACTGCCCGCTTAGAAAATCGTTTAGTTTTTTTTAATAAAAAATTCATTAAAGATTTACAAAATATGAAATAGGTTAAAAATTCGGGCTACCAGGTGACCATGCTCGAGTGGATGATTATGTTACTCAAAACGAGATGGCTCTAGGTAACGTTGTTTTTTCACAGTGCAAGAAACATACCAACATTCACGCAGAATCTTCATTGTTTAATTTGTTTAAATATAATGCAGGGCGATAATATTTGGTGGCAGCAGTTCAAAATGTGATACAACGCTTTAAGCGTTTTGATGTAAAATGTCGTTTAGAGACTAATACCCCATTCGAGAAATTCGCCAATTTGCGCTGGAAGGAAAAGAAGAAAAATTCTTCCTAACGAAGATATGTACTATTTTAAAGCAAACTTATTTGCAAATGTTTATCTGTTAAGTGTTAGTTACATCGTCAAGAACTATTCCCAGATTTCTACCGGGGATGACAACAGATCAGATCGAATAAAAATTAATCAGAAAAATTCTTCTAAAAATCATTAAAAAAACGGAATTTACATAGTTTAAAGTTTCTTTAAAAGAAGACAATGACATTTTGATTAGCTTTTCATAAGAGCGTATCATCAAAGCTTTCTTCATACCACTTTCAGTTGTAGCTTAATCACACTTCTCTGATAGTAACATCAAATTTGAATTTTATCATGACGAGAAGAGGAGAACTGGCATTTTTCTGTCATGGGGGCTTGGACACCTTATAAGTTATAGAACGACTTTGCCCGTTCCGTCCCAATTTTGATCGAGAATATTATGGAGGACGGATTCAAGGGTCTCCCACCCCGTTTTCCCTAGCATCAAGCCAATCAAGAAATCTTTCGGGTCTCTGTGTATTTTAAGTGCCTCCATGTAACAAAGACCCTAACAAATATTCAATTTTTTGGAGGGAATCGAACTCGGTCTCATCCATACGGCAGCCAGTATTGTTATTAGAAATTGGCAAAATGGTTCTTTTCATGGGATCAGATTAGAGTCATTCGCTTGCTGTAATTGAGTGAACAGCTCTATAGAATCAATTCTTTTTTTTTTTGCGGTTCACTTGTCACTAAAAACAACCTTGATGAATAAGATTGGAAACGGGGAGTGAATCAAAAGAATATGCGAGGATGGAGCGTACAGGGAAAATAATATAATCGAACGAGCAATAAAATCGAGAGAATCGACTTAATCGAATCACTAATTCTCTGGACTGATTTCTTTCAGCTGTAATTTTGAGATTTCCTAAAACCTTGTTTGTATGCAGAACTAACAATAAAATTCTGGAATAAAAAACAATCTGCTGTGGAGACCCCATAACTTCCTTGTACGGCCCATTAAACTACATACAGTCTTTGCTGCATTTCATTTTAAACTTATTTTCTCGAGTTATTCTAACTGAAAAATCCGATCCCTCGACGCAAATTGAAAATAACATCAAAACTGCAAATTTTGAAATTAAATATCCCAGTCAAAGAGTGAAAGCTCACTTCCCCAAAAAAGGGACTATAGACTAGAAGCCAATCATGTGATCCAATCCTTTACGCCTCTGCATGGTACTGATGCCAGATAAAGCATGTATTACGCAGATTGCGTTAACCCTTCAAAGAAACTGGGCAACATGTGGTTAATTAGGAGATGAATCTGATGATGTCCTTGTGCTGCTCCGTGTGCTCTGAACTAGGGCTTCTTGTTACTAGTATGGACAGCACGAAGAAGAAATTTTTGATTGAACAGTTTCTGCCTTTTATTTACCTTTTCACTGATAGCTCACCTGTGGTCATAACTTTCCATTCCATTCCGAAATGTCAAATGCATTGATTTTGAACTTTTATTAACCGCATAGAAATATTTCGAGAAACTGCGCCGTATTTCCAGGCCAGCAAAGCTCTGGATTTAAGTTCTATCTAAAATCTATGAAATCAGCGAGACAGTATGTACAGTCACCAAGGAGTTGCAGACATCTAAGAGTTTGGTGACGTACAGCTGAATGGCTTCAAATCAATATTAACATTATCCCTAGGCTTCTGAGTCTCCTATTAGAAATAACCGTAATAATCTTGTCTTTATTCTATTTCGTCCCTTCTATCATTTGAAAAAACTGCCCAGGTTCTCCTGCAGTTAAACTTTCGAATCAGTTTTTTACCTGTCAGTAACATTCGTTTTTCGATTTTTAAAGATCCCATCTCTGATTTTAATTCTTAGGGAATTTATAACAAAATGTTATAAATTCCCTAAGAATTAAAGTTAATTTAAGTTAAATTAAAGTTAAGAATTAAAGTTAATTTAAGTTAAATTAAAGTTAAGAATTAAAGTTAATCATATTTTAACTCGAAATTATCCATTATGTTATCACTATCCATCATCACCAGATGGTGAATTGGATTTCCAAGAAGCTTTTTACATACACAAAAATTTATCTTATTTAGTTAACGATATTATGTCCATCCAGTCCGTGCTCATGCTTTAAAAATTCTAATAGCTTAGCTTTTCACGTTTCATTACGATTTTTCTCGATAGATAGCGCTATGGTCGCACTCATTTCACTCCGTCTATTGTTTTCTGACGGTTGTCGCTTCCATTTTCAAGTGTGAAAACGGTTGTTGCTTCCATTTCCAAAAAAGTACTTGACCTACACTAGAACTCTCCTAAAGAAGAAAAAATCAACGCGCGTTGACTGCAAGCTGAATCAAGTGGCTTCATCGAAGAAGTGCCAATTTTATCCGAAAGCTTGTCTCAAGAACGAACATAAAAGTTTGCTAAGAGACCAAAGAAATCTCCTGAGAACGATATCCTGGAACGAAGCATCCCAGTTCTTGATACAAAAATCGCTGCACATTTGCAGTGCTCGACTCAGCATGCGCAAACACAAAACCCCGAAAAATCCAGTGAACGAAAGGATAAATAACTTCTTCAGCAGATTTGCGGAGTTTACAGAAAAATGCAAGAAGATTAAAATTACTGTGGATGGATTGGTTTGGTTTAGTGTTTTATGGGAAGGCACTGGGAAGTTATCCGCTTAAGGGTAGGGATGCTTTCGTGAAGGACTTTCTAATAACTACTTGTTTAAACGCATCTGCTTGCTCCTAGCATCTCGGATATGATTGAAGGCTCAGAATTTTCAGTTTCTACTCTTCTTGCGTGATGAATTATCATAAGGACTTTCGGACTCAATAGGTAGCGTCACATATTTATGATGTTATCTCCCTGTTCACTCAAGTCTAGAATGGACTTGAGTGAACAGGCTGGACCTTAGAATGGACTCAAATCGTTGATGTTGCGATATCCTTGTTTTCACTCACTGCTTCAAACCTTAGGGGTAACCCTCCGTCAGGAGCTGCTCGCTTTATGCCATAGTAATTTCATTCAGCTAGACACGTCGCACCCTGCTCGCTGTATTACTATCATCGATTCGATTTCCAAAGAGTCCCCCTCCCTTTTGAAAAATAGGCATCTGTGTCTGTCTGATTGCTCGCAAAATTGATAGAATTTTATTTGTTATCTACGTCGTAATCAAATTGCTTTCTATTACATAAATTTAAATCTTATTCAGTGTTATGTAAGGCAATATCTCGAACGTATAGGGACGTATTCAAGATTTTACTTCTATACAGGCCAAGTACAAGGAACTTAACGACATCTAATTTTGAGTGAAAATGCTTTTGTTACTGCGAAGAAAAAAATATTTGAGTGCTTACGAGAAATCTGCGTGATAATTATAGCATTGAAATAATTTTAAAAATACAGGGTGGTCATAAAAAACAACTTCGATATATGAACCCTAGCTGCCTATCTGCTGAAACGATTAAAATTAAATTTCAGATGTTGTTATTTGAAGGTATGAGCTCGATACAGTGAAGATTTAAAATAATAGAGTTCTCACGGTTACAGTTATAGAGAAACAAATTTTGAAATTTTCCACCTGTAACACCCACCTTTGTCCTGCGAAAACTGATCAGCGCACTGAAAAACCATAAATGGTGTTGGGACGATACATGTATGACGAAAACTGCTAGCGCGAAACATTTCCAAAGAGCAGCACTGGCTCCTTTGAAGGACCACTGACCACACGAGAGAAGAAAGGGGGGATGTTATTGAAATTTTAGAAGTTTTCAACATGCTCACCTTCGCAGACGATAACGAACTGCATTCCGGAGATTCTTGACAACAATGATGAACGCAACATCGCAGAAGGAAACTGTATAACTTCCTGTTTTATACCATCTTTCACTTCTGACAAACCACGTGGATTTGAAGTGTACACCTTTAGATTTCAGATAACCTGAGACCCAGAAATCCGTCGGAGTGAGGTCGGGGAATCGCGTTGGCCACCGAACTGCAAAGCTGCAGGAGATGATTCTATCTTGAAACGTTGCACACATTGAAAACTTGTACTGTAAGTTTTTTTCCCTCTTCTCTCTTGTGTTGTCATTGGTCCTTTAGACTCCGTTCAAACTGTGGTATAAATGTCATAACTGGTTTAAGCCGAGCTTCGTTGCTAGGTAACCAGACTTTGCTACGTCTCAAAACTGATTTAGGGGTTTTTTGGCATAAAGTTCGAAGTTTTCAGCTTTCTGCCGATTAGGTTTAAGAGTCGACCAATCAGAACGAATGCGCGAAACCTATTGAGCGAAAAAACTGTAGACAAATACACGCATGCCCGAATGTAGTTTCTGTAATTGGCTACGTTCTTAGACCCTGTATTGCAGTTGTGAACGGAACTTCCGCATTTTATGCCTTATGACTATATCTCTATGATATTTGTACCATCGTCTTAACGGAGCCTTACAATGCTCTTCTTCGTAAATGTTTTATGCCGGCAATTTTCGTCTTACGTGCATCGTTCCAATGTCATTTATTGTTTCTCAAAGCGCTGAGCGATTTGCCCTGGAAAAAAGTGTGTGTTGCCATTCGAAAATTTCGAAATGCTTTCCCCGTGACCGTAACAGGAGGGCTCTACTGTTTTAAATCACACAATATCGATCGCATACCTTCAGATAACAATATCTGAAGTTTTAAAAGAGAAAATCTGTAACCTTCATCTAATCTACTCGCTTTAAATATCACTACTAAACAATGTATATTCATTTTTAAGGGAAAATTTTTAGCTTATTATGAACTAATGTTGTACCTTTCAAATTCTACCAAAAAAAAAAAAAAAGAGAGAGAGAGAGAAGGCTGCAAGCTGAATTCCAGTGCTCATTGCAGCGTACAGATAACAGTAGCAGAACTGCATTATATCAATTCAGTGAAGTGTTAAGTCATGAAATTGCTCGTCAAATTGAAAACAGACAAGTTCAGTTGTACTTAGAAGAATTTAAATGCCCTAGCGAAATCTAATCTTAAAATCATGACAACAAAACATATATTACAAGATTATGTAAATCTCTATCTTTTGCCAATCCTCTAGCCTCTAACTACGCTATAAAATATTCCATATTGAAATACAATAAATTTCGGAATTTTGTTTATGTTTTGATTTTCCAAAATTAAATCCGAAGGATCTGCCATGTTTAGTAGATTTGTATAATTAGAGTTTGAAAGTTAAATGCAGGGAAGAATAAGATAAATCAGGTTTAAAATCTTTCATAGTAGCAAAAGAATGTGTTTTGAGGAAAAACAACCCGAGCAGTCTGAGGGTCTTCCCTCATCAATCCCTACCATCAACAGCTCGAGAAGACTTTCGGCTCTCGGTGTGTTTTGAATGCAAAAGGTATTTTCTCTCTCCTTTCCGGATGCGTTTCGGGGTGTAACTGGAAGCACATTCGATGCGTATTCAGGAGGTTCGGAGTTCAAATCCCGGCGAAAGGATTGCATATTTTTCACGTCTCCAGCATCCAAAATCCTAATGACTCCACACTGGCGCCCGACTCAGAAAGGTGGTGGACGAGATAATTCGTCGTCTGGCGACTGGGTCCCCTAATCCCCAGTCGGCCGTTAAAAGGGGAAATATGTGAGGTACCTTCTGCCTCCTTTCCGGATGCGTTCGTGGTGTAACTGGAAGTACACTCGATGCGTATTCGGGAAGTATGGAGTTCGAATCCCAACTAGAGTATTGCACATTTTTCACGTCTCCAGTATCAAAATTTATATTAAATAGTAACAATGTATTTATGTATCTTGGATATTACATATGCTCATCTATTATTTGTATTACATGGTAACCTTACAAGATCTAGTCTTCACGAGAAACATAAACTAAGCTAAATCCTACTAATGAACCTGGCGAATTCTCGCAAAGGCGTGAAGTAATACCAGCACAGAAGAAGGGTGAAAATAACCCCTTATTAAGTAAGAACAGAAGAGCACGTACTTCGTGCTTTACAATAACACCGACTACTTGCGGTGGAACTTAAACGTTATTATACAAATCAATTTCAATCTAAAATAGAATAGTGCTGGATTAGCACGTTGAGTTACGGCTAACTTGGGTTGACTCGCAAACCTAACAGGCGTGACAAATTAGCCGAAAGGGCCAAGGGGCGTATTAGCGTAACAGCAAGGTCAGAAACGAAACGAAACTTGCGCTGGCTGGCGAAAACACGCTCTGAATAAACTCAGATATTCACCCGTTTAAATACTCACTTCACTTAACTTTACATTTACACCCTAGCGAGGAAATGCGAGGGGAAGTTGAGGAGTTCAGGAAAGGTAACAAAAATTTGAATAATATGCTAATTTTAACTAAAGGAAACCTACAGCCTATTCGTATTCTACGCAACATGTACATCCCGCATTTACATTTATTATTCGCATATTTCATGGTGTAATTTACGTCTTATTCAGGTCTGAATATGTGTATATATTTACTCTGTGTTTACTTGACTTAAATGCGGCCTGATTTGTCGGCCTGGCCTCAGGGCTGTTGTAAAGATTGGTTTCATTTGGTTTATTTGATCATGCCAAAGCACTCGAGGGAATTTTCCTGAGGAAAAGGATGCCTTAGTGAAGGACTTTCTACGGGAAACTGGCTCGTATATCCTTTACACATGAGGAAAATGTAACCATGATAGTTCTATTGAAGCCCATGCAGCTAGCCCGTTCGCCGGGATTTTAACCTCGGACCGAACTACCAGTGTTCAGCGACTTACCACTCGGCCGCTGATGGGCCTCTATTGTGGAGAAGATAATGGTTGACATCTGCTGGGTGTTAAAGATAATTAGTATGTTTCCTATACCAGTGCCGAATTAGGTGGATGACCAATTCTACACTGATACAGGAAACATACTTTCGTCGGGAGCCAACTTAGCGGTTTATGTCACTAACCACTTCTTGCTACTTCTCGGTGTCCAGATGACATCCGACCTAAGGCTGGGGTGCCTGATGGGTTAATATCATCCCGACAAAAAACAAACGATGAGCAGACACTCGTTTACTGAAACAGCTTCAAGCTTACAGGTTACGTACTGTTATGTTACATAAAATATTATATGGTGCACAAGTTCGTGCTTCGTTAGGTTCTTACATTATTCACAGTGATTTTTATGTTGCTCGCAGGGCAGCTCGGTTTTACACAGGTATATGTTAAAGGAAGGCCTGCATCTATGCATCTATATAGGTATATTAGGTATCGCTGGGCCTTGCTGACTGCTCAGCTTCCGTTCCCAATTGGAATTCCGACGGAGAACACCGCGGGTGGCCGTCCGATTGTCTCCACCCCTCTTCTGCTACCATCAGCTCTCGAAAGGATTTCGTTTCATCGCGTATTTTGAGTGCCCGCTCGTCTCACAGACACTATACACTTAAAAACATCTATGCCTTCTCCTGGATTCGAACCGGGTCCATCGGTACGGCAGCCAGCGTCAATAACCAAATTTCTAAACTAAGCATTAATCTGAATGCCTATCAGACAGAAGATCTATATCATGCCTATGCAGGAATAATCTCTATTTTTTAATTTAGCCTAATAATTGTAAATGCTGTAAATGGATTGCAAATATTTGGACTGTAAATAGGATGGATTGCATATTTGGGCAATAAATGTAAGATTGTAAATGGACTGTAAATTTGGACTTTAAATGCAATGCAAATATTTGTTCAGATAAAATATTTGTTCAGAACTTCTATTATATACTTGCTTTCTATAGTTGCTTTCTATTTTCTCGTAATCAAAATAAAGCTCGTCACGTTAAAAAAAAAGCGCGAACCTTTTTTTTTAACTTCCGTGTACGAAATTAGTATTGAAGAATTATTGTAAGTATTGTAATCGCGAAAAATTTTGGGTATTATACTTCAACGAAAATATCCTTTTCAACCATTCTCGAAACCATTTGAATGATGTTTTTGCGTGACATCTGTACGTTCGGACAGAATAAAGGACTGTTTTTGCCAAAAAGGATTGTACAATGGATTCCAAAGAACTTTTTCTTTCTTGACGTATGCACGAACGTACGTACGTATCTTACATAACGTTCTCGTTGAAATTTTGTATACGGGATTGCTATAACATGTAGTTGCCCACCTCCCTTTTTCGTTGCAATCGGCTGGACGAGTCGCATGTATATATTCCCACTTTGTAACCTGGCTCGGTGAGCTTAGATGATTTTTTGTTGCTACATGTTGGTAAACTGTGCATTTTTTGCTTTAAAAGTGACTGAATTATGTGGTTTTTATGTTCCAGTTAAGGTTTTTATGCCTTTAGGCAATCTGCATTCTGCATGCAATAGTTGTTGAATCATCAACAATTCAAGAGTTGCGAGTCAAGCCTAACGAACCGCCATTTGTTTACATTTGAAACTCAGTAGAATAGTGAATTCAGTTAGTTTTTTCGATCGTCAATGCCTTTTTGCCGCGTGAAACCAAAAATAAACTTCAGCTTTGTGCACCAAAAATTCTGTCTTCTTGCCCCCTGGCTGAATTGCTTTCTTTTGCGTGGAAACTCTGATTTTAATTGTAATCTTTTTAACTGTTTTAACTATATTTGGTGCTTTATATTTTTCTGTATTTTACAATTTTTAATGAAGATATTTTATGTACTTTTGCTTTGCCGCGAAGTGAGAACTGAATTAATTGAAGGAGAAATATATCTCTAATGAAATTCGAGTAACTTAGTTTAAATGAAATGCACCAAAACGTGTGTATAATTTTATAGGCCACACAAGTTCTTTTTTTAACTTAACATCATATTTTTTTTATTTATAAAACTACACTAAGAAACTATAAAGAAGAAGTAGTATTATCTTTTTTATAAAATACTTTCTATAAATCGCAAAAACACTTACTAAGATGTAAGATATAACATTTAGCATTCACAGTTTCTTCGTTTTAATTCCACAAAGGCACAAATTAACAGCAGTCGAGCTGTGCAGACATACCTTTTTGGCTGCATGTTGAGTGAAAAACTATGTCAAGACTGAGTGTTCGATGCATATTCTTGGAAAACATATTCGTGAACTCCTTAAATCCTGATCTGGAACAGGGAGCTGAATGCAGCTATGTTCTGTGGTAGAATACTGTGAACAAGTGGTAGAAGAACTACACTTCAGAGTGATTTAAAATCCTCTTTTATTAAACCACAATTTTGTACAGCCACTTCCCAACTCGGGAGGGATACAGAAAATAACGACCGCCACTTAGGTCTAAACTGAACAATCAAATTTAATTTAACTAAAGCAAAAATAGGAATTAAATAGTCGTTGCTCACAGAGCTATAACGCGAGGTTGGCCTCTAAACTAAATGGTGCGTAGCAAGATTTAACTAATACCAACGCACTTAGAATTACTTCAATAAGTAATAACGTAACAGCGCTACGGCTTAGAATTTAAATACTACCTAGTCAGGCGAACGTTGAACAGCGTAACAGTGGTCTGAGACTAAAAACTCTCTCACGCTGAAAGGTTTCTACCTTTCGTTTAAATAGAACTTGGCTCCACTTCAAATTAGCATAAAGCTGAAACGCGCGCTTATTCTAACGGGAAGTTGAAATGAGAACAGATAGAAAAGGGAAAATTAAAATAAAACTTTGTTAGTTTAACTAAAACCTTACAACTAATGAAGGCAAATCTATTCTCATGTCCATCCAGTTTTCGAAAATGATTAATATCCGTTTTTAAGAAATATAGTGTATCATTTTCTTCTTTAAATAGAACAAATTTAGAAAATAATAACAGCACCAAGATTCCATTTAATGCCACACATTACAGTTGCAATTACAGTATACCACTAAGTGGGCAAAAAGTGAGCTCGAAATTATACTCATTAGCGACACATGAAACCACTAAGAACAGATATTTCAACAGCCAGTTTCATAAAAAATACTAATTATCTTTTAAATAAAAATAATAACAGCGATTTTAAAATATGCATCGTAAAATTAATGCTTAGCACTTCTCATGTTATTTAAGCTTTACGATTTGTCAGTTCTTAATTAAATGGTAGAAATTATACCTCTTCCAGCAGATTTAATGTCGTAGAAAATAAAATGTTATCCTTCAGAAATATAGCAGAAGTTTCAAAGATATTCAACAAATCCGAAACATTTCCCTCTAAAGAGAGTAAGTAGTGTTTGCTTTTGTGAAGACCAGTGAGCAATTATAAACATTTGTTTAAAACTAGAATTGCCAAATAACTCTTCCAAAGACGCTGACCTTCAAAAACATTATCAAGGATTTTTAAAGAGCTTAAAATATGCATTGTTAACATAACAAAGTTTAAACATTTCGTCACCTGTATACATAAAGCCAAAAGATAGCGAAACATAGAAAAAAAAAAAAAAAAAAAATCTCAGAACAGTCCAATCTTATCGGGAAGGGAAAAGAAAATAATTCCCTTAAAAGAACGTCCAAAAATTGATACTTAATTATCCGTAACTCAACAATAAATATTTATTGAATATCCAGTACTATTTGTCAGTTGAGGTTAATCAATTAAAAACAACTAATATCTTTTAATTTCTAAT
>KK112831.1:113075-127032 GCA_000611955.2 Stegodyphus mimosarum | reverse complement strand
GTGTAAACGTCTGCCCTTCATGTGGTCACCAATTATAAATGACATTCCAACATGGCAAGTTGACTTAGATCCATATGATATATGGAAAGATAACTACTGTTCCTATGCCTGTGCTCAGCAAAAATTTGTCTGTAGATGGTCTCATTAGATGTTGTTTTCACGTAACTGTGGAAAATATCAAGAAGCTGGATTTGTGCATTTTCCCAAGGTGGGATTACAAAGAGCTGTACTGCTTGTGGGGACATATTAGACAAAGACGGTTCTTCAATCAGAGGACGAACTCTGACAGGAAAAGAAGGCACACAGGATGGACTTACTTCAAATAAAAGGTCACAGATATTATCAAGTAAACACAGTTTATAAGGATAGTCAGCTTGAGACAATATATTAAAATACTGTAAAAGAGACAACTTCTCATGCCTCAAACACAGTGATGTAGTAGCAGTCAACATAAAGACACTCGTAGCAGTCAACATAAACACTCTGCACAGGAGATGTTTCAAAAGTACCAGAACAAATCCGCAGAGCTTGATGATGAACAGGATCTAGTTTTAACAACACTGAAGACGAGCGGATCCGCAAACAACTGAGCCGTAGTCGCATTTACAGAGCTCTTGCTCGCTCTGTAAATGCGAAGCATAGAGCAACGCTCTTGCTCTGTGCTTCGAGCAATGCGAAGAGCTTATGCTTAGAGCAATGAGAAGCATAGAGCAAACTCAGGAGGTGTTTGCCAAGACTTTTAAAATATTTAAAATTTTCATACACTTCTTTCTCAGTTTTAGGACATGAGAAAGTCAATTTTCGGTCGAACATCAACCCTAAAAATTTTACTTCAGGTACAACTGGAATCATTGATCCATTGAGATACAATTCAGGCTCAGGATGGAGACGACCTCATTTTCTAGAAAAATGCACGCACACAGTCTTCTGTTTAGAAAACGTAAATCCTTGTCTATCTGCCCGTTCCTGGATCCTGTTCAAAGCGATCTGGAGCTGCCTCTCTACATGTTTCATATCTGCACCTCGACAGCTAATTTGTAGGTCATCAACATATAAAGATCCGAAAATGGTGGGAGGAAGTTCTCTTAATATTGCATTACTCTTACATTATTTTTAAGCTGAAGAGGTTTACGCTAAGCACACAGTCTTGAGGCACACCCTCTTCCTATTTGAAACAGAGTCAATTCTTACTTGAAAAATTCTAGCTTCCAAAAAATTCTGAATGAAAAACGGTAGGTTGCCACGCAAGCCACTATCATGAAGATCATGAAGTATGCTGTATCGCCATGCCTTATCATAAGCTTTCTCAATATCAAAGAATATTGAGACAAGGGATTTCTTCTTACAAAAGCTTTACGAATAGATGTCTCCAAAAGGAGCATGTTATCAATCTTGTCCTTTCCTATCGAAAACCGCTTTGATAAGGCGAAATTATATTATTGCTCTCCAAGAAATAGATTAAGCGGCTGTTTACCATTTTTTCAAACAGCTTGCATATGCAACTCTAAGGACAACTGGCCGATAGTTCTAGGGATTCTTCGGGTTTTTCTCTGGCTTAGCAATAGGAATCACAACAGCTCTCCTCCATACTCTGGGGAAATTTCGCTCTTCCACACCCTATTGCAAAGAGTGAGAAGGGCAGTCAGTGACGTATGCGACAGATGCTTCAGCATTTCGTAATTCACACCATCAAGACCTGGACAAGACCTATGTGTCTGCAACAAAGCTCTTTTTAACTGTAGCATGGTCAAATCCTTATTATAAGGCTCAAAGTTGGAAGAGTTGAATGCGATGGGATTTCTTTCAGAGCGCTGTTTAATGGAAAGAAATGCAGGTGAATAATTTCTGCTGGAAGAAACGACAGCAAATGTCTCACTGATAGCATTCGTAATTTCTTCTATGGAGCTAATCCCTTGGCCATGTTTTTCCAAAAAGGAAAGTGATTTGTCTTCATATATTCCGCATGCTTTTTTATAAGCCACTAGGCGTAGAGGATGTTATTGACGACGCATATGAAATCAAGGAATCCTCGTGGCTCTGCCTTCTTACTTTTCGTCCATTGGCTCTTTTAAACGCTATAAAGCGGCGTTCACACTGGGACATATCGGAGCTAGGGAACACAACGAACACAGCGGATCAGCTACAGAAAACCAGCTTTTCGTCACTACTGACCCAGTTGAAAAATCTTACCTTCACGCAAAACGGAGCTAGCCGACACGTGGAACCGACCAATCAGGAGAGTATTTCAAATCAAAATCATCAACAGAAGCGCGCAAACAACATGGCTGACGATATGAGCGATTGATTGATTGATTTTATTTAAAGTGAGGACGAGTATACGGCCTAACGGTCTTTACTCCACAGTTATTAACCCTATACAGAAATTTATTCTAAAAATTTTAAAATCCAAGTAATATATCTACATTAGCACAGGAAATTAAAGAAACGCAGAATACCCACCAAAAATTAATTCTTGCATTCAGAGCACCAGAACGTATAATACAATTCGAAGAAACTGCTTGAGAAGTGTCAGTCAAGCGGGTCAAGCTGTAGATTTGCTGATCGGAAGTCCGATACTCGATCATACATTTTTTTTTCACTAAACGCCATTTTTGGCCAGGCCATTATGGGGCCTTTCTTTAATTTCCTGTGCTAATGTAGATATATTTTGAAGTAAATTAAAAATTTTAGGTCCTTAAATATTGGCAAAATCTTTGGGGAGAATACTTTTAAATTTTATTTATCGCCGCATCATGGATAAGATGCTTCTTTATTTTTTATTGCTTCGTAAGATATGGGCGAAAACTGTAGTCTAATTGCCGAAATCCAGCGACATCCCGTTATATGGGATAGTCGATTTAAGGACTACAAAAATACACGTAGAATGCGCTTGCATGATGATTTCAAATCGTCTTCATCGAAATAGTAAGTAATTTTCTTTTCCATTTAATACTGTTTTTGGGTTTAGATTTTGAATCCGAAGAATTAAATTACTGATATCAATGATCTCAGATAAATATCTAATTATAAAATTAACAATGGAATTAAAAGTAGCGAAAGCAACACATAAACAAAAGCGTTAATCTAATATTTTTCTTTCTTCCAAATTTGTTTCATCATAAAAAAAGTACTTTTTTATTACCTCAAGTAAAAAAAAAATAATCGCATCAACTTTATAAACTCACTTATCATTTGGAATGAAAATACTGATAATAATAATTAAATGACAACAATAAAACATAATAACGAAACATGTTTCTATTTTTCTAATTTTGATGATTTGAAACCTGTGTACTAAATGACCAAGAAGAAAACTCGGCACCAAAATACAATTTCGTTGTTTTCTGCTCACCATACCATTTAAAAACCGAGCCATTTAAAAAAAATTGCTTAGTTTTCGCTGTAGCGATCAAAGATTCGCGGCGAAAGACTGTCTCCTACGAAATGTAAATAAATGAAAGCGCGTGCGATCTACTACTTGCTTAGTGGCTGTCGCTAGTAAACGCTCCCAGTAAGTGTGAATGAGCTAGGTTAGTTAGAGCGGTGTTTCATGCGTCGCTTAGCTCCTATAGCGTCATTGAGTATCAAGTGTGAACGGCCCTTAAGGTTTCGCAAAGTGGAGTACCTACGAAAAATTCCCCATGCTTTTCTCTATTTTTTCAGTGCTTCATGACAGTCACGATTCCACCATGGTTTCGAATACTTAGCCTTTTTCCTGATGTTCCAGGAATGGAAAGCATAACTGCCTGATTAATAGTATTAGTAACTGCTTCAACTGCGCCATCGATACGCACATCTTCTACCATCTTCTCCGTAAGCTCTGCAGTGGAAGAGAACAGTTCCCAGTCTGCCCTATCAAGTATGAACCGAGGAGATCTCGGCATGGGGTTTGCTCCTCTTTGTGCAAGAGATACAAAAATGGAATAATGATCGTTTTTCTAAAGATCATTTCCCACACTAAAAGTGCAGAATGGCAACAGTGGTGAAAAGATAGCAAGGTCGAGAGCGTGGAATACCCTTGAAGGCTCATGGAAGTATGTATTCTGCTCATTATTCAGGAGACAAAGGCTACGATCTTCAATTGCCTGCTCAATTTATCTTCCTCAGGAATTTGTGTCGTTACTTCCCCAGAGCGGACTATGGCCGTTAAAATCCCCTATTATGATAAAGGGCTCAGGCAGCTGCTCTATGAGACCATTTAAATCTTGTTGATCAATGTGCTCATATGGAGAAACGACTGAAACGACAATATCAAAATTTGTTTGGGAGGCATGTCGTCAAAGGAAGGGCATTTGATGGATAGTCCAGTGAGGTGAGGAGGGCTACACCCCCACTGGCACGTTCACCTGCAAGTTTTCTTTCCTGAGGAAAAAGAACCTCCGAAGTTTTGCTTGTTGTTCTGGTTTCAGATTTTGGGAACTTCTAGACCCTCTTCTACTTCCATACTGCATGAATTCACAGATTCAGAAATCATCGAATCAAGAGAGCTATTGCTGAGGTTTCTATTTTTATTAATTTTTTGCTGAGTGACATCTTTGGGTTTGCTTTGAATTACTGTTTCTTTTTTTCTGTACTATATGTGCTTGGTTTTCTTTTTACTTGTTGCTTGTAATCTGTTAGGTTTTATTTGGTAGAGGCTGCGTACCGAATGATGTTTGGATGGCAACTGTAAGAGAAGATTTAACAGCAGTGGCATAAGATGCATTTGGTCGCAGCTGTGTGCTTTGCACTAATCTTCTGGCTTCAACATATGAGATGTTCCTAGTAACTTTTGCAGTCTGCTGGGTGTTCACCCTTGCAATTTATACAAAAAGGCGCAGCGGTGCAGTTCTCACAATCATGACCAATCTGTGAGCATCGGATCCATGTAAGGCTGCCACGACAAGACATCTTAGAATGGCCGAAATGCTGACATTGAAAGCATCGCATAGGGTTGGGGATATAAGGTCTTAGAGGTCAGTTTAAGTATCCTGCTTTAATATTCTTAGGCAGATCAGGCGAGTTGAAGGTCTGGATCACGGGTTTCGTATCGACCAACTGACCTTCCTTACGCTTCTTGATCCGCTTAGCACCACAAACATTTTGGTGAGACAGCTTGAATACAATCTGTTCTTCGGGAACAAACAGAAGGTCGACTTCCGAGATTACGCCGCGACAATAATTCAATGTCTTATGTGATGTTACAGTGACATTTGCTTGCCCAAGTTTGGTTACTTGAAGTAAAGATGCAGATTGGGTGACCGAAGTAGTATCAATAAGCAAGTCTCCAGAGAAGAGACGCTTTATATTTCTCGGCTCACCAGAACGAGAATGAATGTATTTGTTTATTACAAAAGGAGACGTCTTTTGCAGCTCGCCAGAAGGACTAGAGACAACAAGGGAACGAGGACAGTTTTTAGGATTATTCGCATTTGCTTAAGTACATTTTTAACAGTTTTCAGAAGAATTAGCGTTTGGAGAGACGTGACTGACATCGAAGTCTTTAATTCAGTATATTTGAGATTTTGCCATATTGGAGAAAGAAAGGTTTCGGCCGCCCCACCCACCACGGAGCCGAACAAGGGAACACGGAATCCTGTGTAAGGGCTAGCCAGACCTATACGCAAACTGAAGCCCCACAGTCGGCTTCCCCGAAAGCAGGTATTCCCGAGAGCTTATCCCCAAGCCACTGATACAAGGACTAGTGACCAGCCGATTGACGCCTGTGAGGACAAGATGCCTCCCATTTTGCTGAAGCAGAAAACAGTGTGTTAGGGACAGTACCTCACCCCTCAACTACCAGGACTCTCCTTTCCAGCGACACGGGTCTCTACGTACGGTAATCACGTGGGCAGTTTTCTCGCCACTCCAAAACTAGAGAAAGGGTTGTTCCAATCTCTCATGATGAACCCCAACCTCCAAGGCGGAAAACCACAATGGAAAATGGAAGGAAAAAAAGTTTCAGCTCAGACGAGAGGAGACGGAAAAGAGAATAGATCACTGGGGCTCCAGGATCGTGACACTCGTCTCAATAAGAAGATAATCCCCTGAAGGGCTAGGGTACCTCGGGATTGCCACACCCTCACAAAAACTGAGCCCTTGAGGTTTTTTTCATCTATTTCATATTTTATAAAGTATTTATGAGTTTTTGATTAAGAAACTCAACGATTTCAAAGCAAGCAGTGGCAACACTGAACGAAAAAAAAACATTTTTATCTCCAGCGCGCGAGACTGTGTATCGGAAATTCTAAAGATATGCTCTTTTAAAATTATTTTGTGATATTGCTGTTGAAATGAATTTTTTTAAGTGCGGAGAACATGATATCTTTATAAAGGTAATCACAAAACGTTGAAAAAAGCTTCTTTTGGGCGTAATATAAAATCGGAAAACTTTCAGACTTTTTTTTAATATATTCTTAATGTGAAGACAAGCGCCTACATTTTTCACTTTGAATTCCAATTCGACTGCGTGGCAACGGAAAGAAGGCTAAAGAGACTACAAATAATCCGATTTTGTGGTTGCTGTCTCTCTTACTCTTACGCATTATTACCTTCCCAATCTTCGGACGAAGCTAGCATGAAATTACACTCAAATTGCAAACTCAAAACATACAATAACAATAACAGTAATATTACAAATAAAGAATTTCAAATTTATACTTATTTACTATCTGAAATCTAATGTTCAGTACTCGCAAGATATTTTTATTGATTACTCTTTGTAATTCATATATACTGGCAGTTAAATTTCAGACTAAAATTTCTTTTAAATAATTCTAACATGTTTTAATTAATCACTAAATAACTTAAAATATAAATAAAGAAATTATGTAAAATTTCTAAGTTTTCAAAGAAAATTTTCAAAGTGGGATAAAACTCGAGAATATACAGTGACAGCCTAGTTTCTTTTTTATTTATTAAATTTTCTTCGATGCATAAGTAAAAATACATATCTATGTTCATTAATAATCATGAATTTCTTTATTTTTCATTACAAATTGATATTTAACGGCGTTTTGATTCTGATATAGACTGTAGCCTTGCAGAAAAATTAATAGAAGTTATTTTCATCACCGATTGTAACCGCTCGCCGGTCAATCGGGTTCTTTTCTTATTAACATTCATCTGTGAAAAAAGCTGCAACCATGTACTGTAAAAGTGTTCTTCTCACAAAGCGATTTTTCTTGGTGTAAAAATTCGTAACTGATCTTATGTACTTTTTGACAAATACGAAAAAAAAAGTAAACAAATTTGCACCTTTCAATCTTTGAATAAGATTTATATCATACTGTAAATTAATTAGCTCAGTTTACAGGTTGTCAACTGCCTTATTCATGATCGTTTTTAATGGGAATGAAAATACTGTAAACTCGAAAGAATTTTTACTGCTTTTGAAGGAGGAAGACTTGTGTATATTCGCCCTCAAAATCGTTAGACTTATTCCAAAATCTCAGTAAGTTTGATTTCTTGCCTAGTTTTAAATGGTTGTCTTTAATCGAAACCACGTTGTTTGCCTCTTCACTTCGTGATATTCTCTGTCGTTCAGCAATTTTATAATCTGTTTTGACCTCATTGGCCGAATTGAACTTTTATTTGAGGACTTTAATTTAAAAGTTTATTTTATAATAATTTGATCCTATTAACCGAATTGTCGATCACAATAAGCAATGCATTTTCCATGTTTTCGTATACAAACGCTCGAAATTTCAGCAAATTGATAACAATATCCGAATGGTACTATTAACCGCGATCACATTAAGCCGTATCCACTGTACAATGTCATTCTTAGGACTTTTATATTTAAAGAAATATTTGTTGCTTTGATCAAGTTTTCTTCTTAAACTCTATTTTCAATTTAATTGTATCAATCAGGGCATCTCGCACTTTTTAAAGGGTTGCGCTGGGGAAATAAGAATCAAAAATATAATTAGCACCATAAAAGTCTTTTACGGTTAAAAATGAATGCAATAAGCAAAAAGGAAAACATTTAAAATTTATATTATTTAATTATATTCGGGAATCAAACTTTTACATTATAATAAAATATAAATATATGCTACGACCCACCAAATTAATTTCTCGGGAAATTCTTTTACCTGTTTCAGCATTAACCCCAGAATCTTAACTAGCATATGACCCATGGGCCAGAGAATAGGCGTCAGTTTAAAAGAAGTGCCAAAAACGAAAAAAAAAAATATGAATACAAATTTTGTATATACATAAATAATTTGAATGAAATTACATATAAATAATAGTATCTCTTGTACAGAAGGCAGGTGGCAGCACAGTGCAGTTGAGCGTATATAAAGGGTGTGTGAGGGCTTCGGAAAACATTTCAATCGTTGGCGTAATGCAGAAACGAAGCGATTTATCCGACTTCCAAAAAGGCATGATCATTGGCTTTCGGGCCAAGGGTGGAAGCATTTCCGAAACGGCTGAGTTTGTGAACTGTTCGCGTGCCGCCGTGGTAAAAGTGTACCGTCATGGCAAAAATGGGACTGTCCAAAATCAGCGACGTGGCAAATGTGGTGCACCACGGGCCATAGATGACAGAGGCGAACGACGGTTGCGGAGATGCGTTCGGGCAGATAGACGGGCTACCGTTGAGCAACTGACCACCAAAATGAACCAAGGGGCTACCAAAAGTGTCTCCCAAAGTACTATTCAGCGAACATTGCTGCGTCTGGGCCTCCGAAGCAGACGCCTGGTTCGTGCACCTATGCTGACTGCTGTTCATCGACGGCGAAGGCTAGAATTTGCACGCCAGTACAGCAGCTGGACGTCCACTGAGTGGCGACAGGTTGCGTTTTCGGATGAATCGCGTTTTATGCTCCATCGGACAGATGGACGTTGGCGTATAAGGCGTGAAACCTCTGAAAGGAACCACCCTGCAACCATTGCCGGAACGGTCCAAGCTGGAGGCGGGAGCATTATGGTCTGGGGAATGTTTTCCTGGCATTCTCTAGGTTCACTGATCATTGTGGAAGGCACAATGGATCAATACAAGTACGCATCTGTCCTTGCGGACCATGTTCACCCCTACATGCGCATTGTTTTTCCTCAGGATGATGGCATCTTCCAGCAGGACAATGCGAGGTGCCATACAGCTGCCAGTGTACGTGCGTGGTTCGAAGAGCACCAGGATGAGTTTACCGTCCTCCCCTGGCCAGCAAACTCACCTGACTTAAACCCAATCGAGCATCTGTGGGGCCATCTCGATCGAGTTGTTCGCGCCATGGATCCTCAACCGCGTAATCTAGCGCAGCTGGCCACGGCATTAGAGTCGGCATGGCTCAACATCCCAGAGAACACCTTCAGGGACCTATGTGACTCTCTTCCTGCACGTCTCGCAGCAGTCCGCTCTGCGAAAGGTGGTTATTCTGGCTTTTGACAGATGGTCACATTAATGTGACTGGACTGTGTATAATGCAACGTGAAAGACCTCAGAAATGCGAAGCATTGCCGGAAAAGCAAGGTTATAGTTAAGTCCATTTAACACTGAGGTAAATGGCTATCTCGCCAGTTCGGCAAGGTACGGCTAAGCGGGCGACTAAATTTTTGTCGCCGTATTTGGCGAGAAATCGCTAAAAGTCGCCAAATTGGCGGCTATATGGCAATATTTTGGTCTCATTCCTGTGTAACTGTAACTGGTCCGATCCCTATGTAACGGTAGCTGTGTCCGGCTCTATGTAACTGTGTATGCCTTCCAGAAATTTGGGGGAATTGAAGGTACTAGAAATTTTTCGCCTGCCTGGGAGGAACTGTATAAGATCGGCGAGAGCATCAGTTGTCAGTTTTCTTCAGAGTTTAGCTCTGACTAGTGAGAGTATTGAAAGATCACGGTGCGAGTGTATGCATTTGTGGCTTTTTATATTGTCTTCAGTTTAACGTTCTTAGTAATGTGACATGATAACTACTGATTGTGCTCTGTCATACTGAGAGGAGCTGTACGAGTTTCTTTGTGTAAAAACTTACGGAACTGTGCAGTGCTTCTTTCGGTAAAATAAGTTTTATCAAACTCTCATCGGCTCTGTAAGCTTTCAATCCAGTGTGAACCCATACACACGTAACAACATTATATGCGTATCTGAATAATAAATATTAAAATAAAATACTAAAACTTTCATCATTTTGAATATTCATCTAAATATTCTGTGTTAAAATTGTGCAAACATAATGTTATGTACCATTAGTGCTATAGGTACACCTTGACTCCACAAAAAAGGCGTATTTCTCTATCTTTCGTGCTACTGGGCAACATTGATGAAATTTAACTTATGTTTTTCATGTCTCGAAAGCGCGCCTATATTACATTTATATACAGCATTGTTCTAACGTAGGAATTTTGACAAGAAATTGGACTTTTCTGAAATTTCTATTTCGATTCTTCGGCTCAAATTATGCCAAACTTCCAAGTTTTATAAAAATCGCATAAGTAGTTTTTAAAAAATTAGCTCTCAAAATTTTAGCTCCTTAATGTTATATATTTATTCTCTCCCTGTTATATATTTATTAATCTCCCTTTTTTTATTACTTGATTCCTTTTTTCATAACTCGAAATTTAGGTTCAATACGAATAAAATTCGCTATTTTCTGACTTGTTTTTTTAATTTTTATTTTTTAATCGTTTTTATAAATTTTTCAAAAAATATTTTTGTATTATAAACTGTAAAATTTTTACTATCACCTTAGATTATTAGAAGGAATGAACGATGCACGTTTTTTACTCCTGTGTCCAGTGAAAAAAGGGAAAGTAAAATAGGTTACCATAAATTAAAATTGTCCCCGAATGAATTATTCTCGAAGCAAAGTGGGAAAAGTGCGTCAAGATAAATTTTTAAATTTTCGGTATGTTTCTCATCAAATTTTACAAAATTTAACATTTGGGCATAATTGGAGTCGTAGAATCGAAATATTGAAAAAAATCGTTATGTCATTTCATATAAAGTTCAATTTTGTCTCAAAATACCTATGTTAGAACAATGCTTCATATAAATCTAATACACATCCTAGGTCACGCTTATGAAAACAGTCGCGAGTTAGAATAAAATTAAATTACGGAAGCATTTAGGCATTAGATTGTTAAATTGAACTACGGAGGGCCAAAAAACAAAAAAAGAAAGAAAAGAAAAACTGAAAAAATTTTGATGTTTTGTGCATAAAGCTGTACATAAGATCAGATCTACTACCGTTATACAATAGGATTTTAGTTTGCTATTCTCATTTAGAAAGCTGTCAAGAATCCTTCTCTTACAGTAACAGCACGGAATGAAAGTGCTGGCACTTTTCCGAAGGTTGCTTTTTGCACGTTAGAAATTAATCTTAATATGAGGGATGACTTTTCTGATAACTCATACTTGGGAACGTTTCTATCGGAAGGCCTGTCTTTTTGAATGGTTGACGCGCATAAAGATACTGGCACTTTTATAATGGGGCACCGTTGGGAAGGAGTTTCGAATTTTCGGTAATTCATTTTAAATCAGAATGTCTTGTGTAAACTGTTTACCTTAACACTGCTACAGGCGGTAGATCGAAGTCTGTAAACAAAAGCCAAATAGCAACTCTTTGAAAAAAAATAATTTTTTATATTTTTTAAACACTTTAAAAATAAACTCTTCTATGAGGTGTTAAAAGTAATAAACCGAAGTTCTCAAAATTCATTTTTTTTCACAAAGCATCTCTTTTTGAGATGATAGGCGCTTTTCCTGCTCACGGATTGCAATTTAAAAAAAGAAATCAGAACTTTGTTTAATTTTTTTATTTATTTTCTTTCATTTATGTTTCTTTTTCTTCCCTTTGTGCAACGGAAATAAACGTCAATGGGTATATATTTTAAATGCAGTGAGGCTTAAAAATAAAGCAGTGTCATTAAGACTCCCGAAATATTTGACGCTTAAATGTCTTTAACGGAACCTTTCCAAATTTTTTGGGTCATTAGTTTCGTTACGTTACGCTAACATGCATTTACCATTCACATTACTTGACAAATGTTGCCACTGCACAGAACGTAAGATTTGTAACTAATCTTCCTCTCCAGCACGCGTAAAACCAGTTTTAAAAGTATTACTATTCATTAAAGAGTACTATTCTTTAAAATATCTTTCAAATTTAATCAATTTTTAACTACTTAATAATTATAATTTAAAACACATTTCATTTATTGTACACCGCGAAAAAAAAAAAAAAAGACAGGGCTATATCTCCCGTTCTACTGGGCCGATTGACGAAATTCAAATTGCGTTTTTCCTGTTTCGAAAGCGCGACTTAGGATATATATTAGATTTATATATAGCATTGTTCTAACATAGGTATTTTCACACAAAATCGAACTTCCTCTGAAATAGCCAGCCAATGTTTTTTCTTATTTCGATTCTACGACTCACTATGCCTAAATATTAAATTTTACAAAATTTGGGGCGAAATTTATGGAGAAGTAAAAAATTTATCTTGGCATATTTTCTTCAGTTTTCGCCAAGAATAATTTACTTGGCGAGCTTCTTAATTTAGAGCAACTTACTTGCTTTTCTTTTTTCCATTGCAGACGAGTGGGAAAAAAAGGTCATCATTCATACTTTCCAATGATTTTAACAAAGTGCGTAAACCACATTTGAGGTTATTTTCACTCAAAATTAAGATGTCAAATTTCAAAACGCTCCAATATGTAAATTAATGTATCTCTTAAAAACGTTTGACTAAAAAAATCTAATTTTTTGCAGGTGTGCCTAGAAATACATCTGTTTTAAGATGATGTTAAAAATTTTATAGGTTGTAACAGAAAAATGTTTTCAAAAAATTTATAAAAAATATTTTAAAATACAAATTTTAAAAATAAATCATAAAAAATGTGCGAATTATATTTGGATTAAGCTTAAACTTCGAATCCTGAAAGAAGGAATCAAGTGAGTTTAATAAAAAAGCAAAGATTAATAAACATATATCAAAATCAATTATCACGAAGGAGCTAAAATTTTCAGAGCTAATTTTTTAAAAACTGCTCCTGCGTTTTTATAAAACTTGGCAGTTTGGCATAATTTGAGTCGTATAATCGAAATACTTGTATGAAAAAAACTGGCCTGTCATTTCAGAAAAAAGGAGATTTTGTGTCAAAATACCTATATTGAATCATTGTTACATATAAATCTAATACATATTCTAAGTCGCGCTTTCGAGCCATGAAAAACACAACTTGAATTTCGTCAATCGGTCCAGTAGAACGGGAGATATAGAACTGTACACCCCCCCTTTTTTTTGCGCAGTGTATATTCAACTGATTATTTGCATTTTTTTTTTCGTAAATTAATCAAATTTGCTTCTAACGCCATTGGTTGCGTAGCTACTTATACAGAATCTTTTGGGTTCTATCACGTATAGTAAAAGCCGGATACGTCGGCATCCAATGATCGGCCACCCCCAATAATTCCACCTCCTTTCAACAACGCCCACCAGTTGACGAACGGTAGTCGGTGGTGGTCGTGGGGAAGTCGCGGAATACTGGTAGTTCGGTTCGAATTCTGGTTAACGGGATGGCTGCATAGGCGCTTTCATGGTTTTCCCCATGTTTAACGTATACACGAGCCAGTTTACCTTAGAAAGTTCTCTATGAAGGTATCCTTCCCTTTCGGCAAATAGTGCTCGAGTGTTTTGCCGCAATTAATTTCAAAATTTCATAAAATTCTTGATAAGAAAATAAAACGGAAACATGTGACTTTAACGATTCACTAGAAGTCCTTTGTAGGCGCTTTCATGGTTTTCCCCATGTTTAACGTATACACGAGCCAGTTTACCTTAGAAAGTTCTCTATGAAGGTATCCTTCCCTTTCGGCAAATAGTGCTCGAGTGTTTTGCCGCAATTAATTTCAAAATTTCATAAAATTCTTGATAAGAAAATAAAACGGAAACATGTGACTTTAACGATTCACTAGAAGTCCTTTGTTCAAAACTTCAAGTTCACTAGTTTTTTTTTTTTTTTTTTTTTTTT
>KK112831.1:61779-113050 GCA_000611955.2 Stegodyphus mimosarum | reverse complement strand
TGTCCAAACCAACTTCGACATTCAGCTTCGAGCTTTGGCGCTTTTTGGCGACAGATATTTCACGCATGCGCAGTTGTTTCCCTTTTCGTTGGAAGGCAGCCACTTCTGCTTCTGCGAAGTTTTCCTTCTTAACAGTAGATATTCTTTGGCTAGGCCACCGTTTGGGAAGAAACATCCCTCGGAAATCTAACTGAATACAGTAGCCGTACAAAATTTGGCTTTGCCGGAGATCCATATATTATTAAACGACATCCCTACTACAGCCCTACTAGATACCGGGGCTCAATGCAGCTTCCTTTCGCAAGACTTCTTTAAAACGCATTTTCGTCGCGATAAATTATTTAATTGCCACCCAAAGCAAACAGTGTGTCTGCATGGGAAAAATGGGGCTGCACGTTCAAATAAAAAACGAGATTGAAAAAGTTAATGTTTTGGTTGTAAAGAATTTGTTAACCGCAGTTATATTGGGGGTGATTTCTTACGCGTAGCTAGCCCAAACATTAATTTCAAAGATTCTAGGTCAAGATGGACAAAGTTGAAGAGGAACAAGAGATGCCGGAGTTGAACCTTCGAAGGAGAAAGGAAAAAAAATGGAAAATCCGGTAAGACAATTTTCTCAATTATTTGATGAAAAACCCGGGTTCTGCCAAATCGTAATACATAGTATTGATACTGGTAGTGCGCCTCCAGTCCGGTCTAAGCCTTATAGCTATGACCGTGTGAAGGAAGACATTCTCGAGCAGCACATTAAGAAAATGCTCAAGAACAAGAAAATAACGCCAAGAACCAACCCCCATGCAAGTCCAGTAGTTTTGTGGAAGAAACGTAACGGATTACGGCCCTCAGATCCGAATTTGTGGAGATTCGCCGTTGATTACCACAAGTTAAATAGCATAACGAAATACCCCAGATATCTCCTCCCCATAATAGATGAAATTATAAGAAACATTCATTCTACTAAGTACATGACAACATTAGACTTACGTCAGGTTATTTTCAGACTGCAGTAAAACCCGAAGATGTTGAGAAAACAGCTTTTATTACAAAGTCAGCCGTGTATGCCTTTTGGAGAATGCCGTTTGGCTTAAGCGGAGCCCCGGCTACATTTCAAAAAGTTACGGATATTGCTTTAAGTCCAGTCTTGGGCAAAAGTACAGTCATCTATCTCGATGATATTATTGCGACAAGCGAAACCCTAGAGGAACACATTAAATATTTAGAAGAAATTTTTACATTATTAAATGAGGTGGGCCTGAAAATTAATCCAAAAAAGTGCAAATTTGCCACCAAGCAATTGAGGTACCTCGGCTATAAAATCTCGAAAAACGGCATTGAAACTGACAACTCTAAAATTTTAGTGATTAAAAGTTATCCACCGCCAAATACGGCCAAGAAATTATCCTCTTTTCTGGGGATGTGTTCCTATTATAGAGTATGCATAAAAGAATTTTCAAAGTTAGTTGAGCCCTTGTTGGTTCTTAAACGAAAACAGACGAGGTTCACATGGACAGCGAAAGCGAACACGGCATTTGAAGAATTGAAACACGCCTTAATTAACGCTCCTGTTCTTAAATTTCCGGAAGGAGACCAAAATTTAGAAATTGCAGCAGACGCGCCAGATTACGCAGTTGGCGCAGTTCTTTCCTAAAATGGGCAGCCAATAGCCTTTTTTAGTAAAGCGCTGAACCAAACTCAGCGTAATTATACCGCAACTGAACGGGAAACTCTCGTGGTCTTACTAGCGGTGCAAAAATTCCGCGTTTATTTCGGAAGCGCTGTTATAACAGTATACTCAGATCATGCGGCAGTTGGTCGCTTGTACTCGAGGAAAAATCTTTCACCCCAGCTTATACTTACACGTTACAACTGCAAGAGTTTAGTTTAATAATAAAACACACTCCGGGGAAAGAAAACGCAGTTGCGGATGCCCTATCAAAAATCAAAATCGATGAAGAGGGAAACACAGTTAGATGCACGATGCTAACTGCTAAAATAATTCAATCTCGTGAAATAATAATTTCCGAATAAAAACCGACCCTGAATTCAAAGTCATTTCCGCATAGCTAGAAGACCCCGAAAATTTTGAACATGTAGACTTGCGGCTATTCGCAGTAGGGTGGCCCATTATCAAATTATTGATAAGTTGCTATTTTACACTAAAATAACCAAAGATAAACAAGAGTACCGGCCAGTGGTCCCAATGAGTCTACGCTTAAATATTTCAGAGGAGCTTCACGATTCGAAGATATCCGGACATTCAAGAGTTAGAAAAACCTTGCAAAGGGTCCGCGAAGCGGTATATTTTCCGCAGTTGTACAAGGTGGTGCCGGCGTATGTCAGGTCATGTCACTTGTGTCAGTTAATTAACGATGTCAATTATAACTCGGCCGAGTACTTAAATAACATAAAAATCCCTTTCCCAAATGAATTGGTTGGCACTGATTTCCTCGGTCCCTACTCTAGAACGAAAATGAATAAAAATAGATATCTGTTAACCATTGTGGATCATTTCTCAAAATGGCTGGAAATAATTCCCCTTAAACGAGCATCAGCAAAAATAGTAGCAAATTCGTTTCTAAACAAACATATTTTATAATATGGGTGCCATTAAAAGTAATATCAGATAATGGTAGGCAATTCGTAAGTAACTTATTTGAAAATCTTTGCACAGGCCTTGGCATACGCCATCTAAAGATGGTACGCTGGAAAAAAACAATAACAACAAAAAAAAAAAAAAAAGACAGTTCTATATCTCCCGTTCTATTGTGCCGATTGACGTAATTCAAATTGTATTTTCCATGTCTCTAAAGCGCGACCTCGGATATATAGATTAGATTTATATACAGCATTGTTCTGACATAGGTATTTTGACACAAAATGGGTCTTTTTCTAAAGTAACACACCAATTTTTTCCATATTTCGATTCTAAGACTCAAATTATGTTAAATAAATATTAAATTTTGTAAAATTTAGTGCGAAATTTACGGAGAAATTCAAAACTTTAACTTGGCGATTTTTTTTTTTTTTTTTTGCGTTTGCACCCAGAATAATTCACTTTGCGAAGCTTTGAATACATGGCAACCTATTTTCCTTCCCTTCCATTGTGCAGATGAGAAAAAAAAGTCACATCGTTCCTTCTTTCAAAAATTTTTAACAAGTGCGTTAAACCACATTTTCATCATTATCGTTTTCAACAAATATGCCAAATTTCAAAATGCGCCAATACATAAATTCACGTAAAACTTCGGAAATTTTGAATGGAAAGCTCTAATTTTTTTGCAGGTACGCTTAGAAATACATCTACTTTAAGATGATCGTAAAAATTTTATAGGTTATAATTCAAAATGTTTTTCAAAAAATTTATAAAAATTATTTAACAATACAAATTTTAAAAATAAATCATAAAAAATGGGTGAATTTTATTAGGAATGAACCTAAATTTCGAAGTGTATACGAAGGAATCAAATAAGTTTCATAAATAAAGAGATATTAATAAATACATACCAAATTGAATTAATATTGAGGAGCTAAAATTTTGAGAGCCAATTTTTTAAAAACTACTCGTCCGATTTTTACAAAATGTGCTAGTTTGGCATAATTTGAGTCGTAGAATCGAAATATGGAAAAATATTGGTGTGTTATTTCAGAAAAAGTCCGATTTTGTGTCAAAATACCTATATTAGAACAAAGCTATATATAAATCTAATGTATATCCTAAGTTGAGACATGAAAAACGCAATTTGAATTTCATCAATCGGCCCAGTAGAACGGGAGATATAGAACTGTCCCTTTTTTTCCCCGCGGTGTAACCTTATAGACCGCAATCGAATATTGCGGAACATGTAAATGAGAATATAGTTAAAAGTTATTCGGGGATATGTTAAGAATTATCATGACCGTTGGGACAGCTGTGTCAATGAGTTAGGCTTTGCCTTGAGAACAGCGAAGCATGATACAACACAGAAAACCGCCGCAGAATTATTTTTAGGTAGAAAAATTTGTACGCCATAGGAAATTTATTTTTCGTTCAGGAAAGGCAAGAAGAATTTAAATTGAAGGATATCCAGAAAGTTATTAACGAGGCCATCAAAAATTCTGATGCGGCAAGGCAGAAGCAGAAGATTTATTATGATAGAAATAGACGAGGGGTAGAATATACGTTCGGTCAAAAGGCATTGAAGTTAAAACATACCTTGTTGTCTGAACTCGAAAGCAGGGTTGCAAAATTTGAGCCCAGGTTTGATGGGCAGTTTGTAATAGAAAAGATTAAGTTCTCAAAGTTTTATTAAAAGGCGGGAAATGGCAAGCAAATAATTGCTAATATTGACCAGATTAAGCCTGTCGTACTTGACTTCCAAGTTTTAAAAGATTTATTGCAGGATCCTGGGAGTAGCGTGGCTTTCTCCTTGTTGCAGATTTCTTTTCTCTCGACGATGAGGGACCTGTATCTGTTTGCCCTCGGAATCGATACAGTCTTTGACTAAAATCTAAGCCAAACACAAGGTTATTGCTTTGTCTATTTTTACGTCTTACTATAGAGTGTTCCTCTTCTGTTTTTGATACTTAAATTCATTCTCGAGGCTGCAAAATAAATAAGATGGATCAAAGACCTGGAAATACACGAAAAGATTGGTGAAGTAATGGTAATTCCCTCGATTGGCGACTAGCGATAAACCTTTACACGACAGTTTACGCAAAGCGGCAGAGCATGCGAAACATAGGAAAATTCATTTCACGAATTGATGAATTTCATAGTTCAAAAAATTTCATTTCCGCTGAAAGATACCAGTTGCACAACGATGCTGATTCTTTTACTTATGCACATTTAATTATTTCTGGAAACAGGAAGGTATTCGAGTCAGACTTTTCTCCTCTAGGTTAAAAATAAAAAAAAAAAGTAAATGTTGCAACACTGCTTAAACGAACATCACCATCCGATAAAAATTTTGAAAGGGATACGGTACGTTTACCACGGTATTACAAAATTTCTGCTCTAGTAGTGATTTAATAAATTTATGAAACAGTTTCGACAAACTGAAGCTTAAAGTTATTTATCTCTTTGTTATCAGCGTAACTGTAAGTGGCATCGCATAATAGTGAATTCTGTAGGATAAGTTTAAGCTTAGGTCTCGAATCTCAGACGGAAGCACGACCATAAAACCTAAGTCAGAAAATTTTCAGTAAAACAATCCGATAATACAACGTACACCTCCTCCCATTTTGCTTCCAGCTGTAGCTAGAAATGGAATAATCTGATATATGTCACATAGCATAGCACAAGACGATTCTAATACATAATCATGTTCATTAAGTTTCTTACCCCTCTTTTATTTTCATAACCGCTATGGATAGACTTATACTTCCAATTACAAAAATGTTTTTAATGATGCAAAAATTCATGCTTTCGTGTTTTTAGAGTTAAAAAAACAACAATTTTGCATAAAATACGAAATTTAACTTCTTATACGCTTCTCCGTATAAGAAGTAACTCCTCCGATACTCCCTACATTTATATATAGGGAAATTTTGTACTCCTTATAAAAAATAAAACATCTCAAGTGGACACTGCATGACTTCCTTGTAAGGCGTATTAATTAAATTATACGCATTTCTTTCCACACTTTATGCAAATTATTTCCTTATATAAACTATAATAGAAAATGACATCAAAACTTGAAATTAAATATCTCGGCTGATTTTCGTCGTACGGGAGTCAAACTTTTCGTCATTTTATTGTTTCATAAACAGAATAAAACTTTTCCAAACATAAGTATGCGAACCGGGAAATGGCAGTGAAAGTTAGATTTCATTGTTTGTAGAAAATTAATTATTATTATTATTATTTTTTAATTTGACATTGCCCAAACATGAATATTTTCGTCATTTGAAACACTTTTGTGATCGGAAGTATATTATTACGACCAACGACTGCGAAAATAAAGGCTGCGTAAGGGCTTTTAAGTTGGGTAAGAGAAGTAGGTATATATATAGTTTAAGAAAATACGGAAAACGAAATCATGATTATTCTACCTAAGGAGAAGGTGTACTGCAAAACAAAGTAAATCTTTTGCATAGGAATCTTAAACAAGTTTATATATATATACACAGTTTTAAAATTTTTTTTTAGCTACAGAACACACTTTTTACATTACATATAGTTTTCAGAATAATTTTATATAGTTTTTTAAATGGTTCTTACATACAGCAGCTTATCACTCAACTTTACCTTTTACTAGCGGCCTCTTTTATAAATAGAAGAAACACTACTTTACATCACTTAATTTGACATACTGCTCCTTGTCCACACTCCAATAGAAATAATGGTAAATTAATTAATTTAATTTAAAACTTACTTTTTACCTGCCTTTATTATATTATTTTAGTATTATTTAATTCAGTTTCTAGTTTATTTTTTGTATGTTAATAGTATCTGTATCTTTTTTGTTTATATGCATATTCGTGTCGGGGAATATGCATATGTCGGGGAATATGCATTTGTGGGCAAGAGTTTCTAAATTAAATTGGTTTTCTAAAAAATTGGTTTTATAAAAATTGTTTTATATTAACTTTAATTTGTTCTTTTCTAAAACTTCCACTTGTTTGAATTACTTTTGGTAAATCACATCATTTGGTTTTACTTTTGGTTTTGAATTTTACACTTGCCTACATAAATGACGAAACACGAATTGAATAAAGAGAGAGTTAGGTTTGAGAGCAACGTCCTCTTGATAAGTCTCTCTTTTGCCAGCTCAACAATTATTCACTTATGTATATTTATTGTTTTTAATAATTTTATATTTGTTAATAGATTTTGATACTTGCACTTGATTTACTTATGTTCTCAGAATTTAAATGATATTGTAGACTAGTTCGCAGCAATATAAATTATTTATAATTTCTTTTAAACCTATTTCTATAATTAATTTTTTACTTTAATTTGCTTTTTACGAATAGAAATTTTGTTAAATTCAAATTTATATACATATATATATATATATATGCACATGGTAGTTTTTAGTACAAAAGGAAATTATTTTTTAAGTAGCTTATCACACCTGAGAAAAAATGTGTAGGGCAAATAAATTCTGTCATAAAAGTGAAAGGAAGTTTTTAAACCTAAGATGTAAATCAATCTTCTAAAGCATTATTAGATCTACAAGAATGTAATAATTGGTGTAACTAATTAAATTTAAAAATGATCAAAACTAATTTAGTTAGTTAGTATAAAGGAATCTATACTATTAAAATTTCTGCGCGTCTGTTTGTTTGTTTGTGTCATTATCTCCTCTGGAACGGCAGTCAGAATTATTCAAAAAAAGTCTTGCGTTGGCAAATTAGATTTTCTAGAGGGGTTTCCCATTCATAAAAATATTTCCTTTCTAGTTAACAATCCCAATTCCAACCTATCTTTACCCTTAACTTTTAAGGAATTATTTCATAGTTGTTTCCATTTTCATCAACAGATGGAGCCAGTAGTTTGACTTCATTACCCTCATTCTTATTGCTTGAGCACTCGCTTCTCTTTAATCATTTGCACTTTGGCAGCTGAAGAAGTTTCTCTAAATCTTCGAAACTAGTCCTGCAAAATTATGAATATTACGCTGATTCTTGTTGTCCTAGCACATTCAATAATCCTTATTTGACATGTTATTTTAACTCCGAATTTTCCGAATACCTATGTAAATTCAGTTTCAGAACATTTTGAATAAACGTTTTTCAAAACGAGCAGATTTTAAAAAGTATGATCAGCAGTATATGTGAAGGAAAAATTTTCGTTAATTCTAATAATTAGCATGTGAAAAAAAATTGAAAAATACAAATGTCCGAAAACAAAATGTGAACCATGTAAATCACACCAGTCATAAGCGAAAGAAAATGAAAGAAAGGTAACAAAGAACGGGAGGACAGTTTTTTTATGACTTCGCGATTAATTATTCTTATATATTCAGTAATTGTTTCTTATATAAAGTATATTATATGAGGTAGAATTTTGAATTTTACATAAATTTTCCTATGTATTACATGCACATGTAGAAATTTACTCTTCCAAAAACGTTATTAACTTCTTTCGAGTATTATATTTTTCTTCCATTCTGTCTTTTTTTATTAAACATTAATATATATTAGTAAACATAAAGCGAGATTAAAAGTTTTTCTTTCTGGTGCTAAAACGATTTTTTATGAAAAGGTTATAAGTCCTTATTTTATTTATTTATTCTTTTACACTCTTTTATCTCAGTTCGACGTCTTTTTTCAGGCTTAAAAATCTAAATCCAACAAGAGAAGGAATAAAAACATAATTAATTAAATAGTGTAAATCAAATAGATTTTCGTAGAAACAAATTTTTAACTTTAAAAATGGGCGTGATTCATCCTTGAGTTGACGGTAGTTTTATAGCAAGACAGCATTTCGACAAAAAGATAGAGTAGTAGCATTTCTTCTTCAAGGAGTAAGAATATTCTACGACACTTCTCCGAAAACAGTCACTTAAATGGTTGAAATAAAACTAAATAAATAATGAATACGAATAAAAAAAAATTTCTTGGTTGAGAAAGGGGTTTGTATCAACTTTCTTCGAAAAGCGTATGCCCTTCTGTAAATGTAGGACCATTCTAAAGATGAATTTTGATTTATAGTAAATTTTTGTCGCGCTCGGATTGGCGAAGCGTGATTTCGCATGTACGTCTTATCTTTAATTGTTTCTATTTACTTTTTCCAACTCTAGAATTTCATCCATGTGCGGTTCAATGTTTACTGAATGCTTACTGGCGTCAGCTCTGTTCAGAACTTATCAACGATTATAAATGATTTCCATTGATTGAAACTAAAGCCAAAGAAATCGTAAAAATTGCAAAAGCAAATGGCGGCGAAGGATTTTCAGCTATGGAAGGCGAAAAGTTAAACATTAGTCAAAAAAATAACGAATGAAGATTTCGATGATCTTACAACATCAGCGGACAGTGAAAACAGTGATAATGAAGCAGATAAAGAGCCTTTAATTTATAAGAATTTAAAGAAAAAAGAAAATAAGAACTTTCTAAATTTGCAATGCCGATTCACCCAAACGAAGAAAGAAGAAGACACTCTACGAGACAGATTGAAAAACTCTCCTCTCGTTACCGCGAAATTTTTAAACAGTTGTATCAGTCACTGTCCAAGGAAAAATCACTAGTTTTTCTTTTTTTTTTCTTAAAGCCCAAAGGGCCTTAGTCCAGAAGGGCTATTAATTTCTTTTTGCCATTTTGTGGCGCTTTCACTTTTCAAATTCCTGCCACCAAATATTAGGGCACTGCATTATATTTAAAGAAATTAAATAATGAAGAAATTGCAAGAATGCATGTATGTTTCTCGCACTGTGAAAATACAACGGTACCTAGAAATAATAAATTTTGAATAACGTAATCCTACGCTCAAATATAGACATCTAGAAACTCAAATTTTGAATTTAAAATTTATTTAATTATCTATTTCATATTTTGGTAAAATATAAACAACGGATTTTTGATTAAGAAATTCAACGATTTCAAAGCGAGCAATGGCAGCACTGTACGAGGAAAAAAAAATATCTCCTGCGCGCGAGTTTGTGATATTGCTGTTGTATTGAATTTCATATCTTAAGTGCGAAGAACATGATATTTAACAAATAAAGCTAACACGCAAAACAGGAAAAAAATTCGCTTTGGGCGTAGCATAAAATATTAAAGCTTTCATAAATTTTTTTAAAGTAATTGCCTCACACAGATTAATAAAAATCCTTACAATGAACATTTTTTTCAATTTTTAGTTCCTTGTACGAAGTAAGAAGGAAATATTGCAATCGTGAAAAATTTCGAGTATCTTATTTCAACGAAAATAACCATTTTGACAGCTATCGAATGCAATTTAACGATGTTTTCGACTGACATCTGTACGTAAGGACAGAATAAAGGACTTCCAAAGAATTATAAAACTAAATTTAAAATAAATTCTGAAGAAAATTTTTCGTGGTGTCTGTACGTATGTATCTCGCATAACTCAAAAATGAGTAGCCTCAGAACGTTGAAATTTTGTATATAAGACTGCTATAGCATATAGATGTACACCTCCCTTTTTAGTTGCAATCGGCCGCACCAAAACTATATATATATATACTCACTCTGTTATTCGGCTCAGGGAGCTCAGATTTTTTATTCTTATAGGTTAGTAAATTGCGCATTTTGTGCTTTAAAAATGATTGAATTATGTTGTTCTTATCTTCCGGTTAAGGTTTTTATGCTTTTAGCAAATCTGCATGCAATACTTATAGAATTACCGACAATTTATAAGTTGTTTAAGTGCGGCTAAGCCTAATTATGTTTACGTAAATAGCCATATTTGTTTGCATTTGAAACTTAGCAGAATAGTGGATTTGTTGCCAATCTAGAGAAACTAAGCTTCGCACAACAAAGATAACGCCTTCTTTTATTATTGCAAATTAAATCTTGCTTAACCCATTCTGGAATTTATTCGAAGAAATACAACCCATTCTGGAATTTATTCGAAGTATTTAAGATTTACTTCGTAATTTTTAATATAGATATTTTGAGTTTTTACATATTTTTGCCTTGTCGCGAAGTGAAAACTGAATTAATTGAATGAGAAATACTGAATCATCTGCGAAAAACTGTTTCTTTGTTTGTTTAATTTCTTTTATACATCGTTTTGAATTTATTATAATATTTGAATAGAACATGGAGCACCGATTAGGTAATTCTTCAGATGACATACGTAATTTTTGGGCATTCTGAGTTGTAAAATTAACGAGATGTAACGCTGTGAAGTGAACCTATCGCCAGAGTGTCGCTATGGTAAACAAATATAGTGAATTTTAAAGAGTGCATTTATTCCATTGTGGTTTATGCACTATCGACGAAGTAGATTTAATTCAATCCAATAAGTTTAAATAAAATCGTATAATTTAATGTTCTGTACAAGGAAGTCATGTGGTGTACACATCAGATTTTTTCTTTTAATTTCAACAATATTTGTGTTTGTTTCAATTATACATATATCATTAATCTGAATTATACCTAACACATTTTTTGTACAGAAAGTCAACTTAGTAGAATGCGATTTTGCCATACGCCGCGTTTATTAATGAAACAGCTTTCGCGTTCGGCAAGGGTTTACTGTATAATTCTAAAGTTCAGTTCTAATTGGCATACTAATCTTATATCAATGCAGTTTCCAAATTCGGGATGTTTTAAGCTGATATTTCTTAATTCTTAAACTGACGAAATAATAATTAGCATAATAAATGAACACTAAATAAATTGCCATCTTCCTTCTTCTTCTTTTTTTCCCCCTTTCAGGAAAAAGAAAAGCTTAAAGAAATAAAATATTAAGATATTTACCACTTTCCCAGTTTTGTATCCCAAAAATCGGAAGACACGACGGCAGCCACGTTGAAACTCTGTGTTCCTTCGACTTTGAGAGAAATAAGCCAAAAATTGCGAGATCACATGCGAGCGCAGCACGGAGCGAAAAGTTATTGTTCAGATGCGCGACTCTTTTTGTTTATTTTAATGCGTTCGACGCGCTTCACAAAGTGTTTTATTTTTCCAGTAAGTAGATCGCTTCCATGGTTTGATAGACAGCCTTTAGAAATGGTTACCATATCTAAACCGTTTTGTTCTGCCTGCCTGCCTTCCTCACATTCCACCGAACAGGTACGAGAACTGAATTTTTAAAGATCGTTTTTCTCACGTAATTCTTTCTGAGTCCCTAAGAAGCACGAGATGCGGAAATTACTACAGAATTTGCGATACATTCAACCCTTAAATAGTATATTTTAAAAATGAATGGAATAAAATGAGGATTCGGAAATTGAACTAAGGGCACAAATTACTGGAAAATAATCATTTGCTAGGTCATTTCCAATTCATCAATAATCATTTCATCAATAATCATTTCCATTTCTGATTTATCAAAATCTGCTCACATTAGTGAATTTTTGCGTTGCCTATAATATTTAAATTTTTCATTCTAACTGGTCTAACACTGAGACCACCAGAGGCGTAGATAGGTTTTTCAGCGCCCGGGGACAACTAAAGATTTTGCGTCCCCTTTCCGTTTCCAAGACTGGAAAACATTTCATTCTAAAATTTGTAGCATTCATTTGGCGCCCCCTGGATGCTACGCCCGGGGACGGTGTCCCCCTTTGCCCCAGCCTAGCTACGCCATTGGAAACCACGTATTCAAAATTGCATAGAATATAGCACAGAACGCCATCTTTTCCAGTGCGTAGCGGAAATTTCACGATAAAATAGCAATGTTTCACCAGTATCGGCATTTTCTTGGCATGGTAGCATTTGTGGAGCACCATAACGTTGCTTTTATGCGATAAAATTTCAATATCGCTTATGCAATGTGTGGTAAGTTATTTTCTTAACGTTGGCGGCTTCGTATATTTTGGCATTTTGTTGACGTGTTCAAATTTGTAAAATCAGGAGTGGCGGTCAATCCTTACGATTGAAAGATTTTTCCAGTTTCTGTAGAGAAAGAACTGACAGCCTTACGAAAACTTGGACGAAAAAGTGAAGACATCAATACACATGCCAGAAAACACAGATGTTTTGTTCTATCAAAGAATCGAGCCACCAGAGGCCGCGCGGCGAAGTCGCTGAGCTCTGGTAGCTGTGACCTGGCTTCGATTCCTGGAGAATGGGCTGGCTGCATGGACAAAAATCAGAAGCTTGTTAAAAAAATAATTGCATCATGTATCTATTTACAAAGCAATATTTTTTTTAAATTAACGTTGTAATTAGAGCAATATTTAGGAATACTGGAAGTTCGGACAGGGTACGATTCTAAACAAACGGCATGATCATATGCAGGTTTACACATGTGTAATATAAATAAGAGCCAGTTTTCCTTAGAAAGTCCTACACAAAGACATCCCTCTCCTTAGGCAGATAGCACTCGTGTGCTTTTCATAGTCGAATAATCGACCTATCCTACATCTAATTTGAGCAGTTTTTATACATTATAGTGTACATGCATTTATTTTCTTCAACAAGTAGTATATTTTTAAAACAAAGATTGTTTAGCGGTGAAATTATTTGTCAACAGTGACGGGCAACGGAGGGCACTTTTATGTAATTTTCGGGAATGAATTTTTCTTATATTCCCGAAGTCCAGCAAAATTTAAGAGTGATTCCAAATTCAATTTCCTATTTTGCATTTTGAAACAGGATTCTTTTGCAATGTCGTTTCAAGGAAATTCTGATGCAAAGCAGTAAAAGGATTACGGTTAAAAAAGAATTAAAAAACAAGGGTTGTTTAGCATCGAAATTATCTGCAGCATTGATAGGCAACGGAGGGCATCTTTATGCAGTTTCCGGAAATGAATTTTTCTTATATTCCCAAAGTCTAGCAAACCTAAGAGTAATTCAGAATTCAGTCTTCTGTTTTGCATTTTGAAGCAGGATTACTTTGCAGCGCATTTTCAAAGAAATTCCGTTGGAAAGAGGATTCTCATTTTGATGCAACAGAGGCATCTTTATGCACTTTCCGGAAATGAATTTTGCACATTATTTGACTTATTTATCAGTGCTTTCTCCTTCAAGTTTTCTGGAGGTGGTAATAAAATTTCGTCACTTCAGGCTTTCTTTCTTTTATTTTTATTTATTTATTTATTTATTTATTTTTCTCTTTCCGCGAATGTTTGGTATGAGAAGTTAAAATTCATGCCAAATCAGTCTCTCTTTTCTATAGTTAGCTCTGAACACGAAGTTTAACCTGTTGGGTGACTGTCATAGGCGAATATCGTGAAAACTTACGCTTTTTCCATGTGATGAACAAAGGTATTTGTCCACTGCATTTGGTAATTAGCTTAAATGTTTAAAAACAACTGACGGTAGGTTCTCTCTTTTTAGTCTGAAAAGCCGCTGTTGTTTAATGCGTAGGATTACTAACGGAAGTATGAGTATGTTATTCAACGAATAGAACAAAAAAAAGATTTTACACACACATATGTTTTTTTAGTCCAAGGGGGCAATTTGTCCAAAAGGACTATTAATTTGGTTTTGACATTTCACTATAAACGTTGATTCAAGTTTTAAATTGTTGCCACCACATATTAGAGCTCCATATTATATTTAAAGGAATTAAATAATGAAGAATCTGCATAAATGTATATATGTTTCTCTCATTGTGATATAACAATGGTACATAGAGCCATCCAATTTTGAATAACGTACGTTTCCACCCGAATATGATTATCTGGAAGCCCAAATTTGGAATTTGTTTTATTATCTATTCCATATTTTGTAAAACTTTAACAAATTTTTGATTAGCAAACTCAACGATTTTAAAGCGAGCAATCGCAGCACTGTAAGGGAAAAAAAATTTTTCCAGCGCGCGAGACTGTGTATCGGAAATTCTAAAGATATGCTCATTTTAAAATTATTTTGCGATATTGCTATTAAACTGAATTTTATGGTTTAAGTGCGAAGGAGATAGTATTTAATAAATAAAGGTAACACACAAAACATTAAAAAAAACGCCCCTTTGGGCGTAATGTAAAATCTGAAAGCTTTCAAATTTTCTTAAATTTTATTTTTTATTTATTACATTTATTCACTCAACATGAGCCTATGTAAAATTGGTGGATGATACGAGAAATAGCATATATAATTTAAGATGTCTGTAGTTATAATCCTAGTAAATGTTAAATCTATAAATGAACTGCCAATGATACTAGTTATTTGGCGCCGCCTTTTCACTTCGTTTGACGTTTACAATGAAATCTTCCATCACAATAATAGGAACATCTGTATCTACAGTAAACTCTTCATTGATCAATAATACAGTCTCAGAATATTTCATCAATGCACTAAACAAGAACATCTTCAAATCTCCTGAGCTGACAGTTGAATGAATATATTCGGATGCTAGAGTAAATTTTGACTGTTCCTTAATTACATCAACCATACAAATATCACCTGCTTCTGAATCCTATATTCTCTTACACTGCTTAACAGTAAATTCTTTTGATACACAATCTGCTGCACTCGTCACATTTCTATAATTCGCAACCCCACTAGCTTGACGAAATAAAATAAAATACAGCAAACACCAGCCGAACACACTAAGTGTCTACGGACGACTTAAGAAAAGGTGGAATAGCGAGAAGAGCAAAGGGAGTAAAAGCGTGTCATTCAGTATATTAAGGGACGCGTCTTCGAAAGAAGCTCATCTCAAAGACCTCATCTGGGAAATAGAGATGAGCAAAAGAGCTGCTTTAAGGGATCAGATATGAACAGTTCGCTCACTGACACGAATCAGTTCTTTTTAAAGATTCGCCCCTCACTAGAATTGACCTTGATAATTGCGCTCGGAGCAGGCGTGGATCAAAAGCGGTATGCAAAGATGGGGGAGGGGGTAAACAGAAACTACTGAACAAGGAGTGGGATCCCTGGAATCAACTGAACCAAACCGCTCACTCTCTGAACTGATTTCTTTCGACTGTACTTTTGAGATTCCCCCCCCCCCACAAAAAGCTTTCTCCATAGAACAACAATAAAATATTGGAATAAAAAATGCTAAAAGTTTAAAAAAAATTAAAACGATGCTCTTTTAAAGATTACATTATTTTATTACTATAATTGATATTTTGTTGCTACTACAAAGCACAGTGTAAAAATAAATTTTTGGATTGGAGGCAGATCCCAAAGAGCAGGAAGTTACCTGCTGACAATACCGGCATTTTACTTTTTTGATCTAATTTGACAGAACGATACCAAATATCGCTCGAGGTGCTTCTGTTCGGTAGGATCCATATTTTGTTCTGCAACCTTGAAACAGCACGTTAGAAGGAAAAATTTGTGTTTATGAATATATACTAATTCTAAAGAAGATTAAAGAAAAATTCGCAGCTCTTGATTACAAGACGTTAGTAAGATTAGTAAAAATATAATTTATTATTTTACATAAATATTACAGTAATACTGTATAAAAAAAGGTAATATGTAATGTACATAGCTATGCTATGATGCAGTATTCAAAGAATCGAAATGAAACTCAAAAGAACCATATTTGAAACTCAAAAGAACCGCAGGAGCCATATTTGGGGCTAGAGCAAGAGCGATGAAAAAGCGAATAATGAAGACTCCGTCGGAATCAGATCCGCAGGTAGAGCAGGAGCAATGAAAATCTTAACTCCGAAGGACTCAGATCTGCGACTGCGTTGAAATAAAACATGCGCTGCACGCGAGTTTTCCTGGCTTTACCATTGCTGGAAATGTGACGTGAATACGAGTGAGTTACCCTCAGGAAGTCCTACACGAAGATATTGCTGCTCTTAAGCAGAGAGCCTATGTGAACTTTGCCATAATCCAGATAATATGAATCTATACTGTTTCATAGATAATTTAGATTCATAGAACTGATACATGTCGATCTAAAGCAAAAATTACGGGAGGAGGGATTAAGAAAGGTTTGGTTTAATTTATTCGATTACGGCAAAGCACGCTAGGAATGCCTTCGCGGAGAGCTTTTTAAGGGCAACTTGTTCGTATCCACGTTATACATGTGGAAAATCATGAAAACGCTGAATGCAGCTAGCCCGTTCGCTTGGAATCGAATCCCCTTCGAGATTTATTGCTCGGCCGCTGATGGGCCTTGAACTGGAAGAGATCTAAGATAAAATTCTATTGATTTTGAGCGCTACTGACACAAGTTCATCTTCTTCGACGCGATAAAAGTTCAGCTCATTGGCAAAATGTTTCCCTGCTTGAAGCAGGCGGTTCTGCGTCAAAGTGACAGGAGCTAAATCCTTGAATGAAAAATGAAGCATTCGTGTCAAACTTTTTTTAATGGCCGGACGCTTAAACTAATAGCCATTAGCCTTGCACCACTACAAGGCCCGAAAGTGGTGGCCATTACATTATGGCAGCACCTAACAGGTGGCCATCGTTGCCAGTGAAGAAACGGACAGTTACAACCATGCCTTCTCCGAGATTCGAACCCGGGTCCATCGCCACGGCAGTCAGTGTCTATAATCATTACGACAGCTGGGCGGCTATCGAAAGTTATTTTGTTCCATGAGGAAGAACAGCCCGTTCAAATTGACAAGAGCTAAAATCGGCAGAATATTTTCACTTCTTGAAAACAATGACTTATGTCAAATTGCCTGGAGCCAAACGTTTGGCAGAATTTTTTCGCTCCGTATGTAAATCTTCCCAATCAAAGGCAAAATCACTTAGATTCACCTTCCCGATCTCATTTACCCCTACATTAGTCAATATGTCTTCATTTTCACGTGTGTTGGAAGGGAAAATGAAATGATCTTCAGTTATTCTATTACGTTATTACTATTGTAAAATTTCAAAATCTTACCTGTGCAGCTAGATTGCCGCAAGATACCCGCCAACAAAAATGACCTGAACTTGCTTTTGTTTGCTTCGTCTGTTATTACTTCTTTCGTGTTCGTCTGTTATTACTTCTTTCCTGCTATTACTTCTTCCGTGTTTTCCGACAGACCATTTTCAGCCAGTTTCCACAAGTGTGTTGATAATTATGATTATCCTTAAATATAACATGAATCGCTAATCTTGTTCCCAATGCTTTTCTTTACTACTATTTATTAGCATTCTAATAGGATAGTATTAATAATGCCAGCAATTAAAAGCTTCTGAATATTTAAATGATTGATTACCTTAGGCATTTCTGTGGAGGACTTCGTAATCTTATATTAAAAAAAGGCAAAGAGAGAAAAAATTGTGTGGGCTGTGGGCGCAGTCAGCTCACGTCTACAGAGTAATAAGTGTTGCCATACTTCTTCCTATATTCTCCGTAATATTTATATTTGGGGTGCAAATTAATGAAAGTATTCGGATTTGCTCCGTATATATTTCATATCATCACCTGTTGAAATTGTTACTGCTTGGAAGTGTAAAAGAGGTTCCAAATTTTTGGTTAATTTTTTTTGGCTCTTCTTACATGTTATTCACAGAATTTATACGAACTGTTAACACATCAAAATATAAGCCTTATTATTATTGTTGCGTGCTACGGGTTCGTGGATTTGGAGTAACTGATGACAACACTTGATAAGGAATCAAAATACAATTTATTCGCCAGTATTACTCATGCTCTTCCTCTACAGTCGCCGAAAAGACTATGTTAAACACGATGAGACAATCAACAAGACAGCTTTCAGACTACAACGGTGAAGACAACTTCATAGCAAAGCACTATAGTACAGCTCCCGACTCGGTTCGGTTCTCAAGCTAATCTCTGAATTCAAAACACTACTACTGAACTCAAGATACTCTTCACGATACACTCCGAGTACAGGCAGGATATATATAGCTTTTAACCTGCCTTTGAATGCATTCTTCAGAAAACCGGTGCAGCTAGGCATTTCGTAACATTATGATCTGATTTTATTATTTGCATTCTGAGAATTATTTCGCTGTTAGCTTTAGAACAGCAAAATAATTCATAAATAATACATAAAATGAGGTGAATGAGTTTCAAGGCATAGTTGCCTACTTTAGTTATTGTTTACTTCAGTTATCATTCATTCTTATTTTAGTTATTATTTCCAGCGTTAGCAGAGAAATCAGCATCTTGGTAAATATGATTCAAAAATACAAATAGAAAAGAAGGGCGAACAGGAGAAAAAAAATAAACGCATGAAATAAAACGTAACTAAACAGAATTTTAATTTTAAATGTTCTATCTTTTTTTTTTGTTTTTTGTTTTTTTTTTGTTTTGTTTTGTTTGAACGTAAAATAAGAAAATATTCAAAATAATTTAAAAAGATGTATGCTGCCTTTCGAACAAAATTAAAAATAACTAATTAAATAAATAAAAGCAAAAGAAGATGCAGAAATAAGTGTACACAATAGAAGAAGACTATAAATTTTGAAATCGATTTACGTTAGAAGACGAGAGACCTAACTGATTTATGACGCTCTTGATATAATATAACATTTCTAAGAATTTGATGCCAAGTTAATGTTTAAATTGTCAATGTAAGCTATTATGAGGAATGCACTTTTAGAATATCGAAGATGCATGAGAGATCTTATACATCGTAGATTAACAGCGACATCTATTTATGATGGACGGAAACTTGTCGAAAACTGAAAACAATAACATCTTCCAAGGCTCTTTTTTAATAAAAAGAGGGAAAAAATGCTATAAGATTCTAACTTAATATCTGAAAACTGACGCATACATGAATCCTTGTGGTGTACAGCCTGCGAGTCGAGCGAACAAAAAGTCTTTCTTGACTTTTCTTTGATAAAAGTACCTATCTGTAAATGCCCATGATATGTAATGGGAAAAAAATGAAATGGAATATGTTATGAAGAATATCTATCTACCTGTGCATCTTGTGGTAAATTAGTAAAGAATTCCAGAAATCGAACATTCTGCTGAAAGGAAAATCTATGAGAAGTCATGGAAATGTTCCTCTCTGCTCTTGTAATAAACATAATACTCAGAACTGCCATTCCCAAAACCAAAAATCTTTACCGTTAAATAAAATTAAAAACTCATTCCAAAATGCATCAGCTTTGAAAACTCGAAAGCCGATATCTGTATGTATAAATATAAATACATATACTTTTACGAATTTTCTATTATGTAACATAAAAAGTCTGAAGAAGCGAAGCGTTCCCAGAAAAATAAGATTACAGGGGCCAGTGTATTTAACATTGAGTAAATCTCGCTAAATTGGAGAGATATCGGCAAACTGATGATGGTTTTGGAGACTAATTTTTGTCGCTAAATTTAGCGAGAAATATCAAAAGCCGCCAGAACTAGCGAGCATTTGGCGACATTTTGGTCCAGTCCCTGTACAATTAGTACTGTGTTTGAATAATTGTAACGGTATTCGGCCCTTATATGTAATTTTAACCGTACGAGCCTTCCAGTAATTTCAAGAAATCGAGGGTACTGGAGATTTCTCGACGGCCGAGGTAAAAGTGCAAGCCCGGAGAGAGCATTAGTTCTCAGTTTTTCAGTTCAGAGAATTGAGAGATCGCCGTGCGAGCTTCGCTCTTTAGATGCGCTTTGTATTGCGCTGAGTTTCACATTCTTAGTAGCTTAAGTGTACCTATTGATTCTGCTTTATGATACTGTGAAGAGGTGTACGAGTTTCGTAGAAAGTTCCAGAACTGTCAAGTGCTTCTTTTGGTAAAATAAATTTTATCAAGCTATCATTGGTTCTGGGTACATTCAGTCCCTTACGAACTTAAACGCACGAAAAAATATATACATATACATATATACAGAGAGATAGATATAAATATATGTACGTAATATGATGACTTGAAGAAAGCTGAGACTTACAAAGCTTAGTAACTTTAAACCTAGTAATTTTAAAATAAATGATCTAGTAATGTATGAAGAATTTCAGTATCCCAATACCCGTAAACTTTCTCCTCCTTTTTCAGGCCTTTACAAATTTTGAAAACAATATTCTGAAGTTACTTTCGAAATAGACAAGCTAATCCTTTTACTAAAAAGCAATCAGAAATTGTTCACTCAACCAGACTCAGACCTTTTAATCCAGCTAGTGGATTTAAATTAACTGTTAGAAACAGTAGAATCCCTGTGCTTCGTGTTTCTGTGCTAAATTAATTTATTTTAGTTTTCCAAATTTTGATTTAAAGATATTTTTTCCCGGTTATGAGATTTAGAATACCTGATCAAGACTTTAAAACCCAATTATGACAATTTATTTTACTGATTTTGACCTTTTCCAGTCTGGCTCCTTTCCTTCTTCCCAGAATTTTTCCGTTCAAAATTTGTTGTATATGTTCCCCATAATCCAGAAGATGAGAAGAGGAAACACTCTAACACCCATTTATTTGAAAATCTGGATTCAAAGCCAGATTCTCAATAAAAGACCAATGTATTTTTATTTTCTTTTTCGACATGACTTTTCACATGTGTGAAACTCCATGCATCCTCTCTTTAGGGAGGATACAAGACGTGATAGCACACGCCCGCCGTCCCCTTAGGAACACTCCTAAGCCTTTCTTGTTTTATTTGTTAGGAGATTCAGCTATGGCTATGAAACTGATTCGGATTTTTTCTATTAGCTTTCCCAGTCACGATCCTCTGACTATAGTTTAGCACAGAAGTGCTACCACACACACACAAACACATACATTTTGCAAAATTTTAAAACAAAATTTTTTCTTTGTCTTTCTTCTTATTGTAGGGTAATATTCAATTATATTTCAATTAATTTAAAAAAGACTTTAACTTGATTATACGAGTTATCTGTCTTAAAGTTCAGTCTTGATTTTGTATAATGTTGTATTTTTATTAATTAATATGAAAGATTTTTTAAACAAAAATTTAGACAATTATATGATACCTCAAAATCAGTTACCCTACACTAAGGAACCGAGGCTTTTTGATATATTGTACTTAAGTATCTCCCAAACATCAGCAAGTGGTAACACTGATTTTCTTGGACAGGACATGCCAAATAATCGTCAAAGTATTATTGTGCTATTTAGTATTGCATCATATTATTATGTTTTTATATTGAATTTCCTGTTGCGTTAAATATGTGTATCCACAATAAGAAGAGCTTACTCAAACAATCATAAATTGAGTATTATATTTCACCATGAAAGTTGACAGTTCAGTCTGCATTATAATGGAAATATTTTCATCAACCAAAATTTGAAAGCGTGTTATTGAACATTTGTTTGGTGAAAAAAAAATCTAAACATTTACTTTGTGGAACTATTTTTGTCAAGACACTTTACAAAATTCACACTGGACATTTTTAACTACTTGAGGACTTTAAAAAATTATATTTGTGTTAATTTATTATTTTGTTTTATTTAAAAATTATATTGATATTGAAATAGTTATAAATTACATATTTAAGTAATTCATAATCTGTATATGAGAAAGGTCATGAACAATGATGGGGTATAAAGAAAACACTGCAGGCTATGTCCCTGATGCTTCCTCGTGTCTTTCCTCACATAATAAACTTTCTCTTGCTTCGCTAATATATTAATGCTTTTTCTGCCACCCTGCTCTCCCAGTCCTTCTTTGAAGGGAGGAATATGTAAGATATAACAAAATACGATGGCTGCTTTAAGAATAATAGGCGGCCTCAAAATTAACTATTCTAGATTTGGTGTCCTCCCCCCGCAAAAAAAAAAGTTCGAGATCTTTCTACGTTACATATATAAAGTAAGGAATCTAGAACGAATTTTTCACAAACACCAAAAATGGAATATTATTTATTAAACAAAATATAAATTAATTATTAAACAAAGTAATATACTATTAAACAAAATATAAAAATTTATATTTTGATTAATTTTTATATACATTTTGATTAATTTTAAAAATTTATATTTTGGTTATTTATTTTGATGAATATTATTAAACAAAATATAAAAAATTATATTTTGTTTTTTAAAATATTGTTTTGAAATTATGCAATATATATATATAAAATTTTTGGTCTTTACTTCCACTCGAAAGGGGCCCTGGTAAATTCTATTATAATAAGAGGAAATGAAACTAAAATTGTTACATGACATGCTTTCAGTTTGGGAAATGAAAGTACATTACAAGAGGTGCTGGAAATAACCTTCCCCCACTTGTATACACAGTTCAACACGGAGCTGCATTTTCGTGTATGGTGCTGCCAGAGTACATGTGGTAGAGTGACGAAGTCTGGTTCCACTTGTCAAGATAAGTGAAGTAACAAAACGCACGGTTATGGAGTAGTGTCAACCAACATACAGTCGTCGAGGAACCCTTTCATTCGCAAATGGGCGCGTTCTGTGAATTATCACAGCAGCGCATCATCGAGCCAATTTTTTTAACACTATTGCCACCAGTGAAGTGCACCAGGCACTGTTTCGTGAATTTGTGATCCACTTGGATGAGGACCAGCTGACACTTGGCTGGTACCAGCAAGATGGGGCAACATGCCGTACGTCTATAGCGAGTATGACAACGGTGAAATCATTTATCGAGATTTGACCATCCTTGACTTTTTCCTATCGGGTCGGGTCGCTTAATATATACGATAATTAAGATGACGACTAGTCTTCAGGCAAGACCATATATATATTGTAAAAATCCACTCATCGGGACATACAAAAGCTTTTATTAGATATATTAGACAACCATAGACCCAAACTCAAGTGAGTACCTGCTCACACAGGAATACTGGGTAACGAAATTGCAGATGCAACAGCCAATAGAGCAACGGCTGAGGCCCATGTTCGCACACTTGATGTGCCTCTCCTGAGCTCGTTCTTAAAAGCCAAGCTCAAAGAGGAATCATTAAAACGTTAGCAATAAACGTGGAAAACACTGAATATTTGTAGAAGAGTTTACAATTTTTTCAAACGTAGATCACCGTCTAAGATGTGGTTGGTCTCATTTTACTCAGTTTCTAATAGTGCATGGGCCGTTTATGACTTATCTGCATCACTTTGCTCGCCCATGACGATGTGAAAATAACTATTGCTCGTGCGAGGTGCTAAGAGTTCCGGATCACCCCGTGTTCGTTTGCAGAAAATCTCCAGAACATCACCTTAGACAGCCAACAGAGGAATATATACATGCATGAGCTTAAGTTACTTTGAAAAATTGCAATGCTTTGAAACGCATATGGGATTACATCAATATTTCACATAACATTTTAAACAAGTCGGTGTAACTTTCAGCTGCTAACCTTATCGCCAGCACAAACCCTATATCTTCTAGACTTACATTTAATGCATTTAATTATTACATTTAATCATTTTATTTAAAATCATGTTTTTGGTTCTCTTCTGCTTAGTTTTAATTCTTCCTTATGTGTGTGTGTGTGCATATTTATAAAAGAAAAGAAAAAAAATCTGAAAACTTTCAGATATTTATTACGCACAAAAGGGCTTCTTTTTTTTTCCTATTTACATACACATACACGTTTCGATAGCATTTGGGCTAAACATATTTAAAAACAGCCCATTTTTAGAATTTCCGATAGACAGACTCGCGTGCTGGATGTAACCCCCCTTTTTTTTTTCTCCGTACAGTGTTGCCGCTGTCGCTTTGAAATCACTGAGTTTGCTAATCAAAAATTCGTTAAAGTTTTACAAAATATGAAATACACAATTAAAAAAACTGAAAGCTTTCAGATTTTATATTACGCCTAAAGAGGCGTTTTTTAACGTTTTGTGTGTTACCTTTATTTATTAAATACCATTTTCTTCGCACTTAAACCATTAGATTCACTTCAAGAGCAATATCGCAAAATAACTCAAGAAGAGCATATATTTAGAATTTTTTATATATAGTCTCCCGCCCTGGAGATAAAAATGCTTTTTTACTTCCTTGTAGAAATAAAAAAAAGAAGTACTGTAATCGCGGAAAATTTCGGTTATCATATTTCAACGAAAGTATCCATTTTGACGCCATAGAATGCAATTTAACGATGTTTTCGCGTGATATCTGTGCGTAAGGACAGAAAAGGACTCCTTTGCCAAAACCAATTCTAAAACTAATTTAAAAGGGATTCAGAAGAGATCTTTCCGTGGCGTCTGTACGTATATGTAAGTATGTACGTATCTCGCATAACTCAAAAACGAGTAGCCTCAGAACGTTGAAATTTTGTATATAGGACTGCTATAACATGCAGATGTGCACCTCCTACTTTGGTTGAAATTAGCCGCACCAAAAGTATCTAAATGTATGTATGTATATATATATATAGAGAGAGAGAGAGAGAGAGAGTTTGTTACTCGGCTCAGTGAGCTCAGTTTCTTTATTCTTATATGTTTGTAAATTGTGCATTTTTTTTGCTTGAAAAAATGATTGAATTATGTTGTTTTTATCTTCTGGTTAAGGTTTTTATGCCTTTAGTTAACCTGCATGTTATAGTTGTAGAATTATAAACAATTTAAATGTTGTTTAAGTGCGGCTAAGCCTACTTTTTTTTTACCATAGCAGCCATATTTGTTTACATTTGAAACTTAGCAGAATAGTGGATATGTGACCAATCTAGAGAAACTAAGCTTCGCAACAGCAAAGTAACGTCTTCTTTTATTACTGCGAATTAAATTATGCTTAATCCATTCTGGAATTACCATTTAAGTTATTAAATTCTCCTATACATAGACTCAGCATAGCGTCCACAACAAATTAAAACAGTTTCTAAGCCTTCATTTTCTTTTTGCCAAGTTTTCACTCTGTAGTAGTTTTGCGCATTGAAAAATCTGCCTTCTTGCACGCTGGCCGAATTGTTTGTTTTTGCGTAGAAACTCTAACTTTAATTGTAAAAATTGTTTCAAATGTATTTGATGTTTTATATTTTTCTATATTTGATAGAGATATTTAGAGGTTTTATGCACTTTTGTCTTGTCGCGAAGTGAGAACTTAATTAATTGAGCAAGAAAAATATTCCTGATGACATTCGAGGAAAAAAATTTAAATGAAAGGCAGAAAAAATGCGTATAATTTAATATTCCGTACAAGGAAGTCATGTAATGTACACATGAGACCTTCTTTTTTTCCATACAGTGTTGCCGTTGCTCGGTTTGAAATCGTTGAGATTCTTAATCAAAACTCATAAATGCTGTAGAAAATATGAAACAGATAATAAAACAAATTCTAAATTCCAAATTTGGGCTTCCACATGCCTATATTCGGGTGAAGACGTACGTTATTTAAAATTTGATGGCTCTCGGTGCCGTTGTTTTATCGCAATGCGAGAAATATACATACATTTATGCAGATTGTTCATTATTTAATTTCTTTAAATATAATACAGGACGATAATATTTGGTAACAACAATTTGAAACTTAGCAGAATAGTGGATATGTGACCAATCTAGAGAAACTAAGCTTCGCAACAGCAAAGTAACGTCAACAGAAAGTGAAAAGTGAAACAGACATTTAAAGTTTTCAACGCAAAATGCCAAAACGAAATTAATAAACCTTCTGGCTAATTCCCTTTGGATGAACAAATTAAAAATTCAAAATTTCGGACTTCCCGGTGTCCATATTAGGGTATACTACGTTACGCAAAATTGGATGGCTCTAGATACCGTTGTTCTTTCACAATGCAAAGATATTCATACAAATTCTTCATTATTTAATTTCTTTAAATATAATACAGGGCGATGATATTTGGTAGCAACAATATGAAAAGTGATTCAGACTTTCATAGTGATTCAATGAGAAATCCTGTTTTGAGACTAATAGCCTTTCTGTGCCATCCTTTGGGTAAAAATAACACTAAATACGTTTAAAATTTACCTCAAATTTATCTCATATTCACTTCGGAATAAATCACATGCTAAAACCAAAAAATCTTATGTGTACACCACATGACTTCCTTGTACGGAATATTATATTATACGCACTTTTTCCTGCCTTTCATTTAAACGTATTTCGCCAAATTTCATTAAAGATATATTTCTCATTCAACTAATTCAATTCTCACTTCGCGACAAGGCAAAAATACATAAAATATCTATATTAAAAATTGAAAAGTATAGAAAAACATAAAACACCAAATACAGTTAAAAAAAAATTTTTTTTTTCTACAATTAAAATTACAGTTTCTACGCAAAAAACAAGCAATTCGGCCAGGAGGCAAGAACGCAGATTTTTCAATGAACAAAAATGAAAATTTACCTTTGGTCTCACTCGGCAAAAAGACAGTAAAGGCATAGAAACTGATTTAATTTATTGTGGACGCTATGCTGAGTCAATATATGGGAGAATTTAATAACTTAAATGGTACTTCCAGAATGGATTAAGCATAATTTAATTCGCAATAATAAAAGAAGACGTTACTTTGTTGCTGCAAAGTTTAGTTTCTCTAGATTGGCAACTAATCCACTATTCTGCTAAGTTTCAAATGTAAACAAATATGGCTGCTATGGTAAAAAAATTAGGCTTAGCCAACAACTTTTAAATTGTTGATAATTCTACAACTATAAAATGCAGGTTAACTAAAGTATAAAAACCTTAAACTGAAGATAAGAGCAACATAACTCAATCATTTTGAAAACAAAAAATGCACAATTTACAAACATATAAGAATAAAGGAGCTGAGCTCACAAAGTAAATATATATATATATATATATATTTACATACTTTTGGTGCGGCCGATTGCAACCAAAATAGGAGGTTGTAACGTTCTACTGTCAACCTGTTGTGTAGAATCTGGAGAAATAGTGATTGCACAGAAGAAGAGTAAAACTACCCTTTATTAAACTCTTTAAATTATTTACAATGCGTCAACTTGACGCTAACATACTACGCCTCTGCTTGGGCTATAACTAAAACAGTAGAATGAAAACTCAAAATTGAAGGTATTCACAAGTAGTAGAATTAAACTATAGGGCTCATACAATCCTGTATCCTACAGCGCGTAGATGAGTCTAGTGGCAGCAAGGTAATAGCTGTAAAGCCACGTCTAGCCAGCAATCACTGCTAAGCCGAAGCTTGCATAGAACCACGCACAGAGATTTCCCAGACTCTTTCTCTTTCTACTAGAACATCGATATTTAAACTTTTTCACCCACTGGTAGAATTTGCATTCCTTACGCGCGATATCAAATTTAAATATTCTGGCACTGACAATGAGGGGAATGCGGGCTTATAGGAAAGTAACTTAAAATTAAATTTAAGAGGTTATTTAAAATACATATAAATCCCTACAAGGTGCACATTTACATGTTACAGAAGTCCTATACGCAAAATTTCAACGTTCTGAGGCTACTCGTTTTTGAGTTATGCGAAATATATGCATACGTACGTATAGGCGCCACGAAAAAATCTCTTTTGAATCCATTTTTAATCTGTTTTATAATTTTTTGGGAGTCCTTTATTTTGTCCTTACGTACAGATGTCACACAAAAACATCGTTAAATTGCATTCGATAGCGGCCAAAATGGATATTATCGTTGAAATATATAATACCCGAATTTTTTCGCGATTACAATACTTCCTTTTTACTTCGTACAAGGAAATTAAAAACATAAGCACAACAGCAAACTGGAAGTAATTGGTGTGGGGGGGTCGTCATGGATAGGTGCACTAAAAGAAGTAAATAAATAAAATAGCCTGGTTCTGAACCGCCAATGAGACAATGATTAAAGCTTAAAATTTCAACCCCTCACAGGCCGAACCCCTATAGGCGGAAGTAAGCAATGCCAAAAATATAAATTTATAGCATCAAATCGGAGCAAATTAAAAGAAATTGCGAAATAATAGAAAAATTTTAAAAAGTACTTTGATCCAATCTAAAACAAAACTTGCAAAAATAATAATGCAATACTTGGAAAAAAAAACTCTACGCAATTTTTTTAAAATCCAAAAGTGGAAATAACAAAACGACATGCAAATTCTGAAAACATACAGGTGGGGGTAAAAAAAAAGCTTAAAATTCTAGAGAAAAAATTTTCTACTTTGTCTAAGTTTTCGCAATTTTTTAAAATTTGTCTATATTTTTTATGCTATAATTTTGCATTTTTGGCACTGCTTACTTCGGTCTGTAGCGGTTGGACTGATAAAGACACTGATTACTTTGATTGTTTTTCTGAGATTATTTTTAAATTTTAAACTTTGTGTCTTTGTCGGGTCAGAAACAAGCTGTTTTATTTTTTACTTCTTTCGTTGCACCAGTACCCTGATGACGATGAAGCGAAAGATGTAAATCTGATTTTCATTTTGGGTTTTGACGCATATTTTAGCTCTCCCCATTTGCTAGTGCGTATCCCCTTTTTTTGGTTTTTTTCATGTAATTTATTCCGAATTGAATATGTGATGACTGTTAAACGTACTTCTTATTTTCATTTTACTTTGCATTATTATCACCACCATTATACATTATTTTTTTAACTAATGTCATGTACTCTGATTTAATCATGAAATAATTAAGTAAGTACATACTTAATGTATATTCATGATTTCATGACTTACATTAAGTATGTACTTCTTTTATACTTAATGTATATTCATGATTTCATGATTCAATACTTTGTGTACCAGTAACTCTGTTACATGTTTATTGTCACACTCAATGTATTACATAGCTGATTGTACCACGTATCTCCATATACGTCAGTATCTGTATTATAATTATCTACAAAACTCATTAATTATTTAGGCCCACCAGCGGCCGAGCGGTAAAGACGCTGAACACTGGTAGTTCGGTCCAAGGTTCGAATCCCGCGAACGGGCTGGCTGCATGGGCGTTTTCGTGGTTTTCCCCATGTGTAACGTGTATACGAGCCAGTTTCCCTTAGAAAGTCCTCCACGAAGGCATCCCTCGCTTTAGGCAGATAGCCCTCGTGTGCTTTGCCGAAATTGAATAACCTAACCTAACCTAACCATTAATTATTTACCTTGTGGAAGCCCGTTATTAGCATTTACGTTGTATCTATCCATCTCTAGTTTTGTACATGTGGAAAGTGAAATTGTTCTCTTCACTCACATTGCATCCTTCCATGCCTGAACCACTGTCGTATCCAGCACTGGTTTTGCCCCTCCCAGCAGTCGTCTTGCATAAAACGCACTTAAAAAGATCTGAAACACATCACTTTCACTGGCGGATATGCTCACCAATGGATCGGATGCCCCGCCGTCGGTGAAAAGGAAGAAAAGAAAGTAACCTTTGCTTCATGAACTTTCGGAGCAGTACCATTACAAAATTATCACCAGCTTTTGAATTTGAAAGCCCTTTTCAGAAAATTTTCTCACTATGTCCGAAGCAGAATTTAAGCACTACAGCAAAAATAAAGTCATGAAGAGCTTTTCAAATGTAATGTGTTAGTAGGGGGATTAGAATTTGAGTCTGCCTGCAGTGCTCCAAAATATGTGCATCAAATTACAGCATTAGTTAATTGGGGAGTGGGAAGAATGCCCATTCACATTCACGTATGCATATTTTCTTCGATGTTTTATATCTTTTCAGAGCTAATATATTTTTCTGCTATTGTAATATTACATCTCATGTTCTTTTTAATTCATACGTCATTTCCGAAAATTATGTAACATACTTTTCTCATAAAAAATTCTTTTTAATTTAAAAAACACTTTAGAATCAAAGAAATATTGATAATTCTTTATAATGTGTGAATATTCATAATTGTAGTAATATCTGGTAGTAACGAAAGTTTTCCGCCAAAAAACGTTCTTAATAAAGTTAGGGAAAAAAAAAACAAGAAAACAGTATCTTTAGTGCGGGTAATAATCACCACCCAAATCTATAATTTTCTGCCAACGCTTTGGTAGTTTTTGAAAGCCTTCGCCCCAGAAACTTCGTGATCACGAGTCTAAAGACAGATCGACCTCATTTCGGACGTCCTGTGCAGAATGGAAGATAGCACCAGCAAAATGTAGCTGCAGTATGAAGAAAGGTAGAAGTCCGAAGGAGCGATGTCGGGGCTATATGGTGGGTGTGGCAAAAGATTCTATTCGAGTCCGTAGAATCCAGCCGGTGAATGCAGACATATGTGGTCTTACATTATCTTGATGGAATATTACCTTTTTACGCCGGAACTCAGTTCGATGTTTTTCGGACTACATCTCGCTGTACACCTTACTGTCGAGGTTTTTACTTTTTCCAGATCTTCCTTATGGATAACATCACGGCAATGTCACCACATACAAAGCATGATCTTTTTGTTAGTCAAATTGCGCTTCATGACGCCAACCTCCTTTTCGGCCTGTGTTATTGAAGTAAATACACTTTTCATCGCAAGTGACGATCCACTCGAGAATTTTGTCCTTGCGTTGATATTCGAGCACATAAGTGCGGGCCCAAACATGTCTATCCTTATCTCCTTGAGTCAGCTCATGCGGCACCCAACGACTGAACTTGTACTTCCAAGTTTATACGATACACAGCGCGACTAATGGACATAACACTAACGTCTAATTCCTTAGTAACCTCTCGAATGGTTGCATACTGATCATCTTCCACAAGTTCTCGCAGGCGGGTCTGATCAACATCAGTAGGCCGGCCAGAGCGCTTTGCTTCTTGAATGTCATATTCCTCGTTTTTGAGCTTTACGAAATCTTCACAGTGTCATATGATATAACATTAGTACCTAAAGCTATACACATGATTTGGTGACCTTCTGTGGCTGACTTTTTGCAACGAACTGGAAGTAAATGATGGTTCTAATCTGGTAGCGTGATAGTTTCATTTCAGACACCTAGTACTTAAGGATAACGATATTTTTTTACAAATTTTTCAATATAGTGTTCCAAAGTGAGTCTCATTATTTTAAATGTCAAAAATCGTGTGATAAAATATGATTAAACACACCAACGGGAACTGTTTGCGCAGACGATATTTACGATGCCGGGTAACTTTTGTAAAAAACCGATATTATAAATATGACCTATCAGTAACAATCTAATTATGCTACATTTTTTTTAAATTTCGAAATATAAAAATGAAGTACAAATCGGTTCTCGCACAGTCGAGTAGCTCACCAGCGGTTCCCCACGAAAATCCAGAAAGTCCTCCACGAAGGCATGCCTCCTCTTACGCAAATAGGTTTAGTGTGCTTTGCCGTAATCTCAGTAAACAAAACCAAACTTCACACAATCGGCATTCATCTCTAACAAAATATTTTTTTCTTTTCTTAATTTGGTTCCTTTATTTACGTATTAATATTGTTCCTTTGTTTATGTACTACAGAATAAATGACTTTTTTTTTCTCTTTTATCTTCTCAATTTTGTAAAATTCATCCTCATTAAGTTATACGCAAAAACATTTTCCCGTTTTGCGAATTCATTTTAACAAATTGCTTTTCCATGTAATAAAAATGCGCCACAACTGGCAGTTTCTCGCCAAATAAAATGGCCTCTTCCATAACGCGTGCCATCCAATTTACGTCGCAAAGAAAGAATAGTGAATGTCTTGATTTGTCCTCGTTTATGCTAATATCTCAAGCAAAGAGATGTTCGAAAGAGTCCAATCGATCCATGCCTGAATGCTTCAAAATACTACAAGAAAAGCTAGTTGATTACAGTGGGACATTGAACCCAACGAAGAAGAAAATAACTTCAGAGATGTTTTGAGGGATTAACTTTATTACGAAATCGTGAAGCATAACGCACAATTCGAATACATCCGACGATTGTTCCGATTAGCTTTTAAAGAATCAGACCCCTTTATTTTGTTTCTTTCTACCGTTAAGCACGTTCAGCGCAACTTCAATTGTTCACTGAGACAATTGTAAACAGACGATCGCGAGATGAGCAGACTGCAACAGTAAGAATATTCGATGCATTAACGATAACATGAGGGAACAGAATGACAAGAAGATGGTGAACATCGTAGTGAGAAGTTACTCGCTGGAATATCTGTTGTGCAGTCATATTATTCAGGGTTAGATGAACACATTTTTCTTGACCTGGCTATGCAAAAAATGTCATGCGATAAGAAGGCAAGTCCAAGAAAACTAGCAACATATACAAGGCTCTGAACTCTTGCACGCTGAGAAGAAAGTAAAGCTTTTTATCGAATTTCAAGCTGTTTACTTGCATATGGATTACATATAAAACACCTGATAGCTCACAAGAAAGCAAGTAGGAGATAAAAACGAAAAAAAAATCATAAATTTACAGTACTTTCGGGTTCAGTGAAAGGTAAACATAAATCGAGATGAGTAAGTTGAAAAGTAAATAAATACCTATTATTTTTCCTGATTACAGCAAGTAATTAGAAGGTAAACCCACAGCACCTTCTAGGCATAACTAATTTTTTACAATCAGTGGTTATAACAAGCTTGATACAAACTGGAACTTCAGGTAAAGCTTTACATTAAAAATGTGTCTGCTCCTCCTTACAAAAATGTTTGAAAACGAATGATCCATGCTTCATCCATGTTAGATAAACATGGATTTCGTATTTGATTGCCATCGTTTGAGCAAAACCAGATCAGAAGAGGCCGAAAAGACAAGGCCTTCTACATCCGAAGAAACAATCTTTGTTTTCATGGACCTAAATGACAAAGGTATATCCAAACTATGCTAGTTCTGGAAAAATATCAATAGCAAGCGAAAATATGAAGAACACTTAAAACACAGATGAGCATACATCTGCAAGTGAAGCAAGAATACAAACACAGACACACAAAAATTCTTTTACATAGAGAGCTGTGGACACTATAGTGACTATGTTTGACTTCTCTTTAATGAATGAATTTTCAAACCAGTCATTTAAGAGGGCTATCGCAATGCCGCCGATGCTCTGCAGCGTACCGCATATAATTGAAATTCTCGCGTTGGACAAATTACAAGGAAATACACTCTTAGACAAAAAAAAAAACGACGCACCAAGAAGGAGTTATCCGAATGGGACGAAAATCGGTAGAAGTGATGTACATGTAACAAATGAGTACAGTTTGAGAAAAATTGGATGATTTATTGAAGTGACAGAGCTTCACAAAGTGGAAAAGTCAGTAACGCGTTTGTCCACTTCTGGCCCTTATGCAAGAAGTTATTCGGCTTGGCAACGATTGATAAATGTTGCGGATGTCCTCCTGAGGGATTTCGTGCCAAATTTTGTCCAACTGGCGGGTTAGATCGTCATCCCGAGCTGGTTGGAGGGCCCTGTTCATAATGCTCCAAACGTGCTCAATAAGAGAGAGATCTGGCGACCTTGCTGGCCAAGGTAATGGTCGTCAAGCACTAAGGCAAGCAGTAGAAACATGTGCAGTGGGGGAGCTGGTGTAATCTAGCTGAAATGTAAGACCAGGGTGGCGTGACATGAAGGGCAACACAACGGGCCTTAGAACTTCGTCGACGTACTGCTGTGCTGTAAGGTTGCGACGGATGACAACCAAAGGGGTCCTACTTTGAAATGAAACGCACACCAGACCATCACTCCTGGTTGTCAGCCTGTCTGCCGGAAAATAGTCAGGTTGGTATCACACCGCTGTCCGGAGCGTCTCCAGACTCGCCTTCGCTGGTCATCGGAGGTCAGGTCAAAGCGGGCCTCATCACTGACTGAAGACTGTTCTACTCCAGTGACTGAAGACTATTCTACTCCAGTCAGTGACATTCCAGTGCGAATGCGCTGAACACCACTGCATACGGGCTTAAAGTTGTACAGAGGTCAATGGTAGTTGGCAAAGGGGCGCCGTGACCTCAGTCCCCTTTCCGTAAGCCATCTATGAATGGTCCTTGCGGTCACTGAAGCACTAGTTTCACGTACAATCGATGATAATGATACATCTGGGGCTGTGAGTGCCGCTCTGACGATTGCTTGGTCTTCACGTTCTGTCGTTTCTCTAGGCCTACCTCTTCCTTCTTGAGGCTGTGTGCGGCCATGGTTCACCCATTCCTGACAACATCGTCTAATAGTGGTATCACTCCAGCTCAAATGTCGAGCTATTCGCCAATAAAGCCAACCGGCTTCTGAGCCCAACTACACGACCCTCTCAAATTCTGACATCTGCGCATATTGTTCGGGCACCTGTATGCAAGGCATAGTTATTGTCTACCAGAGTACATGGAATGAAATTCGTGAAGAATTTATGACCTGGAATCGTAATTTCTCCTCTTAAATATCCTGCCAGTTGCGCAGATAAGATGCGCTGTAGCGATAACCGTTCATTCATTGGCAGCCAAAATGTAAAATTTTGCATTTTCTGTCGAAACCTGTATGCACATCAATTTGTGTCCAATTTGCTTTATATCTTCTCGGTGCGTCGTTATTTTTTGTCTAAGAGTGTAATTCAGATAACGCGTTAAGGGAAATCACATTCTCAAATCCGCAGTATATTCCCCCAATGCCTTATGTTCTTCAGATTTAAAAACTTATACTTTTGCAAAGAATCCGACAACTCTGACATAATGCAGCATTTAACAGCTGCAGTTCGTTTAGAATGGTCATGTATGATGCTTAGTGATTTTTCAGACAGATGGTCAACAGATATACAGGTGTGAAGCTCCTATAGTCAATTGCATAATCCTAACCACTACAGACATTATGGTCTGCGAAGCCACAGTCTACAAAAACCGCTTTGCTTTAATAGTGGAGCTTCTGATCCTAGTCAGGATTCTAGTTGCGATATTACAGCAAGATCATGTTCAGCTGCACATGGTTGGCCCTCCCTAGGACTGTCTATATCATGTTCAGGGACTTTCACTGCATATCGGCTTCTCTCTGGACTTACACCCAGTACAGCGTTTCAGGGACCAGTTGAAAGAAATGCCAACTTCTGCTTAAATGTGGAACCTATTATCAAATGAGTGTCTGTGGTTGGCTGTCAGGCCTTTATTTGATCCTATGCTGAAACAAATTCCAGTATGTATCACAACAAAAAGCAGTGCAATGCAGTTTGATTTATTTGAATCTGGAAAAGCACATGAGGCTATCTCACTATGAAAGATGGCTTCATGAAGGACTTCTAGGGAACCGGCTCATATCGATGTTATAAACATGGGGAAAACCAAGAAACGCCCATGCTGCCCGCCCATTTATCTGAAATCGAACTACGTAGTCACCGACTTTACAGCTTGGCTATTGGTAGGCTGCAACGCACTATCAAGAAAATGATGGGTTGAAAAGACTGCATACCATAGATCCATCAGCAATTAACTTAAGAGTTGTTTTTGCAATCATGCATATGATTCATTGACATTGTTATGTGGGTACGGGTTCATAAAGGACTGAATGCATACAGAACTGATAAAAGCTGGAGGAAATATATTTCTACCCCCTCTCTAAAAAAAATAATATTTACATTTCTGAAATTTTTCACACAAAAGTACTCATACAGCTCTTCTCAGTATGACAGAACACAATCAGTAGTAGTACTTCAAACTACTAAGAACGTTGAACACAAGACAGTGCAAAGCGCATAAAAAAATGAAAGCTCACACGGTGATCTTTCAGTATGCTGAACTCAATATTCTGAATTCTCAATACTTTGAGCTGTACTCTGAACTAAACTCTAAACTTAGGCTCTCTCAGGTCGTGCATAGTTTTCCTTCGTCTGCCGAAAAATTTCCAGCACCTTTGATATCTCGAAATTGCTGGAAGCCATACATAGTTTCAGGGCCAAGTTTGGTGATTTTGCGCTAAATTCAGCAACAAAAATCACATGCCAAAACCATCAACAGCTTAGCGCTATCTCGCCACAAGCCATTTACCTCAATGTTAAATAGACTTCCCATTTTTTCAGCTATGCTTCACTTTCTGAGGTCTTTCATGTTACATTATACAAGAAATACAATAATTTACATATAATTTCACTAAAATTATTTATGTACATACAAAATTTGTAATAATATCATTATATTAATATAATTTCAGTCTAGTCTGATGCTTTCTTCTTCAATTTAAATAAATATAAGTGTATCTAGTGTGCACAATATTTTGATACTCCAGTTTATTACTGCAATGGAATTTTTAAAAATCCAGTATTCAGAATTGCAAATGCTTAAAGAAATAAAAGATTAGAAGTGACTCTGAATAATTTTAAATTAATTCAATCTTTCTAAGTAATTTAGTGTTGAGCACATTCTTCCAACAGACAACTTCCTGACCTAAGCAACCACAGTTAGATTTGGAGTACAGGTACAGGTAGACCGCTGGTGTTACAGTTCTAGTGTTGCATTAATTCTGTCGCTTACAAAAATTCCACAAGATTCAAATCAATTACCAATGGCCACACTTGCGGCTTGAATCAAATTTGGCTGTATCATTTCAAGCCTCCATAGTGTCAAACTCCACATGAACAAAGGCAGCTATTTTCTCCTGGGCCCAATCACCCCCAATGCACAGACACAGCAAGAGATAGCGGAAATATTGGAGACAGAAAAGTAATAAACGTCTAAAAATACAATCTTTTATTTATCAGGATTAATTTTACAAAATACAATAAAAATACAAAACAAAATTTGGAATACGACCAATGATTCATTTAATAGTACTAACAAAATATTTGTTCAATGAGATGAACTAATTCCCTGAACATTTTCCATTTTCAAGGCACCAAAATATCAATCACATCAAAACTGTATTTGAGATTTGCAGCGGCGGGACATCGCAGACTTTTGTAAGCCTGAAACACAAAATTAAAATTCATCATAAATTACATGCATCAGCATGACTTTATAAAACATATGTGAACAAAGAACTTTCTTGCAACTAGAAATATTTAATTGGAGACAAATATTATGAGAAGTTTCTATTAATTCAATTACAGCATTCCAAAATATTTTATTACTATAGATGTCTTTTGTATGCAATCAGTTAAATTCTGATAAAATCATCATAGGAGACAGAGGAGAAACACGCCAAAGTAAAACATACAATTATGAAATCAACAACCATGTGTTTGGCATAGATTTTAGTCAAGACTCTATGAAGGCAAAAGGGTAAAGATTCCTCTTTATCAGAAGCAAAGAAATCTGCAACAAAGTTCATTCTGGATGAGTGTTGCCGCGATATGACACAGAAGCGCAACATTTCCAGCTCGTTAAATTTGTTGCTTAACAGCACATGACACAGATACGTCTAGCGCATGAATAAAAGGTAAAAAAAGTGGTAAGAAAGGGGTGACCATACATCACAAGGCCAGCGAGAACAAGCAGTCTTTAATGCAATGGACTGGCTTGACAGCATGGAGTAAATCATAAAAAAAAAGTTACATGAAATAACAAAGTTTAATTTAACGCCCAGCGTCCTGTGTAACCTATGGAAAAAGTTCCAGGATACTGGATCCATTGAGAGAAAGCCTGGCAAGGTCGTTCAAGAGCCACGACAGCCAGAGAAGATCGCTATTTGTCCATTTTAGGGAGGCGTAACAGAGAGGCTACAGCTTCTCAGCTCTCTCGGGACCTGTAGGCAGTCACAGGAACCCATGTAACAAGCGTGACTGTTTCCAAAAGACTGAATGAGTGAGGGTTGTTTGCCAGAAGACCGGCTGTTTACGTTCCGCTGACGTCTATGGACAGGAGAGTCCAATTAGCATGGTGCAGACAGCATAGTAATTGGAGTACGGAGCAATGGGCGACCGTTCTGCTCACCGACGAGTCCCGTTTTAGCTTAAACACCGATTCTCGCCGTACTTTCATACGGAGAGAGCCAGCAGAAATCAACAGTTATGGTGGTGGCGGTGTAATGGTCTGGGCAGGCATCATGTTGGATGGGCGCACACCTCTCCACGTCTTTGACAGAGGCTCTGTGACTGGTGTGAGGTATAAGGATGAGGTCTTGTAGCCCTATGTTTGCTTTTTCCGGGGTGCAGTGCGCCCCGAGTTCATCTTTGGCCCGAGGACGATAACTCGAGGCCACAGAGATCTTCTGGTCAACGAATTTCTCGAGAGTGAGGATATTCGCCGGATGGATTGGCCAACCAGGTTTCCAGACCTCAATCCTATAGAGCATGTCTGGGACACTCTGGAGAGGGTGACTGCAACTCACAGCTCCCCTCCAAGAACCATCCAGGAACTGAAAACAGCGTTGCTGAATGAGTGGGACCAATTGCCACAGGCAATGATAAACTGCCTTATTTCCAGCATGACATCATGCTGCGAGGCCTGTATGGCTGTAAGAGGGGACCATACCACTTATTAACCCATTTCTTTTGTGTCTTCTGCAACTGCTGTTCCAGACCTTCAGACTCCGATGAGTGTTACACACGAACATGTGTGTCTATTATAAATGTTAAATGTTTATTTTGTTTGTATTATATCAGCCTATGTTCATACCAAATTTTAAAATATGTCCAGTAGTTCTGGAGATCTTAGATCAAATATGAAAATTCTCTTAATTTATTTCAGCAGTGTAGGTCATAAAAACAATTTGTTCAAAAAAAAAGGTGGCAGCATGATTAATTTTTTATTGACTCTTAGACATATATAGATTAGAGTATAAAAGTCTACCCCCCCAAAAAAAAAAGATTTGAAATTTTTTGAAAGAGTTTCAATACCATGCATCAATTGCATAAATATATTTGCTTGTTTGTGGTGAAACACTTGAAAGCTACATGGCTAAGGAAAAGAATGAATTCGAGAAGTACTTTTTATGGGCAATTGGCTTGTATTCATGACATTCATGAAGGAAATACAAAAATAACAATGCAATCAACTGATTAACTAAGATTTGAACTTGAATAAAACTACCAGTGTTTAATGTTTTTGACAACTTGGCATGCCACATGTATGAATGAAACTTCTCATACAGTTCCCATATGGCCAAATTTCCTATTACTAAAATATTAATTACTAAATTATACCTATTACTAAAATGTTATTTATTACTGATTGACAACCTTACCTACAGACTTCCCACTCTAGACTTATCAACAAAAGTGGAATTTTAAGCACTGTGACTATGATGCTTCTTAACACACATCCAAATATTAGAAGAGCCATGCAAGAATCACTCAAGCATCTCATTAACATGAGTACCAACATTTATTTAATTTTTAATAAATAAGAAAAAGATTATCCAAACTCTATTAGCCTTGAACTATTCAATTCTCCATATACTTTAGTTGTATTCAAACTTGGAAATGGAACCAAAGTATGTCTTAAAGGAAAGGAAAATCCTTAAATTGTCTTTCATATTGTTATTCAGTCCCCCCTTTTTTAAATAAATATTCTAACAAACAGCAATCTTGCTTTTAATTTTTATATTAGTGGCTTAAATGCACTGAAGTATAAGATTATTCATACTTACTTGAGGTCTTCCTTTTTGGTGACCTTCCAACAGAAGCTTTATAAGGATGATGAGGTGAAGTAGAATGACACTTAGAATAAGGACTTGATTGTGATCTAAAGATTAAAACAAAATAATTAGATATCTAGTGTAAAATGACATTTAAAGAAAAATAATATGAATTCTAAATTCAGGAACATAATACATGGCACTACAAACAGCTTTAATTACAACTGCTATAAAGTTCATAAAAAATATCAGCTGGCTTTTTTATAAATTAAATACATTTAAAACTATATCAATTAGATATATTATAATATCTTTAGTCTTGACTGCCATATTTTTGGGAAGCATGAAATTCTCTCAAATATCTAGAATTTAAATCTTGTTTGGAAAGTAAACAAGCAATACTCTCTGCAATCTGAATTAAAAAGCACATTATTTTGACCACTGCTATTTACGACAGTTAGCTCAATATGTACACAGATGGTTGAAGAATATGCAAATAAAATAATAATAGATTTGGTGCTTCTCAGGTGCTTTCAATGCTTGTTTGGAAATATAGTTCTAAATTTAACGAAGAGATAACATCAGTTTCCTTTGAAAATGATAAAATTACAACTAACCTTGTTATATGACCTCAATATCATAATTATTTTAGATTTTCAAGTTATCACAGTCTCTTACTACTGCTGCACCCATTCTTATTAAATGAAATCAAACTGTTTTTATGATCTAGCTGAGACTAAATTTTAAATGTTTCACCTAAATAAAACCTTACTTTTTCTTGCAGAGTATTAAGTACAGAAAGTGCCAGTTAATGTGGTCATGTTTGTTAATGGCTATTTTGATAACATTAACTGAGTGATAACATGAAAAAAAAAAGTTTTTCAAATTAGCAACAGACTTTAACTAATTTAATATATGTAGAAACATATAAATACTTATTTTAACGATGAATATAATCATTACTGGTAGATTGTCTCTGCAAGCATCATGAAAAAGTTCATTTATGAATTCTGTCAAACATTTCTAGAAATTATGTAACAAATGCTGTATCCCTACCTTAGTGCTCAAAAGGCATTCCTTATATCACTATTTATAGGGAATTTACCAATTTCATCATTAAGTTCTTCAGAAAGTTTATTACATGATGGGGTCAGATTTGTTTCAGAAATGGCAGATATCTCTGCTATCCTCTTTTGCCTGAAGAAGAGATACCTGTGTCTGATCATTCCCAAAATCAACAGAGTTATTAGAAACCTCCACCAAATTAAATAAAAGGTTACTTTTTAGGACCTAATTTTAAATGGCTGGCTAAAATAAAAACTAAGCAGTTTGCTGACTTAATTCCTTACTTAGTAATAGTTTTCAGTCATTTGGCAATTTTTAAAATTTACTTTGACCTTATTTGGGGAATTTACTTCAGTCTGAAAAATTCATTCTAAAACATTTTGATAACATTAACTGGATTATTGATTGCAATAAGCGGTGTATTTTCAATGTTTTCATATAGGAAAGAACGGGACTTCGACAATTCAATAACAATATCTGAATTTTAACTTTAACTGTGATCACATTAAATGGCATCTACTGTTCATTGTTTCTTCTAAAGACCAATACACAACCAATATATAAGGATTCAGTTACAAATAAGTCCTGCAGAAAAATAAATGCAACCCCGATCATTTGACTAAGGCTGTGACAGTAGCTTGTTTTAAATTAAACACTGGAGAAGACTATTTAAAAATATTTAAATCATGTAAGAATGAAAGACTGAATTTGATTACTTAGTTTACAGGAAAATACATAAAGCCTATCTGCATGGACTTCAAATGGTTTATGTCACGTATCAGGAAAACCACTAAAACTCACATGCAACTCACTGTTTGGCCACTGAAACTATTTGCCCTCTTATGCCAGTAAAATATTATGGATTAAAATCGCCTTAAGGACAGCTCTAAAATTATCAGTTTTACTTTTGACATTTATTTAGAAGCTAATTTTGATTTAATAACATTTTAAAATTTTTTGATAATCAACTAAGCTGATTATTAACTAATGGCAGAGATGTCAGCAGCAAACATGGGGGGAGGGAATGTTATTAAGAAAGAAAAATACATATTACAATTGTCAAGAAGTGCATTCAATCCTTTTAAAAACAACCACTTTTCTACGCAATTCCATACATTTCTAAAGCTAAATTAAAGATCTTGGGTCACTGAGTGGCAATACTCTCGAAGTCAGTTATTTACAAGGCCATGTTAAAAATATGAAAATAAAGATCATATTTTGATATATTCATAAAACTCATAAAGATGCATAGTAGTATAATATAACACACCATCCAGTCCAATTTTTTTTTTTTTTAATTGTACTAAGAATGGTTGAAATATATGTACATATACAAAAACAGTTTAGAAGATGTGTGCAAATTCATACTATTTTTCAAGTTTAATGAGTGCTTCAAAAATGTTAAACAAACAAAAAAACTTAGATAACAGTTTTATGTGCATTCATTAGAAACAGTTTTATAAGCATTCATTGAAACTAAATGAATGTTACCTTGATCTACGGAATTCAAAATCTTCTATTGTATATGTTCTATTGTCTATGTCAGACCTATAGAAGAGAATTTTCCTTGAAATTGCCATTTCTACTATTACACCAATAACATTAAAATTAAAATCTTTTCTTCTTCTTTTTTTTTTTTAAACATTTATTTGCAATATACAAAACCCACACACAAAATACAAAGAAATTACTTTATCAGGGAAAAGCTTTTCAGGTAAGATGCTTAAAATTATAAAATTAAGAACATATAAAAACAGAAAACAATTACAAAAGGCGGGAATGCTGAATGACAAAATACAAAACAAACAAGCAAAACAAAAAGACCTCTTTTTTCTTTCTAAACGTTTAAGAGTGACAGCTGACAGTTTAGTTTTTTTAGGGAGCTGAGGAGTTGGAGGTTTAGCAGCAACCTGCATGAAAGAAAATAAAATTAGGAACCATTAACAAAAATATTAATAGGTATGCATCATTTAGATTAAAATAACATGCCAAACAAATATTAAAATAGAAGTCAAACAACAAAAATCAGTGTTATATTTGCAAATTTTCACAGGGCTAATTTCGATGGCTTTACCAAATAATCATCCTCAGCTGCCAAAGTGCAGATGAAGGAGATAAGATATAGTGATATGTGAGATAAGATAAGAATGGCTGGACAGGAGTTAAGCTACTGGCGCCATCTGTTGATGAAACAAGAAAACTAAAACATAATTTTCTTAAAGGCTGAAGGTAAGCATGGATTGGAATTAGGGTCATCAACTAGAGCAGAAAGATTTTTTTTAAATATGAAACACCTCTAGAAAATCTAATTCACCAATGCAAGATGTTTTTTGAATAATTTCGGCTGCAGAAGAATGGAAAGTGTGATTTTCGGACCAACAATGCTGGGCAACAGAGGATTTCCGTATTTCCTAACATATGCCTCATGTTCTTTAACATGAAATTTTAAAGCTCTCTTAGTTTAATAAATGTAAATTAAATCACACTGGCATGGAATCCTGCAAATACCTCAGGAATACATATTCGGAATAGGGTCCTTAAGTATGGAACTCTGAATTATATTGATAGGAAAATAAACGACCCAAAAGTTACATTTCTGTACAATATGTGCAATTTTATAGCAAATTGGTGGCAAGAAAGGAATGATAACATAATTTTTATAATCTTCTAAAATATGAGTGTCCTTTTAGTGCATTGAGATGAGAATTTTTTAACTGCTTAATTAATAATGTTGGGTGAAAAGCCCCTGTCAATACCTACTGCTTTCAAATAATTTAGTTCTTGATCAAGAGCCAGTTTGGAGGAGCAAACTTGACGTGCAAGGAAAACAAAGGAATAAAATTAAGCTAACTTTTGTTTAGTCTGGATAGTATGATTCAAAGTGCAGTGGAAGGCAAACTGATGAGGTTTACAGTAAACAGTAGTGCATTATTATGAATCTAAATTATTTCAAACTTTAAACTTCCCAGTATGGTTCCGCTACGTAGATGATACTTTTACCCTGCTGGACGGCAATAAAGGTGATTTAAATAAAGTTCTTTCAATAATGAATTTCATTGATCCTGATATTTAGTTCACTTTTGAACTTGAGACATGCAATTCTCTTCTGTTCCTCAAGATTTTGGTCACATGTAACACATCCAACTTCAGCACTACTGTTTACTGTAAACCTTCATTGGTTTCCTTCCATCACACTTCAAATCATGTCATCCGACTAAACAAAAGTTAGCTTCACTTTATTCCTTGTTTTCCGTGCACTTCAAGTTTGCTCCTCCAAATTGGAACTTGATCAAAAACTAAATTATTTAAAAGCAGTAGCTATTGACAGGGACTTTTCGCCCAACATTATTAACCACGCAGTTAAAAAATTGTCATCTCAATGCACCAAAAGGCACACTCCAGTTTTAGGAAATTATAAGAATACTATTGTCATTCCTTTCTTTCCATCAACGAGCTATAAAATTGAGCATATGTTACACAAATTTAACTTTCGGGTTGTTTCTTCTCCTATCAATAAAACTCCGGGTTCCATACTTAAGGACCCCATTCAAGATACGAATTCCTGGGGTATTTACAGGATTTCTAGCCAGTGAGGTTTAATTTACGTTGGTCAAACTAAGAGAGCCTTAAAATTTCACACCAAAGAAAATGAGGCATATGTTAGGTAAAAGGAAACACAGAAGTCCTCTGTTGCCCAGCATTGTTGGTCCAAAAATCACACTTTCCATTTTTCTGTAGTCAGAATTATTCAAAAAACATCTTCCATTGGTGAACTAGATTTTCAAAGGCTTTTCACATTAAAAAAAAACTTTCTGTTCTAGTTAATGACCCTAATTTCAATCCATATTTACCTTCAGCCTTTAAGGAAATTATGTTTTGGTTTTCTTGTTTCATCAATAGATGGCGCCAATAGCTTAACTCCTCTTCTGCCATTCTTATCTTATCACAATATCTTATCTTGTTCATTTGCACTTGTGCAGCTGAGGTTAATGGTTTGGTAAAACCATCGAAACTAGTCCTGTGAAAATTTGCAAATATAATGATGATTTTTGCTGTTTGACCTCTAAATTTAGAGGTATGAATAAAATATTTAATAGGTAAATATTTCATTCAGCAATGCAAAAGTAAATGTTATGCTAAAGAAGCAAAATATTTTATATCTTTGTGTAAAGATCTTCAAAAAGATAACATAAAAATAAATTATATATATATCCCCTAGACACGCATGTAAAAAATCAACTTTAAATTTTATGTTTCCATTAATTCTTATTACATGCAGTCAACTGTGAAATTTTTGAGACAGGGGCGAAAAATATGTGCTAAAAAAACAATTATTTGTTAGATATGTGAATTTAAACTCTCTTATGTCTACGACAATTTGATATATTAATCGCAGTTGATCCATTGTAGAGTAAATTTTGAAAGAAAGGAAAATGGAGATGATATGACAGCATTATCATGCTATGATTTTCCATGATTTTAAAATGGAGCTAAATCAAAAAGAATGCCTATAACATCTACAATTAGCAAATGAAGCTCCATCTCAATGAGTATTGAGATGGTTTATAAAACTTTGAAGAGGTTGAAATTATCTGTTGGAGAAAAACACATAGGAAGTCCTTTGTCAGCCATAGTCCCAGAAAATGTATCAGATATACAAAAAGTGTTAATCAATGATAAGCACTATACCTACTAAATGATACAGAAGGATTTAACATTGTATCTGGAACTATACATAAAATCATACATGAATATGAAAAAAATTAGTGTGTTGTTGGATCTACCCATAAATTAATGGACACCAAAAACTGGTGCATGTCAGAATCAGTAAAGAAATCCTAAAATTACTTAATGATGGCAGACACCACATTATTTCTAAAACCAAGACTTGTGACAAAGCACGTGTACCATTTTCTGATGTATCAGAAGTATGGATCTTTGAAGATGAACCTAACTAAAAACAGTGAAAAGACAACATGCAATGGAAAAAGTAATGTACACTGTTTTTTTGAAAACAATCAAGTTAGAGGGAAAAGAACATCAACCAGCTAACTGGTATAACCACTAGATGTCTTCCAGAAATTTTTCAAGAATTGAATATTAGATGATTTATGTTTCACCACGATAATGCATCTCCTCATTCAAAAAAATTTATAATCAAATTTCTTGCATGAAAACGCATCAAAGTGACAGAACATCTATCTACTGTATTCTCCAGAACTTGCAATGTGTGACTTTTGGCTATTTTTTTAATGTAAAATAAAATTTATATGGTGATAAATTCCATTCCAGAAATGAGATTGATGAGGTTATAAAAGCATATTTTTCATCGATTCCAAGAAAGGCATGCCTTGAAGCACTGTCTTTGAAAAATTTGCCTACAAAAATGCACTGATATTGGAGTGTCTAAAATTTGGCAATTTTAACATGTACCACTTAGTTCATTTAACACTTTGTATCTTAAAAATTTCACAGTGACATTAGTATTTCAAAATGAAATTTACAGTTATTAGTATGTTGGCCTCATATAAGACTCAGACACAGTTATTACCAGGGTTAAACACTCAGATGCAGTTAACAGAACAGCAGCTCATTGCTTTTTGTGACTCCTCACCAACGTGATCCTTACACAGCAGTTTTAACAACAGATAATCTGATGTCACTATGTTGCATCTGCTCTGACTTTGCCTGTTTAAAACTAGTAATGTGGACATCCAAAATTATTTTAAATCACATACATTTTTTTTTTCTAGTAAAGCACTGTCCAAGTCAAACTGATGGCCAATAGCTGCATGCTGCCCTCAAATACACTTTCCTTAAATTACCAGAATCATCATGAGAAGAATTTGAAGAAAACGTTTAAGACTTTAATGGTTTGGAGTCCAGTTTTACATTACATTCATTACAAAAAATGAACGTAACTCTTTAGAAAATCTAGAAATAGAGCCAATTAACTTACACTGTAATATAAATTTTGTTTAAAGATTTTAAGATGCAAATTTAATTAACTTTTATTAATACTCCTCAGAGGATAAATATCTCAAGTTACAAATTAATACTCGCTTTTTTTTTTAGTACATTTACATGAGAAAAGTTTTTTTCTTCGTAGTTGAAAATTAATAAGTCTATGAAAAGAACCAGAATACCGATGAGTATCTATAATTTGTGATGATATTTTTTATTAATTTCCCTCCAATATTACACACTACATGAAAATCAAATCATCATAAGGTGGTGTAGCTAAAAGATGTAGTAAAAAACAAAGCTATTAATTTACATACAAATATTACTTTTCAGTTTTGAATCATAAAGTTTTCGTATATTTCTTTTTATTTTAAATTAAAAGTTACTTAGTAGTTCAATATATTACAATTAGTTGAATAAATGCCAGACTAAAAATTTTAACATTTAGCTGTCTGTCTGAATTTTAGATTTCAGGCAAAATATAAATTTGATATTTTCTTTGTGTTATTTTTATTCATATGTTTTCACAAATATCTAATAAAAAGATTTTAAATTTAATTAACAAATTTTATTTTGTTTATTTTTTTATTTATTTATTTTTAAATTGCTGCCCATTAGGTACTTTCAAATTGTGCATTGCAAGTTCGAGACCACTGTTGTAAAGTATCGTTTATGTAATATTTCTTCTGTTGTAGCAAAGTGTCATAAAATTTACAGAAATGAAAATGACAGGGATATTCTATTTCATATTTTTCCAAAGGACATTTTGCTTTTGACAAAAAAAAAAAGGATATATGTGTAGAAGACAGGATTCTATTAATGTGAAGAATGCAAGAATTTGCAGTGAACATTTCCTATGCAATGATTGCGAAGATGACAACAAAAAAATCGCTTACTTGGATTGCCACAAAAGAAACTGTTAAAATCAAATACTATACCACAAAAAGAAAAATAATGCAGAGTGCTTTTGGAAGACTACATGAATTAAGTTTGAAGAAAATGTAGTCTGAGGTCTAAGAAAATGGTGATAGGAATAATAAATCAGATATGAATGATTTTAAAACAGAACTCACAAATGACGATGTAAATATTCCTAAAAGCTCTAACTGTAAATATAAACAAAAATGCATTGATTATTTGCAAAAAACAATGCGAGCTCAGCATTTTAAGTAATTTATAATCATATAGAATGTAAAAGTAATTTCGAATAAAAAAGATCTTCCTCCTTTGCCCCTCTGTTGAAAGATTAATTCTCTTATCAACTAATTAAGCTTATTCAAATATCTGTTGTTATATCAAATCAGAAGTGAAACACGCCAATGTAAAATTTATAATTAGGTCAAAGCAACCTTAGGTTACAGTTTGAATAAAACTATCAATTTCAGAGACAGTCAAACATAAGTTCCTCTTCTTTAGCTGCAGGGGGGAGGAACTGACACATATGTTCAAAACTACACCAAACTAAGTTTTTTGGGGGGGAAGGAGGGCTAACTTTAAAAAGTTGTTATTACTGTTATCTTAGAAAGAGTATTAGAATTTTTTCACTTAGTATGCAGATAAAGAAAAGATAACAAATGCCATAGTTTTTTTACATCATGATTTAATAATAAATGTAGAGGAGAAAAAATTTGCAGCTTTTAAGAAAACATAGCATATTTTATCTATTATTTTTAAATCAATAAATAAGTATTATTAACTCTTTAACATTATACAGTAATAACATCTTCTCTTCTAAATTAAAGCTATTTTTTGACATACAGTTTTTTAAGGCTGTTTTTTCAAATTTAAAACGTTTACTTCTTTGCTGTGAACTGCAGTCAGTGTCAACACGACTACATCATAACTCCTCACTTCTTATTTCAGGGGGAAAAACTCTATGAACTAGATCTTCTCTTCCAAGTCCTGGTTATTACCATATTGGTCTCAATATATGATTTAGAATAATGGACTTGCACACCACAATGCATGTCAAAACTGAAGAATATTCATAGAAATAAAACTTAATTATTCCTAAGTGAAAAACTATTAAAAACAATTTGTACAAGAGCATTATTTGACATGAATTACCATGTTCAGCATTTAAGTAATTTAAAAAAAGAACTGAGTTTAAAGTCAAATTTATGAAAAATTAAAAATGATGAGAAAATGATCCTCCCTGTTTTGAAACCAATTTTCCCATAACATGGTATATAGCCACTTCTGACAGAAATGCAAACCTCACATCTTGACATCACAGAATCTACTGATCACATCCTAATGAACTACAAGCTATTGTTCTAAAAGTGCATTTTTCAGATCCTGAAAGGTTCAAAAGAGGTACTTGGTGCACTTAAATTTGACAGCCTAAGGCATCCAACATATGTTTAATTGGGTTCAAATCTGGTGAGTAAGCTGGCCAATCCATTTAAATGGTATCTTCTGTTTCCAAGTATTCTAACAGCAGAAATGTTCAAAGTAGATAAGTACTGTCATCTATTTGGAAAACATCAAGTTCAACAGTTCTGCTAAAGCCTTAAATGGGATTCTAAGACCTCATCAAAGACATGCAGCTCAGTGCTATCATTTTTTTATGATTCACCCCAAACCATTCAAAAAAGGTTCCATTGAAATGGGATCTTTCACGAACAAAAAAAGGCAAGTTGTGTGACTCCCTCCAGGTCAATGCACATCTGAATCACATTTTGGTTATATCTAGAAATCATTAGTAATTAACAATCTCATTCCTATTGGCTCCATTGAACACGACAATGACACCACTTTAAATGGTTTTTTTTTTTTTTTTTAATGAAGTGACTTATTAGTTTATTTAGTTGCTCTTTTTAGGGTTTGTTTTGCATTTGCGGCCTCGTTTTGAATATAAGTTCCTGCCCCCCATACATTAGATATACTCAGTCTTTAATATTTTGCAGGTGCTGTTAGGGATAACGATATACAGGGTGTATAGTAAAGTCCCTCTAACCTGAAAATTCTTGCGAGCAGAGAGAGATACACCTATGCAAATGAAGTAATCACATAGTAAAGCAACTACGCCCGAACTAAAGCAAATGACAGCAGTACCCCTAGTGGTGAAATTTGGAAGATAGGTATTGCAGATTAAAAACAAAAAGTGATAAAGCAAAATTTAGAAAGATTTACAGCATCAATAAATTAGCACGAAACATTTGTTTCATAAGGATAAGATAAACTGTCACCAGTATACCCAAAGATGTTCACAATGGATGCACTCCCTTTTATGAAAATGTTTGAAAAGAATAGCCATAGGTATTAAGAAATACACACCTTTTAATTGCATAAAATACATACTTACGTCAATACAGTTTGGTAACTCACACACACACACCGAAAAACAAAATGCAAAAGCAAACTGTTACGCAGTGATAGCAAGTTAATGTAGAATATGTTAAAAAAGTTCGCCATTGCTCGTGATACATATTTGTATTCATGAAAGTAATTCTGCATGCACCATTTCACAGCAAGGAAGCTGTCATACTATTGCAAGCATCTATATTATGACAAAATGACAAAGTACACCACGGGGAAAAAAAAAAAAGGACACTTTTATATCTCCCGTTCTACTGGGCCGATTGACGAAATTCAAATTGCGTTTTCCGTGTCTCGAAAGCGCGACTTACGATATATATTAGATTTATAAATAGCTTTGTTCTAATATAGGTATTTTGACACAAAATTGAACTTTTTCTGAAATAACATACCAATATTTTTCCATATTTCGATTCTACTACTCAAATCATGCCTAACTATTAAATTCTGTAAAATTTGGTGTGAAATTGACGAAGAAATTCAAAAATTTAACATGGCGAATTTCTTTCAGTTTGCGCCAAGAATAATTCACTTGGCAAACATATTAATACATGGCAACCTATTTTCCCATCCCTTCCATTGTCCAGGAGCGGAAAAAAAGTCACATCGTTCCTACCCTTTTACATTGTGGATGAGCGAAAAAAAGTCACATCGTTCTTACTTTCAAATAATTTTAACAAAGTGCGTAAACCACATTTAAGCTATTATCGCTTTCAACAAATATGCCAAATTTCAAAATACACCAATATATAAATTCACACATATCTTCGGAAATTTTGGAAAAAAGCTCTAATTTTTTGCTGGTACACTTAGAAATACATCTACTTTAAGATGATTGTAAAAATTTTATAGGTTATAATACAAAATGTTTTCGAAAAATTTATAAAATTTATTTAAAAATACAAATTTTAAAAATAAATCATAAAAAATGCGTAAATTTTATTTGGAATGAACAATAAATTTCAAACTGTATAGGAAGGAAACAAATAAGTTTCATAAAAAAAGAGATATTAATAAATATACACCAAATTGAATTAACATTGAGGAGTTAAAATTTTGAGAGCCAATTTTTTAAAAACTACTCATGCGATTTTTCAAAATTTGCTAGTTTGGCATAATTTGAGTCATAGAACCGAAATATGAAAAAATATTGGTATGTTATTTCAGAAAAAGCTCGATTTTGTGTCAAAATACCTATATTAGAACAAAGCTATATATAAATCTAATGTATATCCTAAGCGCTTTTGA
>KK112831.1:45453-61704 GCA_000611955.2 Stegodyphus mimosarum | reverse complement strand
CCCCCCCCCCCGAGTGTACATCCAGCAGACTTGTATGTGGAGTTCCATTAACCTGATCTTTTATGAAACCTCACAGGAAGAAATCCAATCAAATGAAGTCGGGCGATTGTGATGGCCATTCAACATTACTATCATACTCAATAATTTGTTGTCCAAAACAATGTTTGAGAAAACTTCGCATTCCAGTTATCTGGTGTGTAGGGGCACCGTCATGTTGGAATCACAAGGACTGTAATGCGGACAGGGGAATATCATCTAGAAAGTCAGGTATGTAATAGTTGGCTGTAATAGTTGGAGGTACCTCTGTCTGTTTAATAGGCCTTCATGGAACACAGGTCCCAGTAAACGATCCTTCAAGATACCGCACTACATGTTAATGGGCCAATGCACTTGGTGTTTGGTGGACAGTCCCCACGAGGGATTTTCCAACACCCAGTAGTGGGCATTGTATCAGTTTAATAATCTGTTACATTTGAAACAGTGCCTCGTCTGATCAAACAATGTTGGACAAAAAATTTGAGTTACCTTCAACATCAATCAATGCCCAGTTGCACAAATCAAATTGGTGCTCATTATCCATGGCAACGTGCTGCACAGTGACATGATAGGAATGTGCATGTTGACCATGCAGTATTTGAAATACTCGGGCTCGTGTTAAGACACAAGCCATGCTGATACCTCTTGAACTGCTGTGAGGATGGGCTAGTGCATATGGCCAAAATACTCTCTGGCGTTAGATGCAGACCTGCACTCACTGGTATGCTACAACATCCTGTCTCCTGAGCCATCATACCAAAGAGCGTCTATGTAAAGAAGGAAAGGCTCCATAGACGTAATGTAAACCAGTTTGTCTTCTACGTTGCTAGAAAGAAAAGGGAACATTCGCCAAGGGATTTGGCGACGGAACCTGTTGGCGAGAATTTCCCCTCTGTGATGTACTGGATGTGTATAGGAAATTGAGGAATACGAGTTAAGATGAATCATTCTTTGACCTGGGAAATGATGAAATATTAGGTGAAGTTTTACTTTCACTGGCTGTTGCATTATACATATCGCAGTTTGATGTCTGATTTTATATCCGTCAATATGGAGGAGAAAAAATGGAGTCACACAGCTTTAAACTCTTCATAAACGTGACGGTCAAACCTGTTTGAACTTCGACATCAGCTTCGAACTTTGGCGCTTTTTGACGACAGATATTTCACGCACGCACAGCTGTTTCCCTTTTCATTCAAAGGGAGCCACTTCTGCTGCTGTGAAGTTTTCCTTCTTAACAATACATATTCTTTGATCACACTACATTCGCAATGGTAACCGTACTTGGACGTGGCCCAGTTGAAAAGCGAATGGCAAACCCACATGCAGCATGCGTTGCATTTCGTTGGCATTCACCGTAAATAAGCACCATCTTGAAATATTGGAGAATGGCACAATCACATGCAGCATGTGTTGATTTTCATTGGCATTCAACATAAATAAGCCCAGTCTTGAAATATTGGGAAGTCAGTGAAGTTTCCCATTCTCCCACAGCTTCAAAATTCTAGCTCCAAAACTACAAGAAAAGATTATTTTTAATAGACTATTTTAAGAAAAGTACCATTTATAGGACCTCATTCATTTAAAATCATTCAGAATTCCATTTATTTTGTCGCTCTCAAAAATGAACACAATGACTGAGATTGCCACAACACAAAAAATAAAAGAGCTTGCGCATTCGAAATAAATTATTGTCTGCCATCGAGATTATACTGAGGTTTGAGATTATGCTATTTGTATGAAGTGAGAGCTAACACCTTTTAAACTAAAATTTTAAATGCATTGTAAATTAAAGTTTTATAGATGTTACATAGTACAGTACAACATCATAGTCTGCAACTGCATGCTACTACATTACCAAAATATGAATATGCAGAGCAGAATCATGAATTGATAGCAGACATCTTTGGGTATACAGGCGACAATTTATCTTATCCATGGGAATCAAATATCGTTTTGTACTAATTAATTAATGCTCTAAAACTTTTTAATTGAAAATTTTGCTCTCTCTCTTTTTGTTTTTCGATTTGCAATGCCAATCTTCCAAAGTTTCCTACTAAAGGCACTGCTGTCATTTGTATTAGGTTGGGCAATAGTCACTTTACTATACCATTACCTCATTTGCATAGTCGCAGCTCTCTCCATTCAGAAGAATTTTCAGGTTAAAGGGACTTTCCTATGCACCCTGTATAACAAACACTCCAGAGAGCTGATAATAAAGATTTCAAGACTGAAGGCACAATGAGTGCATCCGAAAGTCAGTGTGTCTTCAATCTAGACTGAAGACACACTGACAGCACCCACAAAATATTGAAGACACACTGAGTCTTCAATATTTTGTGGGGTGCTATTAGGGATCTTGACTTACAACAAGCATTCTGGATAGCTGATAATAAAGATTTAGAGTGCTACAGAGAATGCGATGAAAGTGAAGACTGAACAGGATGGCATTAGAAAAGATCATTGGTTTGTAAGGGGTGCCAACAGTACAGCTCACATACAAATGAAAGTGGTTATGGAGCTCACTAAAAATTTTGGTGGTGGTGGAAACTTCCAAGATGAAATGGAAGAGTAACTGAGCCCATCTTCCATGACTTTGAGCTAACAAAGAAAATGGCTTTGGGATGCAGCTGCTGCTCTTGGCCACCCCCAAAGGGGATGATTACTAATTGATTCACTGCTTAAGAAATACTTTCAAGTTCTTAATGTGACAATCAGATCATGGGCAACTTCCATTTTATGTTTCCTAGTTCTAAATTCTACCAGTTAATTGCCACTTTTACCTTTAATTTAAATGATGAATTTGAGCCATAGCTAATGTATACTCATTATGCTCAGAAAGCATATTAATTTTAAACAACCACACACAACCAAATTCTAATAACTATCTGTTACAAAACATGATGTCAATTGCCTAATTTGTATATTTCTTGCACTAACCTATATGCAGAAGTCCAATTTTGCTTTCAATTCCAAATAATGAACATAAATAATTACACCATTGGAGATTGGTAGAAAAGTTTAATCAGAAAACATATTTTTTCCGCTCTTCTTTTACCCTTTAATTTCGATGAGCAGCATCAGGTAGGGCAAAAAATAAGTAACTCAACAACCTAACCCACATGAAAAATTATTCTGATGCAAAACATTACTTTGTCAAACATGTTCACTCATTTAATGAGAGCTTTCACAGATTGTATTAACTCAAATGTATACATTCCGTGCTTTTTAAAGTGTTTATTACAGCAGGGAAAGATCTGCATACAAGACAGCCAACATAAGTTGAAATACAGAAGATATCCAAAAAGAAAGAAAATGTAATGCTCTAAATGCTATAACTTGTGAAAAAAAACTAAATAAGATAAATGCTAGTTTTTTAATACTTAATTGTGATTATAAGATAGGCATAATATCAAGAAAGGTATTTTAAAGACTAAAAACCTTACATTACATTACTGTCAAAACAAAAAGAGAAAAAGAAGCCAGGTAATTATAAACAAAACTGTTTGCACATATTCAGTATCTTTGTAACTCAATGACATCAAATTTTAATTTGAATTATTAGCAGTTTTATGACATATAAAGAAATGTATATCTATTATAAAAAATAACTCAGTGATAGTATACAAATAATTGTATAATTTTTTACAATTAATATAAATATTTGACATTCTACAGATACAGTAAAATATTTTATTACATTTAAATTCCTATTCAAACATGAGATAAAAGTTTTAGAAAGCATTCCCATACATCACACAAAAAATATCAATCTTCTATTTGTTAATTTTATAAAGAATATCATAATAAAAATTAAAAAATAAAATATTAATACATTAAATATCTAGCATTCTTACTTCAGAAGATGAAGGGTTTTCTTTCAAATTCTTCTGCATCGTTTGTTGAAGGCGATAATGGCGAGATTCCGCAATGATTTCCATCCTCTCTTTCGTGGTTATTTTATAAAAAATATCGTGAACACTGTCAAGAGTGTTAAACAGCTACGAGGGAAATATTTAAACTAAATATTAGAAAATAAATATTGTAAAAATAATGCATTATTATTTGTCATGTAAAGAAAAACTATGTCATTATTTATGGTTGCAGAGATGAGACTGCAAAATCTACATTTGATTCAGATTCAAACTATTGAGCAACCTTTTTTTTTTTTTTAATGCAGCTGTTTTTAGAAATATTTTATAGATAGTATAATAATCTGAAACAGTACATTTATACATTTATAAACTCCAGCAATTTCGAAAAATACATTTTGAATCTTCTAGTAGTTTGGAGCAATATGTAATGAAAGTCCAAATAATTCCATTTTCTCGTGGAGTTTAAATGGCACATATGGTTTAAATCAAAATATATAAATAAACTAACCCCGCATTATAACAATTTTTAAAGGTCAGTACAACTGGGGATTTTGTGGATGATTTTTCCACTTCAGCAGGTGAAATCCAAATGATGTGTTCCCATTACAGTTGGGTTAACCCAATCTTCATGTCCAATCACTGAACTATGTGACAATGCATCAAGAGTGATTGGTCTAAAGCTATCCCACAGAATGCAGAATGCTCATAGAATCCCATAATGTGCAGCTAATAACTTTTTTTTTTTCATTTTATGAGCACACAGCACAGAAATCAGCAGTTCTTTTATAAGTTGCATGCACATTATTATTAATTGTGCTAGACTCATTATTAATTGTGCTAGAAGGAATGCAATGATGAACAAGCTGGCCTTCAGTGGCCTATGTATACAGAGGGGCCAGCATCAAAGTCAGTACAAACAACACAGCTGCAATAGATGGCAGAATTTTGGGTACTCTTATGTTTATCAGGAGTTGCTTCAGAAATGTATGCATATATGCCCCTGTGTATTTATGTATGTGCATATATGTGTATGTGTATACACGTACATACATAATATGTATGTACATGTAATACATACACATAATACATGAACACATACATCCATACCTAAATGCATATATATATTTCTGAATCCGGTTCTGATAACAGAAGAGTACTGAATTTTGAGACTGCAAAATTTTTTTAATTCAATAAGAAAATGGGTAGCATAACTTAGGAATCATGGATTTTGCTTCCGGCAGCAAAAGGCCTATCTCTAGCCTTCAATAGCTAGTTCACAGGTTTCTATATGCAGAAATGATATCCATACAGTACTCTTGATATAATACTGAGAATGTACATCAGGAAATACTTAAATTCATTAACACTTTCTGAAATTATAAAAATCTGCATAAATTGCATCAATAATGAGATATCCTGCCAGTTCCCTACATTTTCTGTTAAAAAATATCTTAAAACATGTAAGATCATTTCATATATAAGACAATTTTATATCTGGACTAACACAGTATTACATGAAATATTGTTTCCTGAAGTAAAAAGGAAAAAAACTGAGTGACCCAAGAACACAAAATTTATATATAGATGAAAGAATTATAAAATCATTAATTTAAGCATTCAAAATATATTAGAAAAAACTTTCATATTGATAATATGTATAAATTAACATTTTTTTCATTTATAAACTATAGATTTAATAATGGAAAATAAAAGTTAACTTATTTTGTTATCAAATAAATGCTTTCCCTAGGATGATGCACATTCATTGTTTTTGGCACACTGGTGGTTTCTCAAGGCTCTGCCAGAATACTAATTAATTCATTTACTGCTTTTAATTATTTTACTATAAAGATTCAGTTATAAAGGAAACATGTTTTCCCCCTAATTGTTTGCATTTTCTTTTTTAATTTATATTGTTCTCTAGGTTAATATTTACAGTTTACCTATATAATTTGACCATTTTGGTTCTATGGCTTATGTCAAGAACAGTCATTAAATTAAATGCTTTTAAAATATGCTGTATTTAGCAATGGGCTGGCCCTAATGCCTTTGCTGCCATATGCAAACCTTAAAGTGCCATTTCTGCAGCTTCAAATAATTTAAAATTCAAAGAAAACAGATTTATAAAAAAAAATGACAACCAGAAAAGTACAGTCTAATTTAATTGAATTATTTTATTAAAAATACACAAACTTTGGAATTAAAGCTAATATGAACAATACTTTTAAAACAATCAGGTATAAAAAATACTGCCGGGCAAGCTCACCAGATAACGGGCTTTCTGAGCAAATAAAAAATTCGTAAATAAATTTTTTGTTGCCATATTAGCATTTTCAGAGTTTTTAATTAATATCTCACAACAACCCACAACAATCAATAATTAATATGTCATACAACCCATAACAACCAATTTGTAAATAAATCCTTTGTTACCATTTAACATTTTCAGAGTTTTTAATATCTCACAACAACCCGCAATAATCAATAATTAATATCTCATGCAACCCGCAACAATCAATTCATGTTTTTAAGTAAATACCTTGGATGATTAAAGTAGTACAAAGATGAGAATGGTGTAAATGGCTTCCCACAAAGTTTTGGAATCTAAGGGCTCATCTCTCGAAACAACTCCCCACCGTTTCGGAGGAGATGATGGTTATAAACAGACAGACATGCACATATTTTAATAGTACTAGCCTAGTACAGAGTTTAAACCTTAATTAAAATAATCTCTTTCGAAACTTTTTTACTGCAGAAACATGAATAACTTCTTTCATATGTAATTTATTACTTAATTTATGTTTTATGATCAACATTGCTAACCTAATAAGACTATTTTGAGTAGACATGTTCTTACATAATTTTTTATTATTAGTTTAGAGAAAAATTTTTTGCCAGTAGCAACAGTTATGAGTAGGGTTAGCAAAATTCTTATAGCAACGCTTAAACATGGCCCAGTATTAATTAAGGGAAGTAATGAAATTAAGAACATCAACTAGAACATTCATTCTTTTTTAAAAGTTATGAAACAAGGTCTATTTCATCAGCCTATTTATTCTAAAGCATTAAGATCGGATGATTATTGTTGAGTCTCATCTCTAGTGCACTGACTGCCTTATCTACAGTATAGAAAAAAAATTATATTTTATATTTTTCTTTTGAATCCTCTTTAGGTTTGTGTACACTTTAATATGAAAAATTTTGTTTATTAGATTGAACACGATGACGTGCTGTAGTCAGTTTAAAGATTTTTCCCATGTCTATTTTGTTAGCTAATTTTTTAGCTTCTAATATAGCATTGTCAAAGGATTCATCTGATATTAATTCTTTAAAATATGTTAATGAGTTACTTTTTAGTAATTCAGTGGCTTGGGATAAATCAAAATCTTTTGATTAACTGATTAATATGATACAAAATTTTATACTACATGATCAAACATAAAAACTAAAACAGTTTTATTGTTATCAATAAACTATTTACCTCATTTCGAATCATAATATTTATTTCTACATTTTGCCAAATACTTAATAAAGTATCACAAATATTTTCTATTTCAATATATTAAGATTTTGGGAAATCTATACGACTTAGCCAACGAGTGTCATACAGCGATTTATGGCCCACCGAAAAGTTGAAAAGGCAAAAAATGCAAATAGCTTTTGAACCATATTAAAAAAAAATTCTCTGACTCAAACAATGATTTTGTCATATTGTTAACTACTAAGTTTCATGAATGGCAGTTGCAAGGTATGCAAAAGGCTATGGGATTTAAAGTTTTTAATTCTTGACTGTACTCCCATTTTGATGCCTTTTGTATATGAACTGTTGTTGTAACCTTGAACTTTCATACTTTCTAATTTTTAACCCATTTTTCTCTAACTTTTATAATAAATTTGAGATAATTTCTTACCAGTTTATCTTTCAATAGGAAGAAAATAAAGAAAATGTTCATTAACGCTGCATTCAAATACCACTTCTGATTGATCAACGGAAACATATCTTACTACAAATGTCATTTGGTCAACCTTGCATTAATAAATAAAAATAACCGAATAATAATTTTGCTTTTTGAAATTGTTTTATAATACAGTGCTGGCCACCCAAATTTCAACACCAAGAAAGACAAGAGATATCACAACAAAATTTATTTAGTACATAACATGTTGACCAAGTATCGAATGATTAAATTTATAGTCTTCTGCGAAGTGTGGTTCCTTCTAGAATTAGTAGCCAGAGTAGCCGCCATTGTTGGAGATCACAGCTGCCACACGCCTCGGCATTGATTCAAAGAGACTTTGGATGTGTTCTTGGGGTACAGAAGACAAGCAGCTTCCACACGTTGCCCTGGTGTGGCAGCTTGGGATGTTATCTGGGTCAATCGTTCAGCAACCATGGACTACATGTTTTCTATCGGCGAAAGATGCGGAGAGCGAGCCGGCCAGGGAAGCAATTCAATCTGGCGATTGACGAAGAACCCTTGGACAATGCGTGCCCCGTGTGGTCACGCATTATCCTGTTGAAATATGGCTGTGGGCAAACCCTGAAGGTAAGGTAGGACAACTGGCTCCAACACCTCGGAGATGTAGCGCTGGCTACATCTCCGAGGTGTAAGTACCGGCAATGCGAGAGGAGTGCGAGAGTGATATCCAATACCGTCCCATATCATAATACCCAGTACAGGACCAGTGTGGTGGTGCATAACACAGCTGTTCAACATCCTCTCTTCACGGTGTCTTCAGACTCGAATCCGACCACCGTTTTGTTGCAGACAAAAGCATGACTCGTCAGTAAAGACATTTTCCTTCCATTCTGCCATCCACATCCTTCTTTCATCACACCATTGGCGGAGAGGTCTGTAGTTCTGTGTCAAGGGTAGACAAAGCAATTTACGTCTTGTGGACAGACCACTCTGCTGTAAACGGTGTCGAATGGTATGCGGAGACACTGGATGATGCGCTACAGACTGAATGTGCTGTGCTATGGTTCGCGATGTGACTGAGTGATCCATCACTGCCATGCGCAGAATGTTCCTGTCATCACGTGAAGTGGTGCACTGAAGTGGATGCAATCGAACATGTTGGTCCATTGTACCTTCCTGTATCCAATGGTCACATATCAGCATTACAGTTGTTCGGTTTCGTCCAACACGACTACCGATTTCTCTGAAAGATAAATCCACACTCTCGGTAGGCCACTATCCTTCCTCTGCCGAACTTGGATACTTGATCAAACGATGATCGCTGTTTACTACGAGGCATAATTGATCGTTTTTTTTAAAAAAACCACAAGAAAAATACAACTGCCACACTTGGAATCGTCGAAAACCAAAAGCCTTAAATAGGGCTTTGAAGTGGCGCCACAGGTGCACGTGATGTGCGTCTGCACTGAAATTCTAATCATTTGCACATCTCACCTCCACTAATGCATGTTGTAAATTTCATGTCATTTGCATGCTTCCTTCAGGGTGTTGCATTTACGGTGGGCAGCAGTGTATAAGACTGTTGTGATGGAATAGTCCAATAATTTCATTCTGAAAGTTTTCTCCTAAGTATGTTGCAGTCCTTTCTTCATTACTGAGGATTCTGTGAATGTGATCCTCTCTCTATTATTGGGTCAAATTCAGCTAGTAATTGAATTAACTTCAAAAAATTTCTGTTATTATGTTCATAAAGCTTGTTACTGGTATCATAAAGGCTAGAGAACTTTCACCAAGCAATTACTTCAAGCCAATATTTAATTTCAGAATTAATTAATCTTCGTGCAGCTGCAATTAATGCCTGACAAGTTCCAAACTTTATTTCAGCTCTATGCATGATTTCAAATTATTTACATGAGCTTTCGTGCTTTTTTAATATCTTACCAATATTTTTAAATTTCTATAACCCTCATTTAAAAATGAACTCAATTTTGAATTACCAAAAAGTCTGAAACAAAAACAGTACACAGAATCTTTTGACACTGAATATAGTATGTACACTGTGGGGGGAAGGACAGTTCTATAGCTCCCGATCTACTGGGATGATTGACGAAATTCAAATTGCATTTTTCATGCCTCGAAAGCACAACATAAGATAAATATTAGATTTATATATAGCATCATTCTAATATAGGTACTTTGACACAAAATCGGACTTTTTCTGAAATGACAAGCCAATTTTTTTCCATATTTCGATTCTCTGACTCAAATTATGCCTAAATGTTAAACTTTGTATAATATGGTGGGGTGCAAAATTTATGGAGAAATTCAAAAATTTATTTTGGCATATTTTTTTTAGTTTTCACCAACAATAATTTACTTGGCGAACTTCTTAATTTATAGCAACCTATTTTCCTTTTCATTTTTTCATTGCAGACGAGTGGGAAAAAAGTTATCGTTCATACTTTCAAATAATTTTAACAAAGTGCGTAAACCACATTTGTGTTATTATCACTTTTAAGAAATATGCGGAATTTCAAAGTGCGCAAGTATATAAATTCACGTATATCTTAGGAAATTTTGAATAAAAAACTCTCATTTTTTGCAGGTATGCTTATAAATACATCTACTTTAAGACGATGGTAAAAATCTTATAGATCATAATTCAAAATTTTTTTCGAAAAATTTATAAAAACTATTTGAAAATATAGGTTTTAAAAATAAATCATAAAAAAGTGGGCTAATTTTATTTGGAATGAATTTAAATTTCAAAATGTGAAAGAAGGAATTAAGTGGGTTTAATAAAAAAGAGATATTAAAAAATACATGCCAAATATATCAAATTAAATTAACATTGAGGAGCTAAAATTTTGAGAGCTAATTTTTTAAAAACTACTCGTGCAACTTTTACAAAATTGTAGTTTGGCATAGTTTGAATTGTAGAATTAAAATATGGAAAAAATTGGCCTGTCATTCGAGAAAAAGCCCGATTTAGTGCCAAAACACCTAGACTAGAACAATGCTATATATAAATCTAATACATCACCTAAGTCGCGCTTTTGAGACATGAAAAACACAATTTGAATTTTGTCAACTGGCCCTGCAGAACGGAAGATATAGAACTGCCCCCACCTCCCCCTTTTTTTTTTTGCGCAGTGTACCTTTTGAAAAAATCTCATGTGGACATCACATGACTTCCTTGTACAGAATATTAAATTATATGCAGTTTTTCCTGCATTTAATTTAAACTTATTTCCTCGAATTTCATTAGGTATATTTCTCATTCAATCAATTCAGTTCTTATTTCGTGGCAATGCAAAAATACATAAATCTTCAAAATATCTTTATTAAAAATTGAAAACTATAGAAAAATATAAAATAACAAATACAGTTAAAACAATTTACACAAATTTATACAATTAAAAATCGAGTTTCTATGCAAAAACAAGCAATTCGGCCAGCGGGCAAGAAGCCAGATTTTTCGGTGCATAAAACTGAAAGTTTACTTTTGGTCCCACTTGGCAAAAAGACATTGAAGGTGCAGAAACGACTTAATTCACTAGTCTATTATGTTTCAAAAGTAAACAAATATGGCTGCTATGGTAAAAAAAAAAATTAGGCTTAGCCGCACTTAAATAACTTTTAAATGGTTAATAATTCTATAACTATTGCATGCAGATTAATTAAAGGCATAAAAACCTTAACCGGAAAATAAGAACAACATAATTCGATCATTTTGAAAGCAAAAAACGTAAAATTTACCAACATATAAGAATAAAAAAACTGAGCTCAGAGCCGAGTAACAGAGTGGGTGTATATATATATATATACTTTTGGTGCGGCTGATTGCAACCAAACAGGGAGGTGCACAGCTACTTGTTATAGCAGTCCTATATACAAAATTTCCACGTTCTGAGGCTACTTGTTTTTGAGTTATGTGAGATGTATATATGTAAGATATAACAAAATACGATAGAAGCTTTAAAAATAATAGGCGACCTCAAAATTAACTATTCTAGATTAGGTGCTCTCCCCCTAAATACATCTGTTCTCGCAAATTCGAGATCCTTCCATGTTATATAACAACCTAAAATTAACCAAAGAGCTCAGTGCTGCTTATGCTGTCCTGTCCAATGTTGTACTTTAAAAAACCGTGTACATAGAGTTATTGTGTTCTCACTATGATTAAAAAATATCTTGTCTGTAAAAGGATTATTTTTGATATGTGCAAAAATAAAGATTGTTAATTTGTAAAAATCCAATTTTTTATCATTTTCATCTGTACACATTCAACCCTTAGCCATGACAGATATCGAAAGTTGTTAAGAGTTCCAGTATTTTTTTCTACACATTAAATTATTACAGACATACATAAATACGTAGTTACGTATGTAGAGATGAAACTAAAAATTCTCTTCTGAATCCATTTTAAATCCTTTTTGCAACCCGTTTTGGGAAAAAGAGTCTTTTATTCTGTCCTTACATATAGATGTCATGCAAAAATATCTTTAAATTGCATTGGTAGTGATCAAAATGGATATTTTCATTGAAATATGATGCCTGAAAATTTTCGTGATTACAATACTTCCTTTACTTTGCAAAAGAAAGTAAAAAAGAAAAATTAAATTTTTCTTGGAAACAAAGGACCAAAAAGTTATTCATGAAGAATGCCTGTTCTCTGTCTTTTTTAATAGAGCACAATCTGCCACCAAATGCATCAGATCATGCAGCAGCTTTATTTAGAAAAACGTTTCCCAATAGCGAAATCGTTAAGAAATATTCAAGTGCAAGGATCAAAATTCTTAAAGAAATTTTAACAGTTAATGCAATTGTTCGAGAAATAGGTATGAAAATAAATCATCAGTTATTGATTGCATTAAAACAGTTCCATCTGCTTCTCTATGGATGAAAGCAATAATACCAATTCATACTGTATCCAACTGTTGTTTTGTTTTTTAATCCACTGTCTTCAGAGACTGAATGTAATTTACTTTCTGTCCCCACTTTAAAAGAACATTCGACAAGCATTAACATAGCACAGCTAATTATTAAAACTTTAAACGAAAATGCAATTCGTTTGGATAATTGATTAGTACCTGGTGCCGACAATGCACTAGTTATGATAGGCTTGAAGCAGTGCCAGATTTACATATAAGTTGCACAAGCTATAGCTTAGGGACCACACTTTCTTGGAGCCACCCCCAAAAATTGTGGATAAAGTTATAAAACCAGCTAGGGTTGACACCCACAGGAGTTTAAATCGAAAACTGAAAGGGGTTGATGGAATTTTTAAGTATAGTGAACTGTCTAGAATAAAATTGGCCATCAAGATAATTCCCCATAATAATGTACAGTGTGAGAGGATTTTCAGTGTTGTTGCGAAAACAAGGACTTAATTTAGACCTAATATTAATAATGACACATAAGAAAAACTTCTGTTAGCAAAAGCAGGTTTAGTTTTATGAACAAAATTATGAAGTTTCTTTCATGGTGAAAGCAAAATCTGCCACTCTTCATAGCATTTGTACAAAAACTGATTAGAATATTATTATTTTTATTATTATTATTATTATTATTTTGTTAAAAGATGCAAATAATAAAAATGTTTTTTTATATATAAGTATTTTTGTACTGTTTGCATTTAAGAATTAGTAACTGGACTTTCAGATATTAATTAGTAAATTTTGAAAGTTAATTCATTATTAAAAATAATTTTTATCATTTAAAAAATCTTTTTGTCGCTGAGAAAAATCTTCTGATTTTTTTAGTGTTACAGGTTGGCAAATATTCTTTAAACCTTTGACTACTAACGAGACATATATGTCCCATTAAAAGTTTTAAAATTACTGATGGATTAAAAAGTACTTAGAATCTCCTGATTGTTGGGGATCATCTTCCAATAGTTGGAAAATCAAGATACCACTGTGCTCGTTGTACACAAACGAACACAGGGAAGAACACACATGAGTTGCCCAATGTGTAATGTTATGTTATGTAAAGAATGCTTTACCTTGTACCATATAACATGAAAACTATTTCATACACAGTACATATAATTTATATACATTATATTTATATACATTCATACAGTAAAGTTTTCCAGAATAATAGGTGTGCTTAATAGTAAGTCCATTGTATGTGTCCCAGCCTTTTGGCTTGAAAACCACTTGTCAAAAAAATCCCAAATGCTAAATTTACCTTATTTATGACATATTTTGTTCATATGAATAGAAAAGAGGGTAATTTTTTTTTAATTCATAGTTAAAGGATTAAGCTTAATTTAGAAAATTAAAAACAGGCTCCCTGAAAGGTACAATTCAGTGATTTTAAACTAAAGTTTTAAAAGAATTTGACAAGAACACAAATTTATAGAAATAAATTGTCAAAAAAAAATTGAATGTGTCAAGATTGAAAAGAAATGTTTCTGAAAGAAAGAAATTAGAAAAAGAACCTAAGTTTGTAGAAAAATATTTTAAAGAAAATGCATGTATAAGACAAAATCATATTTTGCTGAGGTTTTCACCAATGCCGCATGTAAATATTCCAGCAAATGGGCCTAAATCAGTGAAAAAGACAAAAAAAAAATCTTTAAGAATGACTGTTTTTTCACTGAATGGCTGTATAAATTTAAATTATGCCACTAAACATCACATCACATCATATAAAATTTCAAAGATTTCTCAGCCAAATTTATTGAAGATTCATGAATTTATCCCAAAAAAACACAGAGATATCAGTTAAAAATATTTTCAGTGTTGATGAAACTAGTCTTTTCTTTCATCTCATGCCTTCAAAATGCCTAGCCTGACATTCAGTATCATAGACAAAAATCCCTTCACTGTTTTACTCAAACCAGTCCTTCATTACTGATGAATACTCATAACAATGTAGCAGAAACAATCTGTTCAAAAGTCGGTATGATATATAGGAAATAAAAAATGAGGATGATTGTATATATATCTACAGAATGCCTCAGAAAAATTATTACTTCTTTAAGATTTTCATGACGCATTAAGAAAAAAAATTTAAAGAATTAAGAAAATAAAATATTTATTTATATATTCTTATTTGTTTATTTATTTATTTACACAAAACTTAGTCTTTTTTTATGTTATGCTACGTTTGAACTTATTTAGATATATAGGCAATGATTAAGAGAGAATAACAAGCCAAACAAATATTAATCTAGAAGTCAAACAATTTATTAAATATAGGTAATATTTTAAAAAACTAAATGTAGCATGATAAAATTGTGTAAAGCAATGGTACAGTAATGAAAACCATGGAAAAATGTTTGTATGCATATCATTCTAAATTAAAACGTCGATAATACAACTTTCTCATTTATATATCTTTTCTGAATGGCCCATTAAAAGATGAATTAACCGTGCTTTATGGTATTATCTCTTTTAAACAAAAATTCAGTTTTCATAGGCATCGTGATGAATACTGGGTGAAGTATTCTTTTAAAAGAAATGTTATCCAAATAAACAAAATCAAATTTTTTAAAAAAATATTTGTACAAATAAACATATTTAAAGCATATAAAGTAAATGAATAAACAGAACTTTTGAACTATTTGAAGAACTATAATTCAACCACACAACTCAAAATAAATACAACCAAAATTCTAAAAAGGGGGAAAAAATATCTAAAAAAAAAGTTGTGATTAAAAAATATTGCACAAAGTAAAAATTATGAAAATTTAAAAAAAAATAATAATTCCTCCCCCCCAACACACAGAATGAGAGGGAACGGAAAATAGGTTGCCGTAAACTGAGAAGTTCGACCAGTGAATTATTCTTGGCACAAAGTAAAAAAAGTGCACCAAGGTAAATTTTCAAATTACTGATCATATTTAACAACAAATTTTACAAAATTTAGTTTTTAGGCATAATTTGAGTCACAGAATCGAAATGTGGAAAAAAATTTGCACGTTATTTCAGAACAAGTCCGATTTGTATCAAAATACATATGTTAGAACAATGTGATATAAAAATCTAATATTTATCTTTACCTTAGACATGCTTTTCAGATATGGAAAATGCAAATTGAATTTCATCAATTGGCCAAATAGAACAGGAGATATAGAACAGTCCCCTCTCTCTTCTTCTTCTTCTTTTTTTTTTTTTTTTTTTTTTTTTTTAACTCCATCATTTATTATGGGCTTGATTATTTACATGTGTACAAATTTTGGTCTGTTTTTAAACATTTTTTCATGGCTTGACATTTTCTTTGTAAGGCAGTATACTTGAATATCATAATCATATAATTTCTACATAGCTTAAAGAAACATTATAAAATTTAGATTCTGATTACCTGTACAAGTAATTGTTTTTGAAGTTTTAGATCAGCTTCAGAAATTCGGCCTCCTTTTAAGGCCTGCTCTTTTCTTAATTTTCCTAACATTAAAAGAGTATCCT
>KK112831.1:6877-35955 GCA_000611955.2 Stegodyphus mimosarum | reverse complement strand
GAAAAAAAAAAAAAAAAAAAAAGAAACATAAGCACTAAATTGAAAAGTGATATGCCGTTTCTTGTGAAAGAACGCAAAATGCCCAAACAAAAGTAATAGTCCTTCGGGGCTAAATCCCTTTGGACTAAAAAGCTTAATACTTGTTTACTTTATTAACTTTATTAAACATTTTTTCAATGTAAGTTGTTTAAGTTGCTTCATTTTTTGTACTAATACTTTCTCTTTAATTCTATAAATAGACATAAATTCTTGTTCAGTTACAAAGTTCCACTGTTCAAGTCTTGTAATTGCTGTGTCGAGAATACCGACTAACTTGTCAATCGAAATTTTTTCGTTTTCAATAACCCCTCTGTCCCTTTCTTCACTATCGGAAGCGGTATTTTCTGGATCTAGAACCATACTACAGATTTCGCTGTCAGTTAATTGATTGATGATTGGAGCATTGTCATCGAATGAAAAACTTCTGTTATATCATCTTCATTTATTACCGCTTCTCCACATTTCTTTACATAATCCAATAACTGGAAAATTTCACCTTTAGTTTGCGGCGTCCGAAAACCTTCAAATTCCCTGCTATTATCTTCATCGTCCTCACATGAAATATGGTAGCTGACCATAAATTATGCCAAGCATTTTTTAACATATCTGGAGACACATCCTCCCACCATCTTGCAATGTTCCACACAGCAGATTTTATGCTGAAATATTTCAAAAATTCTTGAATAGTCTTGCCATTGTTCAAGAAATTTAACATAGATTTTCAAAATGCTACTTTATATTTGCATTTCAGTGCGTGCATTATTCCCATATCCATAGGCTGAATGATAGATGTACAGTTTGGAGGGAAGAATACTATGGATACATTATCTTTCACTAAAACTTTAAGTGGAGCATGCGCCGAACAGTTGTCAACAGTCAGGACTATTTTTGAGTCATGAGGTAAACCAGCCGAACTCAAATGTTGCCGAGCCTCGGGTATAAAAGGATTTTCAAACCAATCATTCATCAACGCTTGTTCATCCATGCTCTTTTATTTGTGTGATATATAACGGGGAAAATCGTTACTCCTTTAAATGCTCAAGGTTGTGCATGTATTCCGTTACGAAAAGTTGCATTCCTGCAGCATTTGCGCACGCTAAAATTGTTAGTCCCGTTTTGGAATCTTTGACACCATTTGGAGCCTTTTCTGTAGATGTTGCCAAGGTATTTCGCAGTACATATTGCCAGAAAAGACCAGTTTCATCAGCATTGTAAATTTGCTCTAGAGATAATTGTTCACTAATAATGAGTTCAATGAATTCATCTGCAAATTCTTCAGCAGCTTCAGTATCAGCTGAAGCTTTTTCACCAGAAATTTTTAATTATCTTACACCATGGCAATTTTTAAATTTGGTTAACCAACCTGTCGAATATGGGCACTCAGTGTTCAACTTCATTTCTTCGTGAAATATTTTGGCTTGAGCCATTAGCATTGGACCCGTCAATGGCACGCCCTCGCTGCAACGCTGTCTGACCCATTCAATCATCACTTTGTCATGATCGTCATTTTTAGCATAACGAACCCTTTTTCTGTTATTCATTGCCAGTGGAGTGTCAGAATCCACAAAAAATTCAAAAAGTTCCTTTTTCTTTTTGCTTATGTCATATACAGTTGACTTTCCAATGCCAAACTCTTCGCATAATTTTGAGACAGATATGCCTTTATCCATTTTTTGCAGCAATTCTACTTTTTGTTTGATAGACATCAAAACATGTTTTTGCTTTGTAGATCCTTTGGCAGCTCCAGAATTGGAAACTCTTTTTGACATAATTGAAAGTTCAAGCTTAATTTTTATAAAATTGCTCTAACAGGCTGCAAAAAATAATAAGCCGGATCCAATTAGAAGATTAATGAACAGCGCAATCTGCAGCATTAACTGAAATGCTTTAAAATCAGTAAAGATAATTTTAGCCTAGCTTATCTCTTTGAAATATAGACCCTTCACTATTCTGTATCTTTAAAATACTGAACTGCCCGAAATACTTTTCCAGTTTCACAGCAACTTCCTCCCCTCCCCTCCCATTACGGACTTTGTACAGTACAAAATTTTTTTATTAAAAAATAAAAAAATAAATTTTGAAACAGCTTTACTTTTAGCATTAATTAATTAATAATTTAGGTATTAATTATTAAATTAATTGTTAGTTACAATCTTACTAAAATAGTTCAATGTTTAGAGTGTAATTTGCAACAAAGACAGTCATTTATTAAACTCAGCTGCTTAATTAGCTCAATATTAAATATATTTGGAATGAAAGTGATTTTATAAACTACTAGGTACTGTATTTTATTTCATAAGTCAGAGCACTTTAGTCTTTTAATCCTGAGGCACTCTTGTACCTTGGCGAAGAGTGATCAACTTACAGGCATGAAAGTGCAAGTTGGCAAAAAAAGCTGAACAACGCGCGAACACAAAATTACACAAAAACTAAATGCGCACGCGCGAGCTAAAAAAACACATTTTAATAAAATAGCAACCTTTTAATATAAAAAGTATTAAGCATATGCATATAACTAAACTAAAATAATACTTGTACTTACTATTTTGCTATTAATTTTATCTTCCACTTGTTTAAAAAAAAAAAGTAAATCACAAGAGATTGTAATGAATTAACCTTCTTTAAGATGCTCTTTATGTAACTTAATATAACAGTTGATACATGAACACTGTACACAACATTACAACACACTAATATACATATTTATGTTATATATATATCCCCCCCACACACATTTGCCGGGTGACGTTAAAAAAAGCGGAATTCCGCGAAAACACGGAAAACTTTCATGCCTGAACTTATATAAAGATGCCGGCACATCTATGCAAATTCGCCACACTGGTCAGATCACCCCCATCAGCCTTTGTCAAGTACAATAGGCTATAACTGATTTTAGACATTGAGGTTATTATCTAACACTGATTTGCAGGTTTTACAGCACACTAGACCAAATATATGCAATTAAATATTACAATAAACAATGAAAATGAGCTACTAAACATTCTGCAAATAAATCAAATACGATGGTTGTCAAACAAAATTGTTAAACAGTACAAAGTCCGTAATCCGGACGTCCATAATCCGGAATGATCTATAATCCGGACCTGAAAGCCACAAACTTTTTTTGTATGCTTTACGCATGTGCATTTGATTTTTTTTGCTTCCATAATAAAACATGTGGAGATTTTTGAAAACGGCCGAGATTGCAATCTTGTTTTCTTCCCTCCCCCTAAGGTATGCAGTAGCAGGTGCAGTTTCTCCAAATGCATTGTATCAGTTTATTGCAGACAGCTTGTTCTAAGAGGTTTCTCACCATTTGGTTGCTTGTGACATTTCGTTGTTGATTCTTTTGTGGTAGTGTGCTTTAAAGCTTTAAACAGCAATAAAAGTACAGGAAAGCTTTCAACAGCAATAAAGGTCCTATAAAAATAACGGAAGTAAACAAAATCTCAGTCGTGATCATAACAAAACCAGAAAGGCTTGTTGGTCTGACCTTCAGAATAGTTTTATAAAGAACGGGGTCAAAGCCTAATGGAATCTTTGTTAGAAAGTACAAAGGATGTCATTCAAAATCTTCATACCTATTTCCTGCGTTAATGAGCAGGGAGGGGAGGAAATTGCTGTGAAACTGGAAAAGTATTTCGGGCAGTTCAGTATTTTGAGGATACAGAATAGCGAATGATCTGGATTTCAAAGAGATAAGCTAAACTAAAATTATCTTTACTGATTCTAAGGAATTTCAGTTAATGTTGCAGATTGTGCTGTTCCTTAATCTTCTAATTGGATACGGCTTATTATTTTTTGCAGACTGTTAGAGCAATTTTATAAAAATTAAGTTTGAACTTTCGATTATGTCAAAAAGAGTTTCCAATTCTGGAGCTGCCAAAGGATCTACAAAGCAAAAACATATTTTGATGTCCATCAAACAAAAAGTGGAATTGCTGCAAAAAATGGATAAAAGCATATCTGTCTCAAAATTATGCAACGAGTATGGCATTGGAAAGTCAACTGCATATGACATAAGCAAAAAGAAAAAAGAACTTTCTGAATTTTTTTTGGATTCCGACACTCCAGTGGCAATGAATAACAGAAAAAGGGTTCGTTATGCTAAAAAGTGACGATCATGACAAAGTAATGATTGAATGGGTCAGACATTGTCGCAGCAAGGGCGTGCATTGAGGGTCCAATGCTAATGGCTCAAGCTAAAATATTTCTTGAAGAAATGAACTTAAACACTAAGTGCACATTTTCAACAGGTTGGTCGAAATTGCCATAGTATAAGAGACTTAAATATTCCAGGTGAAAAAGCTTCAGTTGATACTGAAGCTGCTGAAGAATTTGCAGATGAATTCATTGAACTCATTACTAGTGGACAATTATCTCCAGAACAAATTTACAACACTGATAAAACTGGTCTTTTCTGACAATATGTACGTGAAATACCTTGGCAACCTCTACAGAAAGGCTCCAACTGTTGTCAAAGATTCCAAAGCAATACTAACAATTTTAGTGTGCACAAACGCTGCAGGAACGCACAAGTGCAAACTTTTCATAATCAGAAAACATGCACGACCTCGAGCATTTAAAGGAGTAAGGATTTTCCCCATTACATATCGTGCAAATAAAAGAGCATAGACGACACAAGTGTTAATGAATGATTGGTTTGAAAATCCTTTTATACCCAAGGCTCAGCAACATTTGAATTCGGGTGGTTTACCTGATGACTCAAAAATAGTCCTGACTGTTGACAACTGTTCGGCGCATACTCCACTTAAAGTTTTAGTGAAAGATAATGTACCCATAGTATTCTTCCCTCCAAACTGTACATCTATCATTCAGCCTATGGATATGGGAATAATGCATGCACTGAAATGCAAATATAAAGTAACATTTTGAAAATCTATGTTAAATTTCTTGAACAATGGCAAGACTATTCAAGAATTTTTGAAATATTTCAGCATAAAATCTGCTGTGTGGAACATTGCAAGATGGTGGGAGGATGTGTCTCCAGATATGTTAAAAAATGCTTGGCATAATTTATGGTCAGCTACCATATTTCATGTGAGGACGATGAAGATAATAGCAGGGAATTTGAAGGTTTTCGGACGCCGCAAACTAAAGGTGAAATTTTCCAGTTATTGGATTATGTAAAGAAATGTGGAGAAGCGGTAATAAATGAAGATGATATAACAGAAGTTTTTCATTCGATGACAATGCCCCAATCATCAATCAATTAACGGATGGCAAAATCTGTAGTATGGTTCTAGATCCAGAAAATACCGCTTCCGATAGTGAAGAAAGTGACAGAGAGGTTATTGACAATGAAAAAATTTCGATTGACAAGTTAGTCGGTATTCTCAACACAGCAATAACAGGACTTGAACAAAAAGCAAACAAATAAATATTAAGTTTTTTTTTTTTTTAAATTTGATACCCTTTAGATCATAATTGCTGTTTATTTCATAAATTACTGCTTCATATTTTTATTTGTATAATTTCTGCATGCCATCTTACCAGACTTAAACTGATGATCTATAATCCAGAAAAGCCGAGGTCCCGACGAGTCCGGATTATGGACTTTGTACTGTAAGTCAAATTTGATTGCAAATAAATGAGCTTAGAATTCCTTTGACGTGGGTTATTTCAGTGATAAATTTCTACTGCAGACCAGAAGTTTAATCTATAATGCTGAAATACACTGTTCATTCCTTTTATTTTTATAACTGGTTCCGCATGAAGTGTATGTTGTGAGTAAATTTATTACTGCTTAAGTGTTTTTGAGGTAAACTTAATTCTTGGCAGAAAATTTAGTGTCTTCACTGCAGTACAAGTTAATCCCTATTTAAGTTATCAGGTTGAAGGATGATTTTCAAACCAAAAAGATTTCAAAAGAAATTATGCAAAATTTAAGAAAGAAATGTATTTCTTTCCCAAGAGAATTTACTGAGTAATCTAAAAGTCCACCTTACACAAATATGGAAGCACTGCAGCAAATTTCTATTCTTTCAGCTAGTGAATACTAGATTTTGTGATTAGTGTTTCTCAATCTGTGCTCCTTGAGCCTGATCTTGTGCCCAGATTTCCAAAAATGACAAAAAATAAAATTTGAATTAACTGCATGAAAATCTCAGAGTTTAGAAACTACACATGGCAATCATTTGTCGTTCTCTCATAAGACTGACATTTTATGAAATTAATTACCAATTACCTTACCTACACACCTCCCACTCTAGTCAGTCTTAGCAACAAAAGAGGCTTTTAAAGCACTATGATTATGGCAGTTCTTATAAGCATATATCCAATCATGGAATAACTATGTAAGAATCAGTGGGCTTAACTGCTATATCACAGATGTGAATACAAAGATTGATTTTATTTTTACTTAACAAAATAAAGATTATCCAAACAACCACAGCCTGAACTATTAAAAAGAAATATATGTTTTTTCTATTAACTTAATACTGATATACAAGTAAATAAATTTTAATTAACCATGTTTTAAAAATATAAGTGCAGATAAACACTTTAGAACTTTCAAAAGTAATGACTAATTTAGCATTAGACCTATAAAATTTTAAAAATTTTACCATTAAAAAATGAAAGCAATACATACTTTTCAACTTTTTGCAAATCAACTGAGTGTAAATCATTTTCTACATCAACTGGCTGTGAATTGTGATTATTTTCTACATTCCCATTTGTATTTTCACACACTTTTTCTGGTTGACTATCTTGAAATGTAAAAGTATCACCTTGAAAGTCTTCAGTATCTAAGAATGGGCTGGATTCATCAACTGGACTGAGAAATATCTTAGCACTTTCTTCTAAATTTGAAAATACTGTATTTGAGCATGGAGCTGTAGTCTCAACAACATTATTTCCTGCAGAGACAGTTTCAGTGCTTGGAATAGGGAAGACTTTACTGTTTGCAGGCAAAGAAAGACATTTGGTAACTTTCTCTTTTTTAAAAGCAGGATTCAGCTCAAGTTCTTTTTGATTCACTGAAGCAGAATGAGGATATTCACATTTACTGGAATCAAGATTACACTCACAATCAGCATGGGCTATAATTAAAGCTGTAGATGGATATTCTAAGGTATAGGAATTTCTTCTTATATGTTTCCTTATGCAATCCTTACTTCCTTTAGAGCTAGTGTCTAAAGTCAAATGTTCATTATTTAACAATACTGAATTTGATGTGTCAGGATCAGTGTTCACTGATTTTGCAATGGCCCCTTCTTCGACATTTGAAACTCCTTGAAGAATATTAGGGTGTGTGGGCTGGATTTGCAAAGCATTGGATTCAACACTGATTGTGTTAGCAGATGTAATAGCAGAGTGTGATGGCTCACTATGAGATTTTCTAACTTTACAATTTTCTCCAATTGATGGTAAAAGTTTCATAAAACTGTCGACTGAATGTGCTCGTTTACGAACATTTGAACAACTCAATTCATCAAAAATACTTGTTTTAACCTCAGCAGGACTGTTTAATGGATTATCTACATAATAACTGAGATCAGTCATTGCTGATGCACATGGGGTAAGCTCACTTTCGGTATTTACCATTGTTTCTGAACTAGCATCATCGGATTTTGAGGCTACGTTATGATAACTAGATGCTTTGGATTCCCACACAGCACTTGAGCAATCAGAGCTTGACAGATCAACAGAAGCATCCATGTATTTATCTAGATCAGTACTCTGAGTTATATATGTGTTATTGCTTTCACAATCAGTATCATTCGCAGCATATGTTTTGTTGCAAATAACAGTGGGCAAAGAACAGCATTCGGTCTCTGTAACAGATTGCTGTTCATCATCTGATACACCAGACTTTTGTTCTGAGAAAAAATTCCCATAAGGCACTTCTGAATTATTTTCAGAAATATGACTATCATCAAAAACTGGACAATATTCTGCTTGACATAAATGGCATTCTAAATTGGAACTATGCTGAAAGCCATTTCCACACATAAATCTGTTTCCTGTTAAAGCATTTGAAACACCATAAGCTGCTTTGCTAGAGCATCTGTTACTAGGCATTACATCAGGGCACACTATGACATCCTTATGAACTGTACTACAAATATCATTAGGCATGACATTGCTCATGACTACAAACATTCCACTCCCACATGACACTCTGGAAGACGAGGAATATAAGACCCCAGGCTGATGCACATCAAAGTCATAACAGGACTGTGGTTCTTGCTGTTTGTGGGAAAATGAAAGTTGCTCCTATAGGATATAAAACAAAACTTAAACAAATCACATTTACCCATAACTATTTTATACACATACGAATTAGCAGTTATATATGTGATATTAAAAAAAAACCCACTAATACAGGATTCTACAGAACAGCAAATCAATAAATCAGAACACTACATTTTACCTTCTCAACCTCATACATACGTAAGTTTCAAATGTAGGCATTTTGAGATATTTTACACACAGTTGACAAACTTTGAAATATGAAAAATTGGAATTTCTGGAAAACTTTCACACTGCAAACTGAGAGCATTACAAAAGAACTTCAGATTCCCTTTATAATGCAATTAGCTATTCTAAATTTCATACTTCTTGACTAATTTCTTTTTGTAATTTTCTTACCCTTTTATACTGAGAAAATCCTCAGTAGGGAAGAAAAGCTTTTGGTTATCAATGGACTTTTATATATTATGAAAATAAAGTTAATAATTAATGCACATATTATTGTGTGGATAAACTTACTAATGTACTACATATTGATCTAAAGCAAAATTAAATACAAATGTGAATTAATTAAGCACTTCTTGAATCTTCATAAAATGGTCTACACATGGTTGATTGGTTGGTGTCATGTCCTTTGAGAAGTCAAATGGATCCACATGTGGAAATCACTGCTTTTGCCAGTTCTACTATCTTTTCACTATACAGCTCTCCCTGAAAAGGAAATTCCCCTAAACTTTGCAGAGCGGCAAGTATTGCCCGACAAGTGAAGGTGTGTTCTAGAGAAAGCTCCATTTTGAGGCAGTTTTTACAATTTTTATATGATCTAGTACCATTTTCATTAATTTTCATTCCTCTAAAATGGTGGGTTCTCAATCTAATCTAGTCTTGTGATTTCTCCGTTTGTGATCTCACATATCTGATGGTCTTTCTTAATAGATTTCTCTTTGAGTCTATATCTGGCAATGGCATTAGCATCTTCAAGAGTGATGGGCATTGTGGAGATTTTTTGCTTTTTTAACTAGTTCATCATTTGCCACGTTCCCATCGATTCCAACATGTGCAGGTATCCATTGTACTGTTGGATAGTCTCATCCGATTAACCATCTGTGTAAATTTTTACCAACTCAGCTTTCAAAAAGGACTCAATTGTTCAAGTACCTTTTGCCTTAATAATAGCTTCAGTTTCCTTTTTTGTACAATGTTCCAACATATCAAAATTTATTTTGGTGATAATGGGGATGTAATAGAACAGGTTAGGCTCTTGAAGGACAATGTGGGTGTCGTGTTTGAGAACAATATTTACAGGTCTACAGATGTCTATCGATGAAGACATTCCCAATCAAATAAAATTTAATAAAAGAATAATAACAGATAACATTAGGGATAGAGAATAGAATCTGCAAAATTTATATTTCATTAATTCAATAAATTTTATGCATTGCTATAAAACATTTTCCTTAGAAAAGGCTAAAAATCAAAATACGGGAGGTTTGGTGATCTATATGGAGACCAGAATGTGTGTTGAAAAACTGAGAGAATTGGCAGCTATAATAATGCATTTTAATGTTTCAAATAATGCTTTTTCAAATGAATATCAAAAGCTTTTTTAGCTACAAAATAATACCAAATGAAACCATAGGTCCTTTAATCTAACTAGATGTACTACTACTTATATCAAAGAGCATGTATAACTATTATTTATATTATTTTCCAGTTGAAGGTCAAATGAAGCACAAGAAGCACAAGACACAATTAACCAAATCCAGGTGGTAATGAATTATCATATACCACATTTAAGTTTATTTGCCAGTGTAGAAACATTAGGCTTTTAGGAACTGGGAAACGAAAGATCAACTATGCTGTCATTGAGATCCAAACTGCACTCTTACTATGGTGGTTGCAGGCTGTGCTATTAATTACGTCACAAGGGTATGCACAGGAAATGCGATAATTCCTTATGCAGCAAAATGTAATATATCAGAGGTTAATAAATGTAATTAACACTTGATGTGAAGCAGAAGTTTCCTGTTGGGGCACAGAACATCAAAATCAAAATTTGTACTTTCAATTCAAAATATTTTGTATTATTATTGTGATTATTTTACAGATATGCATATGAATAGTTAATTAAACTTGCTTCATCAAAATAAAAACAAATTAAACATGGATTGGCAAGCTCAAAAAGCAATGATTCCTAATTTTTTAATGATTTTTTAAAATTTTCTCATCTTTCAAAAATAAATAAATATTTCATCATAAAAAAGGTGATTGATTGTAGCATAAATTAATATTAATAGCAATGTGTTGTGAAATCTCCATCATCGAGATAACATTTAATACATTCGTAACTTCCATTAAAATCAGAACATCAACACAGTTCATCTTTGTTGCAATATTCCTACTATTTGCTAATAACAGCAATATCTTATGGATTTATGAGACATTTGTTTGTCTAATACTGCCTCTCATATTACACAGAAAACTGATTTTCCAAGTTTTCAGAAATCACAAAGAATTCTTAAGAATTTGTGCTGTTTAAGGACAGAAAAGGTGAGGTGAAACTCTTGACAGAAACAACAATAAAGGCAACCTCCAAAAGACGAATTGTCTACAGATTCATTTCAGTACTAATTTATTGATGGATTATACCATGGGTATGAAACTCAAATTATATGTGGGCTGCACGCACAATCTAAAACCAACTGAGAAAACAGGTTTTTTTTTTTTTTTTTTTTTTTTTTGTCTTTTTACAAAATGAAAACGTTTTACTAACAAAATTAAAATTATCTTAAATAAATTTAAAATTTTGCTTAATAAACATTTATGAAAATGTGACATTAATAACACCATAAAAGAAAAAATCTCAAAATTTCTACTTATTTTGTATCTAAAATCTAAAGTTTGACACTAACAAGAGACATCTATTTAGTTACACTTTGTAAATTCAAACATACTGACAGTCATTTTCCAATTGGGACAAAACTTAAGAATAAATACTGATAACCTAATTTCTCTTATTTATTAAATTTCTCTTTGGTACATAAATAACAATGCATGTGTCCGTACTCCTGGATTATATCAATAACAATCTGCACTATGCTAAAAGATTTCTCTGAAAGTTAATAAACCGCTAAAAATGAAAACGTGAAATATTTCATTAAACTACAAAAAATATTACAACGCATTTCAAGTGAAATTTTGGTGTTTCCCCTCCATCTAGCAAGCCAGAATTCAGTTACTTGAATACTGTCATAAAATTTTAACAAATTTTTTTAATATTATAATTATACATGCATATTATTTCCTTTGTGTGGCTCAAATAATAAATAGGTTTAAAATTGAAGTATTTAATATTAAAGAATAGCATAGTTGAAAATGATACAGAAAATAATTTTGCACTTATTATTACATTTATGAAAACTAATGAATTATTTAAGTTACTAAAAAACACATTATTCAGACCTGAACCATTCAATTAGTTCACAGAACTGTACTGCATACTTTATAAATATTTTGTTATACACAAGCATGCATGCATCTAAATTTTAAATGATCCACTTTTATAGTATGTAGAATAAATTATTTAAGGCAAAAAAGAATATATAACTATGGCTAAATAAAAACATAATAGATAACACCTTTGAAAACATAGTCATACTTATTACAAAAATTGTAACAATTGAAATTATAATTATATGAAATAATGTCACTTTCTCGTGCACATAAATCTTAATAAACAAAAAGGGAAATTTTGTAATGAATACAGTATGTGCCGCTTGCAATGACTGCAGTTAATTTAACTATTTTAATATAGATATTACTAAAAACTTACAAATACGTATTTTCACAGAATTTTAACTAAGGAAATGCAAATCTTTTAGTAAACTGTTCATGATGTCAAATGTTAATGCAAAATTTTTTATGAAGTATTCATATCAAAAGTGCTGCCCATACGGTATAATGGTTAAGTGAGCCTGACTGCGATACCGAAGGGCCCAGGTTTGAATCCCGGAGAAGGCATGGATGTAAAATTGTCTGTCACTTCATTACAGGTGGCTGCCTATTGGGTGCCTCCTCAATAAAACGGCCACTACTTCTGGCCTTAGGAGTGGTCAATGCCATTATAGGCAAGTGCCCGCTATTGGGAGACATGAAGTCAAAAGTTAATGCAACAGCTTATTTATAAACTATTCATAGCATTTCTAGGAATTATTTGCCCGATGGTATACCCTTAATCTTAAAACTTGAATGGCATCCCTCATTGAAAGAGAATACATGAATGTAAATTTTCAAAGATAACATGTCAATCACAATACATTCCTTACTGTGATCAATGATTTAGTTATGATAAAATTTTATAGAATAAATTTTTTAAACTAGTCCCCAAATAAAGTCAAAATAAATTATAAAATTTTTAATTGACACAGAAATGTTGCCAAGTAGCTTATTTTTATTTTTATTTCAGTCAGTTATTGAAAATAATAAGAAAAAAAAAGCAGCCTTAGTATGACACAGATTCTGAATAACTCTATTGAATTTGAGGGTAGTTAGACAGATCCCTTTTTCTCAGAAGCAAAAACAATTTCTGCACAATTCCCTGAAAACACCTACGTGAAACTAAAATAGCTTTTTTTAGCTTAATTTTAAATTTTACATTGACATGTTCTCTTTCAGTGAGGGATGCTCTCCAAGTGTTAAGATTAAGGGTACAGCATCGGGCAAATAATTTCCCGAAATGTTGTGAACAGTTCATAAATAAGCTTTTGCATTAACTTTTGACATTATGAATAGCTCATAAAAAAATTAACATCATGAACAATTTACTCAAAATGTTTTATTTCCCTAATAAAAAATTCTGTGAAAGTACCAATTTGTACGTTTCTAGTAATATCTATATTAAATTAGTTGAATTCAAATGATATTTTGTAAAATATTTTTTCTCATCATTTAATGTTATTAAAATAGCCATGGACAAATGTGATCACATTAAGCAGCATTAACGGAACACATATATTTAATGATCTTCAGTTATTACTCTTGAAAGTGTCTCTCACTTTTTCTGACAGATTAAGTTGCTCTTTTCTTCTCTTCATTATAGCCACTTCTTTGTTTATAGCAGCTATACGGAGACGAGAGATTTCGAATCTTTGAGTGGGAGTAACCTATTAAAACACAAGTATTTCATTATGTTAATAAAAATTCCAGATACAAAATGCAGTTGCCAATTTCCTTAACAAAATATAAGGCAAAAAAGAAAGGCTTAGCATTTTATCATTATTTTTTGCTCAGTTTTATAAGTATCAAAGCAACAGAAGGCCCTTTGTATTACTACTTTCTTTGCATATGGTTACTGCAATTATATAAAAAATTTTCCAATGAAACTTGAATCGAGAAGCCAAATACATGCCAAGATCCAATGACTGCGTGTTCCTTCACAGTAGAAATTGTTTACAACTCAAAAACTTTCCAAAATGCATGACAAGCACATAATGGAAAAATACCTCAATACATACATTCTTCACTATCTCAAGGGAAAAAAAATTAACACGTTTACATAATTTTCAAGTTCATTAAAAAATGTACATCACTAAGCAAATTTGCAGTTTCAGCTTTATTATCAAAACTAGAATTAGAAGTGTTTGGAAAACATTTTTCTGGAGCTCTGAACTTACTGCTACTTTTTCTAAACTTCAAGTTATAACCCTCACAAAATTTGAATAGGTACATTTAATGTAGTCTCTCAAAAAGAAGTTCTCTGAAAAGAGAGTATATTTCATATATTTCTTCCTTTATTACTATGCTTTTCACTACAGATCAATACTGCCTTTTAATGTAAAAAGTGGCACAAACTTGGCACTAATCACTCCATTGACTTTGTCAGTATACATATCGATCTATTTTCACTTAAAAAGTCAAAGGAGCAGCTAATTCTACATCAGAGCCAAACAAAAATATATAATCTCAATGAACTATATCTTAAATCAAACAATGAAATAACATAAAAAAGAAAATTTATCTTATCACTACGCAAACGAAATAGCCACTTACCTTATTTAGAAATTTCCCTGTCTTTAGTAAAACAAAATTCCTTAACAGCATCCAAAAACTTCCTAAAACTATCTGAACTAGAAGCTGTATACTGACATCGCCACATAAATTCACAAAAATAAGAGCAAACAATATCCTCCGACATTTGACCATATGCATTTCCTTCCTACAAACAGGACACTTATAATGGCTACTAAATAAACCTTCATTTACACACCCAATCAATTAATGCTTTTTTCCCTTTCGTTCTAAATCGCACAGAGATTCAAATTAATCTTACCACATTCAGCTATTTTACCATGTAAACCACAAAATAACCAGCATACTTCCTAAGCAACACACAACCCTTACAAATATTTTTCCTTCATACAAATTCACTGCAATCACACAACCAATTATGTCATAATAGGGTTTCCATAACATTCAACTACACAGGTTACCATAAATGAAACAACTTGGCCATAAACGAGACAACTTAAGCGCACCTTTAAATACACTCTAACCAATTATTTAATGAGAACTACGAAGTTGGATCAGGTACGGTCACTGAACTTAAACAATTCGAGGAATCTTTTTACATACCATAGCTGCCAATCTTAAAATACAGGGTGTTTATAAAGTCCCGGAGCCATTTTGATGTTTAATAACTCATAAAATAATAAAGATAGATTAAAATTAATAACATAAATGGTTAGATAAACTCAAAAAGTTTCATGACCCTTGTCAATGAACTTCCACGTGTGCCCCCTTTGTCGCACGGAGAATATCAAGTCGATATTCAATTTCACGCCAGGTACCAGCAAGCATGTCGGCATCCACAGAGGCTATTGCGGTTGTAATTCTGGCTCTTAGGTCATCAATGTTCGACACTTTCCTCCTGTAAAAGTTGTCCTTTACAAATCCCCAAAGGAAAAAGTCCAGCGGTGTTATATCAGGTGATGTGGGTGGCCAAGGAAATGGACCTCCTCATCCAATCCAGCTTCCTGTAAAATGGCCATTCAAAGAACTACGAACGACAGTACCCCAATGAGGTGGTGCACCATCTTGTTGCAAAAAGACATGTGGCTGAAGCTCTTCTAGTTGTGGAAACACAAAGTTTTCCAACATGTCTAAGTATATGACTGATGAGGCCGTCTTTTCTGTAAAAAAGAAAGGCCCAATGACTCGGTCGTGCATTAGTCCACACCACACATTAACCTTTGGGGAATCCCTTTGTGCCTCACGGTATTCATGGGTTTTTCAGATCCTCATATGCGCACATTATGGCGATTAACAAACAAAAGAGAGAAAATGCAATTAATAAGCAGACGATATTTTGAAAAGTACAGATATTTAGACTGGAAAATGAAATTATCTGAAATTAACCACACGCACAGACGTTATTTACAAAAGTAATATTCAAACCTGAAAAAGAAAATATATAAGTTATCCCATCAATAAATGCCATAAGTTTGTTTATATCTTCATTATTTTATGAGTTATTAAATATCAAAATGGGTCCGGGACTTTATACACACCCTGTATAATAAACCTGGAGATTTTTGCATTGCATAGTAACACCATTCCAAAAAAACTCTAAATTGACTTAAATCAGCTTTATAATGTATAATTCAGGTTATTTAATTACTCATAATTTATAATACGATTCTGATATAAAATATATTAATTTCTGATTAGAAACTCTAAATTTCATGTTGACTATTTAATTTCATTTTGTAATTTTCTTACACCACAGTGAGGAAAGCCTGAGTGAGGAAGGAAGACTTTAATTTAATTATAACTCTTTTAAAAAGGAGCAAAATAAAATAAATAATCAATGCACCTACTACTGTGTGAATAAACTTAGTAATGTACCACATATTGATGTAAAAAAAAATTAAATAGTACAAATAACTAACTAAACATTGTGGAAACTTCCATTAAGTTTTACAAATGTGTACAATAGATTTAGACACTGCAGATCAAATAAAATTTAATTATAAAAATACTCTTGAAAATTACTGAGGCAAAGAAATCTGCACTATTCAAGTTTCGTTAATTCAAAATTCATTTATTACTCAAAAACGCTTTCATTAGCAAAGATTAAAAATTAAAAACTGGGAGATTTGGGGATCTACCATGAGACATGATGGAAAACCAGAAGAACTGGCAGTTTTGTGATATATATTTAACAGGACTTTCTACAGTATTTTTGGCACTTACATACTATCACACTGGCCATGAAACTGTTGCCAAGCACTGTGATTGAGTGCCAGTTATGAATAATCATGTGATCTAAAAACATATGCATAATATTTATTTTCCTTCAATATAACCCGGTGGATTTTTGATAAGCCTTATTTTTGATAAGCCTTTTGATTGTAAGCCTTATTTTGTTTTCATAAACAAGAATATAAATTATCTGAAATTGCTTATTTTTTTCCTTGCATTCTGAAAAATACGATTATTAAAATTTGGGATCTGCTTCCTACAGAACAAGCAAGCAGTGAATTAATTTCAGCAAGCACTATGTGCTTAACAAGCATTAAGTTATGAGATCCTACCATCAAAAAGGTTTATATTAATGGACACAGCAATAACAGATTAGAACAATTACTTGTGGGAAGTGTGTACTCATAGCATTCTAAACAAAACTTCCAATAAAACGAGAAAGCCTAACAAATACACAGAAATCAATAAGTCTTCCAATGGAGCATAAAAATGGACCAGGTTGAATACCAATTGTTAACTAAATAAAGAGGCATCAATTCCTTCAGAATTCTACAGGAATGAGTGGCACAACTTTGGTAGAATCTTTTAGTGGGTAATATCCTTTATGTCCCTGATCAATAATCAAACAATTAAGCAAGTTATATCACTCTAACCCTTTACATCCCAGATTATTTTTTGAAAAAGAGTTTGTAACTTTTTTATTATATTTCTTTATGCATGAGAAACATCTCAAATTAAACTTACAAAAGTATTATAATTTTTTCACCACTTCAATTTAAAACTGGGGCTTAAAAGTCCCATTGAGACATAATTTAGTGACTTTATTGATGTGACTTTAAAGTCCTGTAGGGGTTATAATAAATAAACAAGCATAAATAAAGGGTTAAATAAAGGGTTAAAGCAACTTTTAAATAAAATCTAAAACTTGGGATTTCATAAAATTTTAGGATAACTAGTAATTCTGTTAAAGATGTTATAGCAACAAGAACTGACATAAGTTCTGCAGTAAATTTGCAGGAATACAATTTTGAAGAGTAAAACAGAACCTTCTTCTAATAATTCTATTCCTTATTTTATATCTCATATAGCTCATAATTTAATTCATTAGCTTTAAGTAAAAATAACAACTTAAATAGCAATAAGTAAAAATAACATCTAATTATTAGACTATGTTTATATTTTATTTCTTATTAACAGTTTCTTAATTTTAATAGGAAGGTTAAGTTTCTTATTAATACGAAAATTTTAAGAATACAGAATATTTCCCAAGTTTACACAGAAATTGTGTTTGCAGACTGAAAAGGTGCAGGCTTGATTTCTGAATTTTGGTTAACTCTCTTAGGCTCAAAGATTGTCCATTTCTCTTGAATATGAAATAAAACAGATGAGCAAAGCATTCAAAATTCAGTGATAAAATATTCAAAGAGAAGTTAAAAAGTTTCAAGTTGAATTCTAATAACAATGGCAATTTTACAAGCTATAGAATCCTCCTATATATTCTCTTTATTATTATTATTATTTATAAAGCATTTACTTATACGCTCACAAAACATAACCATTATGTGTTTCCTTATAAACTAGTCAGCAATGAAATATGTAACCTCTTAAATTTATATATAAATTCTTAAACTGGAACTATCACAGGGACTAATTTTTTGTGATTACAAAATTAGACAGTATATATTAGGAGATAAAAATTCCACAGTATTAGGGAAAATAGTAGAAATGTTATATAAGCATAAACAAGAACTCAAAGCAAAATTTGGATAAAACTGCAGAAATCACAAATTTTGATAACTCATATAATAGAACATGAAAATAATTTGGCCCAAGCTAAAATCTATTGAAATAAGGTTTTATATTAATAATTTCTAAATTTTATCTCTTTACCACTAGATTAGATACAGGAGATAAAATGTTTATGGAATTCAAATAATACTCACAAGAGGAGGAAGAATTGGTTTTCCGAAACTTCTGATACAAGAAGAAAAAGATGAAAAGTCTTCAAGCTTTAAAAAGCTCTCACAGCTAGAAACTGGAATTAAAACAATATCGCTAATGAAATAATAATCTAATAAATTATACTGTCAGAAATGTCAATTAATTATAAATAAATACATAAGAAAATATTACAGCAGCACCCTGAGCCTGCAGGTGATGCATATAAGTAAAACTACACCTAACATTGAATGCTACATAAATTAGAATAATTATGCAACATACATCATTACAATAAAGTATAATTGATAAATTATGCAAGATAGTACCTTCATTAAATAAAGTATTCTTTATACTAAAATGCATTATATATTGTACTATTGAATGCATTATATAATGTACTAAAGAATGGTGTATTATGGTACACTCTTCCTTATTTATAAAATTTAAGGATTCCAACGTTTTACATCAATCTGTACAAAAAAAAAAAAAAAAAAAAAATAAAAAAAAAAAAAAAAAAAAAAAAAAAAAAAAAAAAAAATTGAGATATAAAGAAATACGAGTTCTTGCATTATACAGCAAAATATCTTACATGTCAAGGTAGTAAAAATAAGAATTATTCACTTTGCTAGCACCAACAAAAGTTAAGTAGCTCCAAAAACTCACAACATCACTACTCTTATGTTTGGAGCCTCTAGTGTGATAAATAAGAATTTTATATGCAGGAGAGCTGTGATTACATATTACCAATGAAAATGTAAAAGCTAGAAGCAAGAGTTGAAATAAATTTCAAAAGAGGAAAAGATGGGTACACGAACACAGATAAGTCAAATATTTTCTAATTGCTAACAACCAAGACTCCATACCAACACAGTTACAGTTATTAAATTGGGATGTGAGCTTAGAATCTGATGCAGTTCCTGCAACTTGAGAATATATATTTATATAATGTTTCAAACTTAGAAAGAATTTTGTTAAAAACTCAGTGGGGTACTTACGTATTAATGCAACCACTTCAATAGAAGTCTGGCAACCATACACATAACCATTCCTCAAGCAACAAGTTCATAACAATCATTCAGTCAAGCAATGCTGCCATTTTTTATGCATTCTTTTTTCTTATATTTCAAGTTTTAATGATTTTTATAAATAAATCATGATAGTTTTTGTCTTAAATGTAGTTTTAAAATATGAGTTTTTATGAGCTCGTGGAATTTGCCAATGATGGAAGAAACCGTAGTAAAATTTCTGCCAGAATACAGAATTTTGCTGAAAATTTTCTAAAGGGAAAAACAAGGAAATGCATTTTCTAGATAGCTGCTGTTGCCGAGCTTTCAGCAAAGCCGAGTCTCTGGAATTCTCCGATTTTTTTTTAATCTAAAACAGATTGAAAGAAGAATACCACACACACACACACATAAAAAAAAATGCAGAAAGATTTGAAGAAGAATGTTAAGTGTTTTATCTTTTTAATGTATCATGTAATCCTTATTTAATAACTAAAATTTATATTTTAAATTGCTTTAATTATGTGTTTTTTCATATGTTGATAATGCTTACTGACTTACGATAAATATTGATAGTTCCTTTAATAGTCTAGTGATCTTTCTAAAAAAACAAAAAAGGCACAAAAATCACCAACTTACACTCAATAAGTAACTTTTACCTTTTCATCTAATACCCCAGTGATTTACCATCTTAACACTGATGCAATTAAAATTCAGTATTCATCAAATAGTATAACACACATACTATATCTAATAACTAAGGGTATTTACATATTAGTGAAATACCTAAAAAGTTATCAGATTTTTCAGAATGCACCAAACTCTAGCAATCTTGTGATAATATTCAGTTATCTGGAACTTTGTGCAGTTTCCAAATCGAAGTACATTTTCTTCTAATTATTCTGTTACTGCTAATAAGGAGTGACATTCAATGAAGCAAATGTGTAAATACAGTCTTTTCTACTCACACTGTGTAGTTTCAGCATGTGGCATAATTTTGTTTATTTTGTTTTACAGTGTGGTGCTAAATTTGAAAATCCCAAAGTTAATTTTCTTCAGGTTATGCTTTTATCTTTAAAAAAAAACAGTTAGTCGGACAGTTCAGAAAATTTGTGCTAGACATGGGCAAAGTGCTGTTTCTGATAACAGTTTGAAAGTGGTTTGAGAAGCGTATAGTTTGGAAATTTCAGCCTTGAGAAAAATGTCCACTCTGGACAGCCATTCTGTATAAACAAGGATTTATTAAAAGAAGCTATGAGTGAAAATTCATGTTATCAGTTCAGAAACAAAATACTCCAAACAGTGCATGATCATGCAAAGAAGACCAGATATGTAAGCTGCTACAATGTATGGGTTCCCCATTCCATAACAGAGAAGAACATGCTTGCTTGAGTTTCAGCATGCAATTCTTTGCTGAAAAGAAATAAAGAAGCTCCTTTTTTTTAAACAGCTCATTACTAAAGATCAGAAATGGATACTATACAACAATGTTACAAGAAAAGATCATGGCATAAGCTAAAAGAACCACTTACAGTAACATCAAAAAGGAGGCTACATGCCCAAAAAACTAATATTTTGTGTACTGTGGAAACAGAGGAACACTTAGATTTGTTGCCCCCAAATCAGACAATCAATTTGGAAACTTGCTGTTCCCAGACAGAATATTTAAAAAGCAGAACTCGAAGCAGAGCCCCTAAAATTGACCAATCACTGAAGTGTTGTTTTCCATCATGACAACGTTTGGCCCCATATTTCCAAGAATGTCAGAGAAAGATTTATTGAGTACGGCCGACATGTTTCATGTCATCATCCCCCCAATATTTACTAGACTTGAAAAAAAAAATTCCACCTGCTGAAAAATGGCAAAAAATCATAAAATAAAATGGTACTTATGTAATTCAATAACATGTTCTTATACGTTTGCACTGCTTTATTTATATGTATCATAAAAAAGAACTGCAGATCTTTTTAGAAAACCAACAGCTCCAACAAATCCACTTGTAAGTATGTTAACTGACAGACTTTTGAAATAAATACCTAATTTAAATGTAAAATACATATGCAATAAATAACTTTTGCATTTATAAGTCATTATTTTTCTCCTTCCATAAAAAATTGCCAAAACTGTGCCAAGGTAAAAGCAATAACAAGTAAATATCTTTCAATGTAACATTCCCTTTAAAAAATTGTTTACATTCACTGCATAAAGCAATAGTTATTTTTATATTTCTAATAACTCGAACGAGAAGTAAAACCAAAACTAAAAAACTACAGAAATTTAAAATATCAAAAACCAATTTATTAAAAATAAAGCTACCATAAAAACAAACCATTAGAAATAAAAAATAGAAATCAAGGAAGAAAACTGATATGTTCATTATAAAACTCTTAGTAAACAAATGACTCATAAAACTGCCTTGAACATAATGATTAAAATAAAAATATGTTCTTCGGTAAGTTCATAGGGTACTTGCATATTATTGCAACCACCTTTGTAGAAGTCCCCAAATTCTGGCAATCATGTGCATAACTCTTCTTTAGGTAACCACATCCACTGTAAGTTGCAATCTGAAAATTCACTGAATCATCTTTTTGTTCTGTAAAAAATCTCCAAATTCAACCTCAGTTTACCACCAGTTTCAAAGAGATGACAAGTTTCTAAAACTAATACCAGTACATATTTGATTTGGCCTAATTTTAAACGTAAAGTTGGCATGTTTCTGTTTATTTAGTAATGTCATTTCTGGATCCCAAACTATAAAATGCGGAAAAAACAAATTGTAGCACATCGTCAGTTAACTACATCAACCTCTAACTGACATAGTGAAAAATTTAAGTGTAACTGTGAAAGTTCCGTTCTACTGGCTCATAAATAAAATTATAGTTCTATGAGAATTTCCCAAAATTTTATCAATTATTTTTATAATGATTTGCATTTTATTTTAAGATAAAATACTCTAAACATTTTCTCTGAAGATAACAATAGTATCAAGGTGTACAAGTAATATATGTATGTAGTTTTCAAACAAATTTAAAAAAAAAAAAAAACTGGATAAAGTGAAATACTCATATCCCTATAAATATGTATAACTATGTAGTTTTCAAACAAATTTAAAAAAAAAAAAAAAAAACTGGATAAAGTGAAATACTCATATCCCTAGGCCCTTTCGGATACCAGTTAAACTTACCAAATTTTTTTCAGTAACAAGAGAGAAAATAGAAATTTTAGTCCCTGAAAACTGAAGTTCGGTAAAATTATTTTATACAATTCAACACATTTAAACAAAAATTTTATCTAAGCTATACTAATTCTGAAAGTCCATGAAATGCATCAAATTTATCTTAATCTGGCTTTAGACTAATTACCTTATATATATGTAATAGCTTGAAGAGGTTTATTATACAGATAGAAAGAGATACAACACATTTTATTTCTGGATACAATAATTCTTAAGACACACATTCCCATTCATACACCGCACATTTTTTGGAAGCTTAGCACCTTTTACGGCAATGGATGATACAGAGAAGAGAGAGCAAGCAAGCAAGTGGACATGTGCAATGCCTTCACAAGAAAGCCTCAGATATTGTCAAAGGCCATATGATAGCCATATCATAAGGCCATATGATAGGGACCAGTTGTTAGCTCTACTCTGATATAAGTCCCTGGTTGCTCCCTGGATATATGTGGTCGCCAAATGTGGCAATATGTGTTCTGTGCTGGTTTTTGGCGGGAATTTTTTGGTACAGCAACCTTTTTGACGTTGAAAGTTGAGTGGGTGCCGTGGTTTTGTTTTGCGTTTGGAGTTTCGATGTATGGGTAAAGCGTAGGTTGCATTAAGGCCTAGGATTTTGCAATTCTGTGATTTTTTTTTTAAAGTTAAAGCCAGTCGCTTTCTGGATGGTTTCTCATCAAACATTTTTGGTGAGGGTTTTTGAAGCCGAGCATGACGTGTCATAAGTCCGAAAGAATTTTGAATAGTAAGTGAAGCTATGTTTTTTCTCGTGTATTTCAGGGAATGTTAATGCATTTTGTAATGTATTGAATGAATATTGTATTTAAGATGATTGTGTTATTAATGAATTATTTCTTCACGGTTTGTGTTTATGCTTACAGTATATATTTTTTAAAATTTATTGTTATTATTTTATCTTATTTTAGCGAGGTTTGCAGAATGTCATGATTTCTGCTTAGTGCCACGAATTCTGCGCGGTGCCATGAATTCTGCAATTCTCTGATGTTTTTTAAAGCTAAAACAGATCGCTGTGTACATGGTTTTTAAGGGAATTATGTTATTAATAATGAATGATTTGTTCACTGGTGTGCTGGTAGAAGTATATTTTTGTGGAAATGTATTGTTATTTTAGTTTATTTTAGCAAGGTCAGAGCTATGTGATTATTTCAGTGCAGTGCCACGAATTCTGCAATTCTCTGATGTTTTTTAAAGTTAAAACAGATCGTGTGTACATGGTTTCTCGTCAAACATTTTTGGTGAGAAACTTCACACTTTTACTATGTAAATTTTTTGTTTTTATTTCGGACTTATAGCGTAAATTGTGTGTAAAAACGTGGTTTTTGCACATGTGAAAACCGCGTTTTTGCAGACATTTTAGGCTTAAAGTCCGAAATGTAAACAAAAAATTTAGACAGTAATGGCGTGTCGTGTCGTGGAGTTTCTCGCCAAAAATGTTTGGCGAGAAATTTGTCACCAACCGGGGACTGATATAAGAGTAGTTCCCAGTTGTTTATTCATAAATGCTTTTCATGTGTTATGCAGAGTAATACAGACAACTATAGCCATGGATACAATACATTTCTGGAATAAAAATGGAAACAACAAAAGAAAAAGAAAATTTAAAAAAATAAGAAAAACAAAGAAAATAACAAATGAAAAAATATCTATAAATAAACTGCTGATAACTACCAAGCTAGCCAGGGTATATTGGGGAAAAAATACGCTAGTAAATACGTTAATTCACACCAAATCGAAATAGTACAAAATTTAAGGTTTGTATATTCAAACGAATTTGAAAACTTTTCATTTTTATTCCCTTTCATACAATATGCTGTACAGTCTTCGAGGACAGTGAGTATAGATACTAAAAGGTACATGCACAAAAACATTTAACGCAACTTCTAGACTTAATATAATCAGTAAAATGACATTCGGATGAGAAATTCCGAAATTTTATTTTCAGTTTCCTGTTGCTTTAAACTTTTTTAGAATTTACCAAACATACGAAATATAACTACACTTTTAATAAGTTGATGTAAAAAAAATAAAAAGTTATTACCATTTAAATTCATTTTGTACATTTGTATAAACAAACCTATTTCCTACACTCAACCGTTACCTTAGAAACAAAAGCGAAACAGCATTGGATTTACTGTTGCCGTTTAGCTGGATTGAAATTCTAAAAACTGATATTTTTTAAATGAAAAGCAAATTTTTCAATGAAGGATTTTATATAAACAATAGCTTCTACTTTTAGTATGCAAGCATTCAGTAAAGGAATATGAAGGATTTGTACAGAAAGTAAATTAAGGTTAAAATATCATTTAGTTAGCATAATAATAATTTTGGAATGTAATTAACTGTTTGATAATATTCTTTAATTTTCTCGCGTGAAATCTTCTGATCAAGGGCCGTATTCTCCTAGCGTGCGAAAAGATCTCGATACGAGAGTGACGTAGCAAGCGACATCTTCTCGTTCGACTGCTACGAACGATTGATGGAAAACTGCAATTCTCAAGCGCCTCTACCGTTCGAATCGTTAAGGCTTTCTCCGATCGAAAGAGGTAGAAGCTCCTCCTTCGCACCGCCCATATTTTGACGTAAAACGATAGTGGAACAACCAATGAGACGACTTCTTGAAAAATAATCGTAATTTTAATTTTTCTTTTTGTAAACAGATGGTAACAGCGGATCAGTAAACAACGTATGTTTTTCCTTCTCGAATAATTTCTCGTCAGTTATAGACATTAGTGTCTTTCATTGAAAAGCACCATGAAAGATACTACTATTTTATAAACATCACACTCATGCATATATATGTGTTATCATTTAGATTACTCATATTCATATTTATTTTCATTAATGTAATTTCGTGTAATCTTGTTCATTTGAAGTTCTTTAAGCAGTTTTACGTTTTTTAATCCAAGATATACAAAATTTGTTTTATGAATTAATTTTTTTACAGTTTATCATTTAAGTGAAGAATCTGCCTGATACATACATCAATTTTTATCTGAAAAAAATTTAGTCAGGTTTATATACTTTTAGGTTACTTGAAAATATCTACATAGTTTCAAACAGATCTCAGAATGGAAATTCGATTATTTATAGTTTTCATGAACAGCAATAACTTGCAACACAATCTGAAGATATATTCCAATAATTTATGCATAACTTAAAGGACTATTAGCAGGCTAAAAAAACATATAATTTAATTATGAATTCCTAAATTGAAGGGCAAGTTTTACATGTAAGGCAACCTTAAAAATTCTGTTGTGGTTTGTTTACTTGATTTCTAGAGACCCTGAATTTATTTGTATTCAACAGAATGATTCATGTGTTTGGATAAAACAGAAGCAGAATTTCAAGTAATATGTTATTGGACTCTGCAAATGTGAAAAAGCAGAGGTTAAATGAAAACATATTGAAGAAACAAGAAAATATTAAATAATGAAGAAATAAAAAAATTAGTGCAAGCATTAGAAGATAAAGTTTAAAAGTTAAAGTTTTTTTAAATACTTTAAAAAATAACTCAATAAAAATTTTCAAGGTATATCATTTCAGTTTAGTTCTTTTTCAATTAAAGTAGCTAACATAAGAGACTTATTCATATGTTAAAAATATAGCTCAAGTAAGTTTTATGTGCATACAGAAAGGAGAAAAAAAAGAGCCTCAAAAGAAAACTTGTTTTAAAGCAATAAGTAAATAAATAAAATACACTGGTTCTAGTAACATCAAAAAAAAAAATACTGTTATATACTCTAAAACAAATCCCAAGTATCACATCATGATACATAACACTCTTACAAAAGAAGAAATATCTGATTAGGAATATACTCTTTTTATTTATTTGATAACAAAGAAGAGTAAAACATATGCAATATTACATTATGAAAAAGCCTGCAAGTCATTATAATATTATAAGACATTGATTAGTAAGGTAAACATCAGTTGATCTATCTTTCACAGTAGCAATAAATTTCCCATTCAAAATTCTTAATAATATGCCAAAACAGATTTACTATTGGTGCCTCAGATTTCAGGTCACTCAAAAGTAAATTTGATTTAGCAGACCATGAGATCTTCCCTGACAAATTTATGAGCAAATTGATTTTTTTCAAAATGTACCTGCAAATTTAACAAAAGCATGCATAAAATTTAAAACATTAGTATTTAATTACAATTTCTGTATTAAATGAATTTAACCACACTTTTAAGAATGCAATTTTCTAATAAATTTTAATTTTTATATGAAAACAAAATTAAGAAAATGTAATTAAGTTTGCAAAGCTACTTAAAACATATTTCCTGTTCACACATTGAAAATAAATTTAAAGTTAACTATAGTTAAAAATACAACATGAAGATTTAGTACTAGATCATGCATGATAATGGAATCAAAATGATTCGTCAAATATTTAAATTAATATTCAGCTTCTTCAAAATGCCTAAAAAATACAGAATATATTAATCTTACTATACAGAAAAACCAAAATCATTTATAATTTAGAGCATACTATCCAGTTTTTAACACTGGTGCGAACTAATAGATTTGACGACAATACATTAGAATCAAAACATAGAATGTTACTTTAAATCACCAATCGTACAGTAAAATTAAATAAAGAAAGGCATATGACTTTCCTAACCCAACACAAAGTTTACATGAAATGTAGAATACAATTTTACGAACAGTATAAACTATTAATGATAATAAAAGGAACAACAACATCACAAACAGAATTGGCAATATTTTAATGCACAAACACGTACACATACCTCAATTGATTTTGTACTTATAAAAATCAGTTGATCATCAATAAGTGACAGTTAAATGAAAATGCACACTTTGAAGAAACACAGAGGAATTTTTCTAACATTCTATGAAAAAATACGAAGCTGAACTTACCTCACAAATACACGCTCCTGGGTTCGGAATCCATTGATTTCGACAAGAATTAACTATCCATTTTCTTCATCTTCCTTCATTTTTCAGAAAACAAAATATCCTTAAGTTAGTTTTAGAATGACTAGGAGCAATTTGGTGCAACATGTCCATCCATGTTTCTCAAAATTAGGTCGGAATCGATCAACAAACATGTCAACAAAACAATGCTGATCCAATGGCAGATAACGACAAGTGTGCTTTGTTGGCTATAGAATGGCTGACGAGTCTGCTCCCCTTTATAGTAGCTGGGCTGTACGTCAACACTTTGTAATGATGTAGGCAACGAAACCTTGATTTAAGTACACCATTGCATCTTTCCTTTCACACAGTTCCTTGCTACTTCATGTTTTTGGTTATAATTTTCTTCCATATGTGAAGAGGATTTCATTGGATTCAAGGTTGCAATGGATAGCCTTTTATCACCTGCAATATTAAAAAATTAATCCATGGAAATAAAAATTTCTCATACAGGTTTTGAAATCTAATATGAGATTTCAAGAAGAAAAAATCTGTCCCCCTTTACAATGCAAAGTAATTTTAAACTCATAAATCCCAAGGTAAAAATGCATAATTTTTAAGTACAACAATTTGATACATGGACGATAACTCACTGTAATAGAAGTCTATAAAAGAATTGTCTAATCTACATTTATCGAGTAAATCTACATTTATCGAGAATACACAATTTCTTAACTTGCATGTGTATCCAAATGCATATAAATTAGGTACATTATATATTTAATAAAATTTAGTAATCTATTTCTAGATAGTGATCACGAACGATGGACACAGTAGCTTGGCCGGCTCCAAAATTTTTATGTGTTTTTTCCAGAAAAAAGCCTTAATTAATTTTTTTTTTAATTTTTCTCCGAACTGCCCTCAAATGTGACAGTTTTTCTGTGCAAAAAGGATCTCATCTTCCTCGCTGTTCATTCTTCTGCAATTCGAAGGAAAATAAGAGCTTTCAGATACGTAACCTTATTTTCTGTAAACTAAATCAAATATAATTACTGAAGTGCATTTAAATTCATTTATTTATTATGATTGTAGGCCTCTGATATTTAATAATAGTTAGAAATTGCTTTAAATCATATGCTTGTTTTTCCTGTAACCTTCCGTAGTAACGCTATCGTTATCAGTAAATGCCGTCTATTGGCTGTCTGTTTGTCAGGGCTCTACAATGAGGTGTGTTTGGAGACAGCTTCTTAGCATAGCTGCGTAATTTTTTTAATGTATGTGTCAGTAAACGCTTACCTGCCTAAGAAATTATATCACACATTTCCTCTGCAACATTTCGCCCATCAACTGAAGATTCTCTTCAATCAAACGAAAGAAGGAAACTGTTTATTCACCACTGTTTATTTTCTACAAGACAGAAGTAAAAGAAGGGATAAAGCATCCAGATAAGTATCCTTCCTTTCTCTATTTAATTTA
>KK112830.1:0-63651 GCA_000611955.2 Stegodyphus mimosarum | reverse complement strand
CAGGGATGTCAAACTCATAGGTACACTTGGGCCAAACAAACAAGGTTTAACTTTAGGCGGGCCGCAAAAAAAAAATCAATATTCATAGAAACGTAGATTTATTTCGAATAATACAATAATAAACATATATATATATTTATATAGAAAAGAACAAGAAAAAATTAATGTTTACGTCCTGATACTTGACATCTCTTCTCTGCTATTATCTTTCCTATTTCGGGAGAAATTTTGTTTGCAGTGATAACTTTCAACGCTGACCCAAGGTGAGCATCATTAATACGGTTTCTAATAGGAGACTTATTACCTTTCATGACTGAAAATAACTGCTCGCACCGATAAATGCTACCAAACATGGAAATAATTTCATATGCGAATTTTCGAGTATTTTCAAACCTGGCTGGTAAATATTTGTAAAATTCAGGCACGCCCACTTCAATGAATTTTGCTTTCAAATTTGAGTTGCATTGAATCTTGATCACCTCCATTTGTATATGGCTTGGCTACTGAGTCAATACTTATTGAGAAAATCGAGGAAAACAAAAAAAATTTGTCTTCGAGGAACTAAAATCATTAAACCTCGTTTCAAATTCAGTTGTTAAATTTGCAATTTTTTCTGCGTATTTTTGATACGAACAAGTGTCATCTAAACTTGATTTGTTCATGCTGCACGTCGGGAAGGGCGTCAAATCTTCATTTTTAAGTTGTTTTTCCCAAAGAACTAGTTGACATTTGAATGCTTTAATTATGTCAAACATGTTCATAATGATATGATCTTTTCCTTGTAACGATAAATTTAAATCGGTTAAGTGTTTGGTTATATCAACCAAGAAAGATAAATCTTGTATCCATATTGGATCGTAAAACAAACTTACGTCTTGATTTTTCGTTTTTAAAAACTGACATATTTCTTCTTTCAAATCCCAGAATTGTTTGAGAATCTTGGAGCAAGATAACCAACGTACCTCGGTATAGCAGGACAAACCCGAATATTCACTATCTAACTCACGTAAGAAAGCAGTGAATTGACGCTGATTTAAACCTCGAGATCTTATAAAATTTATAACTTTTTTTTATATATGTCAAAACATTCTCCATATTTATTACCTTCGTGCATAGAACTTCTTGATGTATAATACAATGCATATGATGATTGTTTGAAACGTGAATTTCACTAAGTTTTTTCTTAGTAATGCTACGAAGCCCTTGTTTTTCCCGGTCATTGATGGAGCGTCATCTGTAGCTACAGAATTTAATTTTGCCAAAGGTAGATTGTATTTCTGCAGAAGTCCAAAAACACAAGTAAATATATCTTCTCCTGTGGTAGTACCAGGCATCGGTATTAGTTCCAGTAATTCCTCAAAAATGTTAAAATTCTTGTCGCAAGAACGAAGAAACACTGCTAATTGAGCTTTGCTACTAATGTCCCTGCTCTCGTCACAGGCAATGGAGAAACTTTCGAAACTAGATGGTTTTGCTTTGATCTGATCTCTTAAATTCGCGGCTAAATCAGTAACTCTTTCCGCAGCTGTATTTCGAGACAATGAAATTGATTGAAAAGCCTTCACATTTCCAGGACAAACAATTTCTCCAGCTTTCATTAAGCATTCCTTGATGAAATCACCGTCAGTAAAAGGCTTCGAATGTTTAGCTATCAACTCGGACAAGACGTAGCTTGCATGTACCGCCGCTTCACTTTCTTGCAATACTTTACTAAACATGGACTGTTGCTTTTTCACTCCTAACTTGAGCTCTTTCAACTTTTCTTCTCTCATTAATCCTTCGTAATTGTTATATTTCGATTTGTGTTGTTCGTAATGACGTTTAATATTATATAACTTTGGTACATTAATAGTATTATTACATATCAAGCAGATTATTTTATCTTTTATTTCACAGCAAAAATATTCTAATTCCCATTTTACTTGGAATATTCTATGTTCGTCAGCGATTTTTCGTTTAATTTTACTACCACTTGGTTTTGATATAGACATACTGAATACAAAGGGCTGGAATAAACACGGTTAACGTTAAAAAGTTAACAAAAATTTATTCTTTCCACAAGAGATAAATCAAAATGCTGAAATATTTCTTCAAAAATATTCTAACAATATCACAAAATGTCAAACGTTTAGCAAAAATCAATTCAAAACAGAGAAACTAATTCTATCTCACAGCGAAATCGCTACAAATCAATCACAGCATTAAGTAAACAAACAGTTCGCTAGAACTACAGCTACTACTGAGATGAGTTGTTTGTTCTCGGCTTTTATAAGCTTTATAATTAATTTCTCGAATATACTGGAAACATCTATAAATATCTGGATTTTTGTGGATGGCAACAGCAATTACGAGATATTTATTTATTAGGTATTAAATGCACGCGCTGTTCTATTTTTAACCTTCCAACGCAGCTGTCTTTTCAAAAATCGTCTGCGTTGCTAAGGCAACATGAAGCAAATCTAATTACAATTCTAAATAAAAAAAACTAACTAAATAAATAACTATGAAATCCGTAACAATATGAATTAAGTAATAATTAATAATAAAGCAAAGTGCATGCACATGCATGCACCAATATATCGTACAAAACTATGATTGGAAAACTGAGACCATGAGTTCGGCCACGTTCGGCTATCGGGGGATGCGTACAAGTTCTTAGTGCACGTGTCCCCCAAAAGCCGAAGGTAGCTGAACGCAAGCTACTCACACGCATTTGTAATTTAAGTAGTGTGTGTGTCAACTCGCTGTGAGTAATCTAACAACACTGAATAAATTATCGTTAATTACTTAGCAGTAAACATTTCATTTTTTTCTTCGTCGATATGTTATTTTATTATTATATATTATTATTTGCCGATATATTGGCCGGGCCGCAGAAATATTTGTTGTAGGCCGTATGCGGCCCGCGAATTTGACATCCTTGATGTAGAATCACAATTCCAAGCAAAAAAAGGGCTACGCGACAAACCAAACACTACACGGGGATGTCGAATGTGCTTCAGTTGGTCATTTTCTCCAATCCTCAGAAACTGCAAATAATCTTTATCTGAAGGTGAAATACAAAATTTGCAGAAAAGCTTTGCGAATGTTGGCTAAAACACCAATTTTTCCAACCGGAAACGATGCAAAATAATTTGATTGAACTCAATCAAATTTACTCTACCCTCAAAACAATCATTGAGACTCTGTGTACCTTTCCGTTTTGCCGAAGCATCAAAAACGAGTCGGATTGTGATTATGCTATTCTCCTTTAAAACAGGATGGTGAGGTAGATAATGCGCAGGGAGTCGCAATTCATCTTTAGCCACTTCTTCTACAATATTTTCCTCTAACCACTCTTCAAACACCTTCTCGTATGATTCAGACCGTCTTAAGACTCTTTACAACTTTGTGTAGTCTTTTCTCAGAAAGTTCAAAGTTATCAGGAAGTGAGAAATGGCCTTCAATCCAAGGTAAGTTCACTAAAAACCTTTCATTTTCTATCTTAACTGTGTCCAAGGAATGTTGTTTCGCTGCTTCGTAATTCAACCGCTGTTTTCTTTTCCGATGGATCAGCGTTACCCAGAGAGCCTAAAGTCCCCAATTCTGAAATGCAAATACTAGTTGTTAGCATTGAAGTAATTAATAAACCTGAACTCACATTATTTGTGAGACCAATGAGTGTCCAATCCAACTTTGTTTCAACTGCAGTTAGTCCACTCTTTAGTTGCAGATGGTTTCCTGTGATTAAATCCCCCGCAATATCTGCTCCGATGAGAATTTCAATTGGACCATCTGAATCTTCTGTTAGATGAATGTCATAGTTTCCAAGTTCTTTAAAGTGTGGCCCTCGCTTGTTAGCTAATATTTTATCACAAATCACTGCTTGTCCAAGTTCTTCAAAAGTGAAACTATAGTCCTCCGTTAAGTTTTACAAGTATATCGTGAACACATCATGCTGGAAGGTCGACGTTTTGGAGCCACCGAACAAGGCATGCTGTAGATATTCTTTCCGTTTGGAACCGTACTTCATTTCTTCTTCCATTGTTTTGAGAATATACAATCGCTGAGAGCCAGCATCTATTATTGCTCAAACTTTACGTTTAATATTTTGCCCCTTACTAACACTATTAATGTCCGTAAAAAAGCCTTTCTAGATTTAGACAAGTTGGCTAAGGCTTCATCATGCTTTATGACTGGTTCGCACAGTTCATTGTTTTTGTTAACCGTGGAAGAATTATCTTCTTGTGACAAAGTTCTGCTCAAAAATTAATGGTGCTTTTTCCCATACAATTGGCAATGCATTCTCGAATGGCATGTATTCATCCCATGCTCATCTCTTAAACACAGAAAATAACAACGGGCCTTTTCAACAGCGCTTTGTTTTTCTTCTAATGTTAATTTAGCAGCTTCTTTACAGTTCCACGATTTATGCTCCTCAGAACAAAATATACAGAATTTCTTATTGTTTAGATTCGATGCCAAAAGTTCTGTTGCTGATGATATTCTGGGTTGAATTTTCCTTTCAGTGGTACTTCGACGGTTATTAAAATAGCTTGTCTTTTCACACTGGTCAAAGCTTTGAGTGGCGATCAAAGTTCTCTCCTTCCCTTCCACTTCATCTCGAACAAAGCCAAGAAGACCATCTAGATCATTAGTAGGCGTTATCTTTATCAAAGAGGAAGTTTCTTGGCAGAATTCTTCTTTCGCTCGTCGATGGGCAGTTCTAAACCGTTCCCATGCTTTTAAAGTTTCATCCGGAAGAGCAGACTTAACAAGAGGGTAAAGCATTGCAGCATATTTGTGTTTGGTAACCCCTAAAGCCTCTAAAGCTCTTAATTTCGTTTCTAACTGATCATACAATTTTCTAAGTGAAGCTTTTGTGACTTACGTTTTAACAGCACAATGCGTAACAGATCTCAAACGTAAACTTCGATGAGTAACTCCTCTTTGCCATAGCAAAACTGCAGCTGTTTCACAGCCTTATCAAAATTTTCACCGCCAGGATGAAAATTTTTAATTAACTCATCAGCGGAAGAACCCTTCTCTATAGATTGAATTAAACATGCATATTTATCATGATTATCAAGGTTTGAGTCTTTATCAGTTTTCTGAAATTGTCCCCAAAAGCCCAGCCAGTTCCTAATATTACCATCAAAAGTGGGTAAATTAATTTTAGGCTAATGTAAAAAATTATTAGGTGCAGTACTTACAACTTACTTTTCTTCTGATATCATTTATACCTCTTCGTTTGCAATTATTATCGTTTTATTTTAGTAAAAGTAAAATGAATCGGAAACATATTCACTGGTCTACAATTACATAAAAAATGTTATTTGAGTAAATTGCAAATCATTATTTAAAAGAAAATGCAGTTTTTTTTTAAATTTTATTTTTAAACTTATGAGCTATCTTTTAGATACATAAATTAAATCATACATATCAACGCGCTATTAACATAAGGACCAACATACTGATAGCATTCGAATCTTTGGATCCTAACTTAAGAAATCGTTCAAGATTTTTTCCCAAAATTTTGGGATAACTACTTGCCCAGTATAGAAGAATTTACCAAAAAAAAGCAGAATATGATTGCAATTTCATTGTTATTTGAATAATCAGCATCTCTCATGATGGCCCTGATTGACACAGCATTTCAGTAATGCCAGAATCTTTTAGTAATAAGTACAAGCTGCATCAATAAAAATTCTCTAAACTATCTTTGGAATCTTCCCGATAATTTTGGACATAGATAACGAAGTTCATGCGTATCATTGAACGTTCTTGAAACTAGCTCTGGAATTGTCCTGATAATTTTGGACATAAATAAGGAAGTTCATGCGCATTATTGAAAATTCTGGACACCACCTCTGGAATCGTAACGATAATTTTGAGCATACATAACCTATTGCTAATAAATCTTGTAGTTCATTCCGGGCTATACAACTGCTTCGACAAGCACATATTCCATCTGTCTACCAGGCGAACTCTTCAACCTAGCTGTTTAATTCTGAGCTATTTTACAAATACATGGCAAATCAAAACTAGTGTTACAGAAACAAAACATACCTGTCACTACTGCAATGAATTTATTTCGCAAATGCGGATATAACATGAACTCCTCATATTTCTATGGACATGCACAGATCTTCGATGCGGAGACCTTTTGCAATACGGCAGACGTCTGCACAATAGCTTAGTTCCTGATCTCTTCCCAAATAGGTGTACGGATCCACCATATTCTAACTGTTGTACCCATAAAGACGGTCAAATGACTTACTGTCTCGTTTTGAATTTCGAAGTAAAATAACTCAGAAGAAAGTTTAAAATAAAATATTATCAGTCTAACGGTTACATAGCAGAACCTTCCGTTGTGTTTCCTAACCTGCGTACAGAAAATAAATCTCGAATGCAGTTTGGAATGGAGTCTGTAGGCAGGATACACTTTAGAAAATAAAAGATCAGACTTTAAAAATAGAAGTTTACGTAAGGAAAATTTCACACTACTGCCTGAAATTTGTATTGATCCAGCAGTGGATTATTGTACAACTTTTCGTTTGGCTAATGAGGACATGCCAGACGTACATGTTGATCGGAAATTAGGAAGACAAAAAATATCAGCAATTAAAAGAAGAGTAATGCTGGAATCAGAGCTGGTGCAACTGCAGAACGGCAATACTAAGCGGTGAAAAATTTTAGATATGCCGGGCAGCAAAATGCCTCTAACCTAGTGCGATATATACCGGCAACTCTAACCTTGTCAGGACTGAGTGTTCTGTGCATACTTTTGGCGAACATATTCGTAACTGTAACAAAGTCTTGATCTCGAACAGGGAGCTGAATGCAGCTATGTTCTGTGGTAGAATAACTGTGGTTAAATGGTAGAATAACTGCACGCAGGGAGGGTTTTAAAATTGCCCTTTTATTAAACTAATATTTACAGCCACTTCCTAACTCGGAAGGGATAACAGAAAATAATGTCCGCACTTGGGTCTAAACTGAACAATCAAATAATTTCAAATAAGGTTAAATAGAAAACTAAGAAGTCGTTGATCTCAGAGCTATAAACGCGAGGTTGGCCTCTATGTTAAACAATCAATGGTGCCTAGCAAGATTTAGCTAATACTAACGCACTTAGATTACTTCAATAAGTAATAGCGTAACAGCGCTAAGGCTTAGAACTTAAATACTAGCTAGTCAGGTGGACGTCGAACAGAGCCGCAGTTATCTGAGACTAAAAGCTCTCTCACACTGAGAAGTTCCTTGCTAACCTTTTAAATACAAAACTTGGCTCTACTTCAAATTAGCATAAAGCTGAAACGCGCGCTCATTCTAACGGGAAGTTGAAGTAAGAACTTACAGGAAAGAGAAAATTAACACAAAAGTTTGTTAGTTTAAACTAAAACCTTACAACCTAATGCCTCTAAAATAGTACAGAAAAATGTTTCTAACCTAGTGCGAGATAGAAAGAAGGAAACAAATCGAAAAATAAATACGAGAAAATATCCCAAGCTAAAAATATTTCACCAATATTAATGTGCCGATTTTGACAGAAACTTTAGAGAAGAGACTCGTTTGTGTCCTGTTGATCTCTCATTGGTTGATGCAACGTTATTGGTGTGAATATTTGATGATTAAGGTGAAAGATCTCTATCTGGAATAACAGTATTTGATTAAATGGGAATTAAACATTTTGACAAAAATTTAAATCGTTGTGAAACAAATGATTCTTCCCACGACTCCAAATACAGAGTTATCCAAATTAAACTTCCCTAACTCAGAGGCCTGTGCAGAGTGTTGTATGGGTCATAATGTGATGAAATTTTAAAAACAGACATTTCAGATCATGCGCTCGAGATTTATTAAACAAAAAAATTAGTACAAGAAGTTGCCGATAGGTGGCGCTGTAACACTAGTAATGTGCATATTGCAGCAACGTGATTTGCAGAAATAAAGCTTCTGCGCAATGTATCCAAAAGATGAGCCCTACAAAAGTGGAAGGCAGGACTGGCACAGGCAGCTGTTTCCAGCTCGCTGATGCACAATGGCGACTTTGAAAGACAAAGCTCTGTTAGTGAAACTTTTCTACCTTTTCTATCAGAATGACGAGAACTCCTGTGCTGCGATAAGAACATTCCGTCGGCTGAAGATCTTACGCCGAGGACCAATGACACATCGCGCTCTACGAGACATGATGAAGAAGTTTGAAAGAACGGGACAGCTGGGAATTTTACCAGGTAGAGGACGACAGGTTGTGGAATCTGCACGTGTAGAAGACGTTGCTTTGGCGGTCGTGGACCCCACTATTCAATCGCCACATGGTGTTGTCAGTGTGCCAACTGTTTCTCGTGCTGTTGATATGCCATATATGACCGTCTGGAGTGTGATGCGTAGAATCCTCGGTTATTTTCCTTACAAAATCCATAGTCGTCATCAGCTGTCCGACGGGGATCCTGTAGTTCGGGAAACATTTGCGTTGCAGTTCCTTGCCAGAATGGAAGTCGATGCTGCTTGGCCGTGGAACATCCTTCGGACATATGAGGCCCATTTTCACTTGAATGGTCAAGTGAATACGCACAACTGCCGCATTTGGGCAAGTCAAAACCCGCGCGCAATCCATCAAGTGCCCTTCAATCCTCCAAAGGTTACTATATGGTGCGATTTCATTGCAACATTCGTCATTGGGCTTATTTTTTTGAAGAGGTGACTCCAATAGGGTTCAAAACCTGCTCTGTCACAGAAAAACGGTATCAGGACATGTTGACAACGTTTGTGATCCCTGAACTGCAACAACGTGGCCGCCTCCAGGACACGATATTTATGCAGGATGGTGCATCTCCCCATATTCTTCGTGGCTTTCAACAGGTGTTACGGGCAACTTTTCCGATGCACGTGTGATCAGCCGCTGTATCCCTACAGCTTGGCCTCCCGCTCGCCTGATCTCACGCAATACGATTTTTGGTTATGGGGATTCTTAAAGGATCGAGTTTACCGAGAACACCCACCAACCTTGGCACATCTGAAAGACGCAATTATTCGACTTGTTCGTGGAATTAATGTGGACTTATTGCGTTCCGCTGTGGAACACACTGTTTTGCGAATGGAAAGAGTTGTGGAGAACCACGGCACACATATAGGACAGGACAGGACTAAGTGTGGGAAGCATCAACACATCGCCATTGGCAGAACTGGTGTCGCTCCTTCACACTAACCGTCTTGAGAAGAACACTTCCACTTACGCCGCCACCCATCAGTGTTAATTGAAAAGTTATCATCAGGGCATACATAACTTGTGATACAGAGCATGGCCGGGAGATACAGTTGCTGGTGACAATGACATTACAGTACAATACCATACATTGCAGTTAAAGGTGAAGTATAAATATGAATAAATATGCACAAATAAACACAAATAAACAAATAGAATTGAATGAAAAAACATTAAACATAAATATCTTGGTTACGTTAATGCGGTATTAATGTGACATAATTTGGGACAGTTTAATACATATTTGGGAGTTGCATAGTGTGTGTCGTCGGTTTAAGTTGATGGGTATGCACAGTGTGCAGTGTCAGTACGGAGTTGCAGTTTATAGATGGTTCACAGTTCATGAAAAGTTCATGGCTTGAGTCATAGTACATACACACAGTAGAGTTTACCAGTACCAGTTATGCCATTTTTTGAAGTGCGTAACTGTGGTCGTATTGTGTAGGTGCTAAATCAGTACTGGCCTTGATACATTGATATTTTATTGCATAGGATAATCTATAATGGCACCCCCATTGGAGAACTGGCGTTTGTGCCAGAGAAGAAGAAGTACTTATATCACTTATGGTGCACACAGTTCCAGGCCGTGCCGATGCAGTGTGTCAATTATGTTTTTGATATTAATGTAAACTTTCCGGTGCTTTATCAGGAAGCGTTTGAAGTCGGTTCCTGGTGCTGTAGGATGGCGGATATGATGATCCGCTGTTAATGGGCATTGAAATAAATAATGGTCTGGATCACCCGGATTGCCACAAACGCATATTTCAGTCTCTGAAAGGTTTCGTTCATAGAAGTACTTTGGGTACGGTCCATGCTCAGAGATATACTGAGAGAGATAATAATTATAAATGGTGCTCTCAGTATCGACACATGGGAGAAGGGAATGCGTCCTTCTGCCTTGTGGTCCTTGATCACATTGTCTCTGCCACTGTTCTTTGGCAATCACTTTTAACGTAAACTTCAGTGCGGAGCGTGGCCATGGGATGTGGATGGTAGTGCCTGACTGTTCGAGGGCTGCTTGCTTTGCCAGGAAATTTGCCTTTTTATTCCCGGTGCAATTGCTATGACCTTTCGTCCATGAAAGAACGAAGTTCTTTTGGCTAGAATTGATAATTGTTTGTATTTGTCGGGCTATTGGTGAATTTGTGCAGGGATTTTTAATAGCATAGATTGATGATTGGCTGTCACTGACGATATGAACTGTGTCCGTTGGTAGTTGGTGGAGCTCTTGCATACTGTAGAGGATTGCTGTCAATTCGGCTTGGTGTACGCTGTTTAAATCTCTAAGGTGTCCTTGCCATTCTGAGTGTGAGCTATGGTTGTACTGGATGGTTGCAGCGCTGCCAACCTTTTGTTCGATCTTTGAGCCGTCAGTGAAAGCCGTGTATTCCGTTGTGGGTGGTGATTTGTCAAAACTGCAGTTCAGGTTTTGAAGATTCAAAGCTGGGTGATGAAAGTACATTTTAGGCTGATCTTGATAGTCTGTTGGATGGAATGTGGTATCATTGAAGTTGGCTGTTTTCTTCAGTTGGAGGACTGTTGAGGAGATTACGTCCATTTGTGCTTGGATTGGGAGCGGAAGCACACCTACCTGCCAGTGTCTGTAGGGCGTTGTTAGAGGTAGTTGAGAATGGTCATATTTATAAGGAAAGGTCTTTGTATGGCGTTTAGGGCTCGCACCTTTCTGGTGGTCATAGGTATTGCCCAAATGGCGGCTCCATATGTGAAGATCTTGTTCACCACGGTTGTGAGTAGTATTTTCATAATTCGGTGGTTCAAGCCCCATGAGTAACCACTTATTGTCTTCAGAGCTTGTGTTATTTTCATAGTGGTGAGTTTTTTATTGTGTAAGTGCTGAATCCAGTTAAACTTGTTATCAATGGTGAGCCCGAAGTAGTTAATCGTTTTCACGCATCGGATCCTGTGGTTGTCTATTTTAAATGTGAGATTTCGAGTTATAGTACGTCCCGGATTGTGGACAATCTGTGCCTGTGATTTTTGGTGTGAGATCTGTAGTTTTATTCTTTTGCACAGAGCGTTAAAAATTTGAAGGGTGTTATTGCTGTTTTCCTGGAGTTGTTCTCTGGTGCGGCCGTTGATGATGAAAGCTACATCATCTGCAAATGCTACGATTTTTGTGTGGGCAGACCAGTGACGGTCGATAATATGGTTAAAGGTGAAATTTCTGAGGTGCGCACTCATACACGATCCCTGTGGACATCCTCTTGCTTGTTGCCTTGTGATGACCGAGTTGTTGTGAAGTACTATGCTTTTTCTACTGTGCAGGGAGTCAGTTGTTGTTAGATAGAGGTTTCTTGGACACTGAAGGTCTCTGAGGGCCTGCTTGACAGCAGGCCACCAGAAGGAGTCAAAAGCGTTCTTAAGGTCGAGGCATAGCAACACGGAGTGTAGCTGTTGGGGTTTGTTAACTTGGATTTATGTTAATGCTGCATCGATGGCATAAACGGGGGAGCTATTCGGTTTAAATCCGAATTGGCAAGAGCTGATTTTATTGTCCTTGAACACATGGTATTTCAAACGGTTTATGAGGAATCTTTCGAGTAACTTTCCGATTGCTGGTAGAAGATTGATTGGGCGGTACGTGCTTGGATCCTCTGGATTCTTGTTCTTTGAGAAGAGCACAATTTGTCCAATTTTAAAACAATCGGGAAAACAATGGTGGGCCAGACATTTGTTGTAAAACTTGAGCAGAATTTCTGGAGATGTTTTGTTGATGAGCTTAAGACTTGGTTATTAATGCCGTCGGGGCCTGGTGCTTTGGCGTTGTTAAGGGATTTTACGACTTGAAGCATTTCCTTTTTTGTGAATGGAATGTCATCTGGTGTGTTTGGTGTTTGTGTGGGTGCTCTTAGTAGTTTTTGCTCCGGTGTATCTTCTGCACTCTTGTCTTGCAAGAAGACTTGGTCCAGGATACCGTTGATGGTGATGCTCGTGAGATCCGTGCCATTACTTTGTGATGTATTGGTTGTTGTGTGGATTTGAGTTGGTTTAAAAATCTTGGAAGTTGTCATTTTGTAAAGGGCCTCCATAGGTAGTTTGATTTTTAGTTCAGTAGGAACGCCAATATTGGTTGTTGCGTGGATTTGAGTTGGTTTAAAAATCTTGGAAGTTGTCATTTTGTAAAGGGCTCCATAGGTAGTTTGATTTTTAGTACAGTAGGAACGCCAGGATTTTAGTTTTGCTTCAGTTAGTTTCTTTTTATAGATCGCATGTTGCTTGTTATAGTAGATCCATGCTGCTTTGCGTTCCTCGTCTGTCGTTCTCCTATTCATTTTTCGTCTTAAAGCTTTGGGTTTTTGGCGCTCTGCTCGTAGTTCCTTGGTCCACCAGTTGGGATTCGTGTTGTGGTTGACTGTTTTGATTTTAAGGGACGTATGGCTGATTTCATGGATATGCTTAGTTGAGGCATATGCATTAGCTTCATCTTTGGAGTTGATGCTTTGAATTTCATGCAGAATGGTATGTGCTTTGGAGTTCAGAGCTTTAGTAAATTTCTTTTCTGCATTTCGGTTAATGCGATAACGTAGAGTTTGAGTGTGTGGAACCTCGAATGTGATATCAAAACTAATTATTTAATGGTCTGAGATTGACTCTTCTTCGCAAATGCGACGATTGCTAATTCTGTTGATTAAGTGATGGGAAGAGAGTGTCAGGTCTGGCCACCCTTTTCCGTTGATTGTAACAAAGGTTGGCGGGTCGTCTGGGGTATTGTGTAGTATGAGATTATGGGCGTTGATTAAATCTTCCATCAGCATGCCTCTGGTGTTGTTTCGGTGATAACCCCATAAATTACTGTGAGCGTTAAAATCTCCAGAAATCAAATGTTGATGTGGGTGTCTTTGAATATATGGTGGAGATCGTGAAGTGTAGTCTCTAGATCCTCACTTGGTGACGCATAAGCACTGGTAAAGTAGAGATCTAAGTTTGATGTTGAAATTGAAATAGTGATAATATCTCTGGACTTCTTGATGACTATTGGTGACCACGTCCTGTTGATGATGTAGATGGCAGCTCTGGGTGCTTGAGATACGTCCGTAACTTCATGCGAAATTACAATCAATGTCGTCGGCAGGTTTCGTAAAGATCCTTGGTGACAGTAAGATTCTTGCACCATGATGATGTCATGGTATTGTTCTGAAATGTACTGAACGAGGTTGTCGGTGGCAGTTCTGGAGTGTTGGAGATTAATCTGAAGTACCTTAATGCTGTCGTTGTTCGTTGATTGACATATTAGAGCCGTTAGAAGATGGGTTGATGTAGAAGTCAGATTCATGGTGGAGTTACTCATGCTGGTGGGTTTTGCTGGGTGATGGATTAAGTGAATGCCAGTGTGTTCTTGACTCGTAAAGGGATCACTCATGGTAAGCTGTACGGGATTTTATTCTTCGCACTTCTTCTTTGAATGTCGGGCACATGCTGGCGTACGCTGGGTGGCTGCACTCCTATTTAGTGTGGTTGTGGAGGTTGCTTATTTCGCAATTGATGCAATGGGCTTGGTTCGCTGTACATTCCTTTTCTTCATGAAAACCACCGCAGTATGCACAGTGTGGACGATACTGGCAGTCTTTGGTGCGATGATTAAAAGCCTGGCACGTTATACATCTGTGGGCACCTATGAACTCTTTTATGACATTCGTGCGCCAACCGAAAAGAACTGAGCGCAGTTTCATGCAATTTTGAAAGGCCGTCGCTGTACATTCAACAATCCATTTTATCGTATTATTGCGGTCTTTTAATTTGAAGAATGGCTTGAAATTATTTTCTCCGCAGCCTGTATTCTGTGCTAGGGTACTTGAGACAACATCGGCTGGCGTGGATTGTGGGAGCTGGAAGATTATGACTTTCGGAGTTCTTTTCCGTGGAATTTTAGTGTGCATGATGTCTGCAGCTTTCTCTGAATTTTGCAATAGTTTTTCGATTTCTTCCGCATCCTTTTTAGTATTGCACTTTACTGCAAGACCTCCTTGTTTTATCGGTACGATTTTGCTAATTTGATTCTGGACTTGTTGTATGGGGATAATTTCCTGTAGTTTTTCTGGTAGCTTGGACACGTTCCGGGCGTCATTTGCATAAATTAAGATAGTATTCTCAATTTTATTCTTGGCTCGATTCTCTATTGTTTCCACTTGACCAGAATTATGCTTATTTTGGAGGCTGTCATGACTTGTGATAAATGGTTGTTCATAGATAGGGGTCGAGGAATTGACTCCTTGCTGTTGGGATGTGTGCTGTACCATTTCGGTATTGGAAATTTCATGCGTGCCGTCTTTTATTTGACAGGCGGCGAGATCTCGAAGTGTGGTAATTAGAAGGATAAGCTCTTCGCGTAGCACTTGCGGTATCATTGACTTGGAGCTAATTGTGGTATTACAAATCTTCAGGCAACGTGAGTAGATTATGTCAACATTTGGTGGATCAGAATTGAAATCCGAGATGTTTGGAACGTCTTGAATAGTTGTTTCATTTGAATCAAGTTGGACTTTCTGGGATATACTGGTGTGCCTTCCGTGTAAGTGTGTGTTTGTGATCTTGTGTTAACTGGCATATTTCAGCAGGTGAAGGAGCTTATACACTAAAATACTAATTAACACCAAAATAATGCACAATGTTACCAAATAATATGTACAGTAGAAATGGAGAAAGTAAACTGCTCAATACTGGTTAAAAGCTAATATTGACTAATTATAGGTGTATGTAAGCAAGTATTATCACCTAGTGTTAACAATAATTAAAAGCACTTGTAACACCTATCTCGAGCGCATGATCTGAAGTGTCTGTTTTTAAAATTTCATCACATTATGACCCATACAACACTCTGCACAGGCCTCTGAGTTGAGGAAGTTTAATTTAGATAACCCTGTATTTCAGCATACACAGCCAATGGTGAAATAAATTAGGATCTCTGCCTAGGATAACTAAGAAGTTATTACGAAAGATAGAGTTTTATGTGGGAAGAGTATCCGTTACGCATATAATTATGAATGGTTGCAAAATCTGTGAAGCAACTACATAAAAATGCCTGACTTGTTTAGGGATAGGAAATTAATTTTCAAGGAGTTCGGCAGGTCTTCTAATCAAGTAAGAGGCTGAAGGTTCACTCCACCAAAAATAAAATCCTCGTAAAATTCTTCCACAAATTAAAGGAGCTTTATATGTATTGCAAGGCGAAAGAGGTTCTTCAGTAGTTACTCCTCCATTCAAAGACTGACTAAAGGTACGACCCTACAATGAACAGCAAATCTTCCACGTGGATCACAACTGCTGTGAACAAGGGAATCACAGAGAAATGTAAGCAGATACTGCCTGAAGTAAAATTAACGGAGAAAAAAATATTAGGCAGAATAATTATTTAAAAATATTAGCATTTTATTTTTGATTAACTTCGTATTAGTGTATTCCGATGACCATTAACTGTTCAAAAAGTAACATAACCGGAATAGTAATAACCAAAAATGCAATTGTTTGTAACTTAACATGTTTGTTGCCTAACGATAAGTCAGCAGTGGATGGTTTGAAATCTATCAAATTTGTATATACATAATATCAGAAATTAAATTAGAGATTAACAAAGAAACGTGGCACTGAATAATTTCTATTTCAGATTCCATTTGCATTAAAAAATTAAACTATATTTATTCAAAACAAGTCGCATTTGAGATGGCAAAGGATCCCAAGCAACTCGCGAGCCACAGTTAAGGTGTCGGAGAGCCGTATGCGGCTCTCGCACTGCAGTTTGGCCATGTGTGTTACAGACCTACGCTGCGATTACTTAACCTCTGGGGAAAGGAGGAAGACGTGAGGTTCCTTTATGGTAATTAAATAGTTATTTTGTGTTTTGAATATTTTACCGTCACTTCTTCTTTCCGTTTTACCGTCAGAATGCAAATTAGTTCCCGAGTATTTATAGTGACATTTTTTAGATTGTAAGACAGAGCGTGCTCTCTCTCTAGAGGCAGCATTAGAGTTGCTAGATAAGATAAGATTTGTAGTTTTCTGCCTTGCATTTTAATTGCCAACAGTGAATATCAACGCTGGTCAAGTTTTGAGCAAACTTCGCTCTTATTGATCTATGTAGCATTTGACTACTACTTTATTTGAATTTAATGTTTACTTTAAGTTATCTTGCCCGAATTGGTTGGCTGAGTTGTAAGCCTTCTGATTTCTAAAGGGTGCCTTCTGTTCTTATTCAGTTAAAAGGGTTCATAGTTCAGTTTTAAAGGGTCTTTAAAGTCTCATTTGTTACTTTATCCTTAGCAATATTTTGCTGCCAGTCTACCTAGAGTTGCAATTTGTGTTTGAGAAGCACTATTTTTCACTTCCTTGTACGAAGTAAAAAGGAAGTACTGTAACTGCGAAAAATTTCGGGTATCATATTTTAAAGAAAATATTCATTTTGACCGCTATTGAATGCAAATTAAAGATGATTTTTCGTGATATCTGATAAGACAGAATAAAAGACCCTTTTCCCCCAAAAATTATAAAGCTGATTTAAATTGAACTCTGAAGACATTTTTTCTTGCTGTCTGTGCGTACGTACGTGCCTACGTATGTATGCATGTATGTTTCTCATATAACTCAGAAACGAGTAGCCTCAGAACGTTGGAATTTTGTATGTAGGACTGCTACAACATGTAGATGTACACCTACTATTTTGGTTGCAATCGGCTGCACCAAATATATATATATTCACTCTGTTACTCGGCTCAGTGAGCTCTGTTTCTTTATTTTGATATGTTTATAAATTGTGCATTTTTTGCTTTAAAAATGATTGAATTATGTTGTTCCTATCTTCCGGTTAATTTTTATGCTTTTAGTTAAACTGCATGTTATAATTGCAGAAATATCAACAATTTAAAGTTGTTTAGTGCTGCTACGCCTTAATTATTTTGGCCATAGCAGCCATATTTGCTTACATTTGAAACTTAGGAGAGTTGCCAGTCTAGAGAAACTAAGCTTCGCAACAAAACTATTGCGAATTAAATCATGCTTAATCCATTCTGGAATTTTTCGAGGAAATAAGTGTTTAAGATTTCCTTCGTAATTTTTAGTATAGATATTTTGAGCTTTTATGTGTTTTTGCTTTGGGAAGTGAGATCTGAATTAATTGTGAAAAACTGTTTCTTTTTTGTTTGTTTGTTTGTTTAATTTCTTTTATACATCGTTTTGGATTTATTATAGTATTTGAATAGAACATGTGGCAAAGCTTAGATAATTCTTCAGACATTATACATAATTTGACATAATTTTGTGCATAATTATACATAATTTTGTGCATTCTGAGTTATAAAATGAATGAGATGTAACGCTGTTAAGTGAACCTAGCGCCAGATGTCGCTATGATAAACAAATATAGTGAATTTTAAAGAGTGCATTTATTCTATTGTGGTCTATGCGCTATCGACGAAATAGATTTAATTCAATTCAATAAGTTTAAATGAAATGCAAAATGCGTATAATTTAATATTCCGTTCAAGGAAGTCATGTGGTGATCAGATTTTTTATTTACTGCGCAAAAAAAGAGAAATACATATGCCAGTAAAAAGAATTTATTCAAGTGAAGTTGCTATTGTTGCGGTTAACATCAATTGTAAGCCTGTTGTCAGATCTTTTTTTTTTGTGATATTTCATTTTATGAGAACAGACATCCGTTGTACTGCATTTATACACACTCTGTTTTAGAACATCGCATACTAAGGTTTTCAGAGCAATTATGTAATATATTTCAATAACCTAGTTTTCACGTTATTTTTTTTGAACAAACATATTTGAAAAATATGAGTAATACCAAAACAGCAACTCATGATGTAGAGTTTCTATCATATTTCTCTCTAAGTACTTCGGCAACCATCTTAAGGAATTCATCCCATCCATGCCCATGATCGTAGTCGCCTTCAGCCATAAAAGCAAAATTCCAAAGAGCAAGATTATCTGAAAATACAAAATTATCTTATATTTTTCTCACCTGATCCAAAGAGATAAGAAATCATTACCTTTGTCTGGATACATGCCAAATTACTAACGCTTACATATGAGTCATGCAACACTGAAATTCCATTAATGATAAGAGAATATAATTGAATCCGTATTTTTTCAGTCTCCTTTTAAACTTATAATAATAACTATTAACAAAATATCATGCTGTTCAATACCCTCTTCCCATTATCAATTATTAAAACACGTGATACAAATTTGGATGCGTTAAATGTCAAAATTTTGATACATATTTTTTAGAAAAAAAAAAGCTGATCATAGCCACTTCTTATGAATATATATGATCGATCATGAATGTGTATTATAGTTTCATTGCTCTTGAAATAATTCTTACATACTTTTCTAATGATCTTTTCTAGATTGCAACTAGTTATTTGGGTGGTTGCAGTGATATGAGGTTTTTGAGCCGCAATTCATTGTTGTAACATGGATTCGACAATTCAGATTATTTTTAATTAAAAGTGAATTAATTTAGTAATGTACTTAAATAAAACTCGTTTTTCGGAACGGAACATTTGTAATCTGAAGCTAGACACCAAAAATGAAATCACAATTTGTACTGCATTAATACTGCTACGAAATTTTTATTTAGTTAGATACTTTTAATAGAATTATTGCAACGCAGCGTGTGACAAATTGTAAGAGAAAGCTCTGTCGGAAAAGTAAAAATACAAGAGAACGTGCATTTAACATTGAATAAAAGTTTATATTGGTAGTTGATATTTAATTTAAATAAATGTAATTGGCTAGTATGTTACCTGTAACCGTAATTCTACTCTTTTTGCTTTCCAGAAATTGCTAGAACTCTCTCTCGTGGCTGATTTAGAAAGCTATATAATCCGGAGAGAAACATCTCAGTGCACTTGTTTGTTAGTTGTTGTTTAGATAACTATTGTTGCTGATTATAGCGAATTCGGTGATCGGATTAGCTTTCTCTGCGCTTTGGGTTCTATTTAACATTTTAATAGTTTAAAATATAGGTATTGATTATATTGCGTGATATTGTGATAGAGTACAAATATCTTTGAGGAAAAAAATCCAGCGTTTTGTTATATTTCTTGTGATAAGAATAAATTTTACTGGACTTGTGCGTTCAATCTATTACGAACCCGTCCGCACGCAACAATATATTAATTGTTGCTTTTGAGAGAGATCATTTGAATTATGTTTTTCAATATAATGAACTGCACTTTTCCTTCACATTAAATTAAAGGCTCACGGTAATTAAAATGCATCTTAACATTCATAAACTATTTTACTTACGATGAAAAAAAATCTGAAATATTATATTACACCAATATTTCAGATTTTATATTACGTTCAAAGGCGTGTATTTTTAAAGTTTTGTGTGTTACCTTTACTTATTAAATATCATGCTCTTCGCAATTCAACCATAAAATTCAATTCCACAGAAATATCACAAAATATTTAAAAGATCATGTCTTTAGAATTTCAGATACACAGTCTTGCGGGCTGGAGATAAAAATGTTTCTTTTTTCTCTCAGTGTTGCCATTGCTCTCTTTGAAATCGTTGAGTTTCTTAATCAAAAACTCATAAATGCTTTATAGAACATGAAACAGATAATAAAAAAAATTCCAAATTTGAGCTTCAGATGCCCATATTCGGGTGGGGGCGTACCTAATTCAAAATTTGATGGCTGCAGGTACCATTGTTTTATCAGAATGCGAGAAATATACATAAATTTATGTAACTTCTCCGTTATTTAATTTCTTTAAATATAATACAGGGATGTAATATTCGGCTGCAACAGTTTGAGAAGTCATCAACGCGCAAATTCGATCGACGCAAAATGCCAAAACGAAACTAATAGCCCTTCTGGGCTAACGTCCTTGCTAAAAAAAAAAAAAAAAAAGAAAAGGAACATTTGTGCCAATAAGAAGATTTGCGCAATGAATGTTAATATTAATATAAATTACAAGAGTATTCTCATATGCTCTTATTTCATGAATATATCTTTCTTCCGAACAAGGGTATCAACCACATATCTTTATACACATAATATTGTTACTAATTTTGTATTTAATTGGATATTTTTAGCAGAATTATAATTAAGATTGTTTTATTTCCCCGTGCAATGCAGTGCGAGGTATATTTTAAGACAAAGCTACGCCGGAAAAGTAAAAATAGAGGATTACGTGCATTTAACATTTAATAAATAGATATCTCGTAATTTACATTTAAATTGAATAAATGTTAGCTGTTACCGTAATTCCATCCTCTTATTTGTTTCCAGAAATCTTAGCAAGCAGAAAATTCTAGAATTATCTCGCACGACCAACTGAAGGCTATAAAAAGCCAGAGAGAGAACATCTCAGCTCAGTTATTTACACTCACGTTTGTGAAAATTGCAACACCATGAAGGACTTACGCGAGTGAGCTGAAATTTTCTGGAAATGCAAAGTAGCGCATGATATGCAAATGATTAGAATTGCAAATCCGTAGCGCATGCGTATGCTGAGCAGCGCCCTCTGAACGGCTGATGGATCCGAATAAATAGACGGCTGTAGCGAGGCGTGTATGGTTATCGGTGGTTATCTGCTAGTGGTAAACGTTAACTCAATCTGTACTTATGCCTCGTCGACGAAAGAGAGCGAGATTTGAACAACTTACAGAGTTTGAACGAGGGAGAATCATCGGCCTTCGTGAAGCTGGATTGTCGTATCGTGCAGTAGCCTCTCGTGTGCAGCGTAACAGCAGCACAGTGATGCGCGTTTGGAAGCAGTGGACGGACGAGTGTCGGACAACTCGGAAATCCGGGAGTGGACCCCGAAATGTGACGTCAGCTCGCGATGATAGACACCTGGTCCGCATGGCGCGGACGGACCGTACAGCTTCCTCTAGACAATTGGCAGCACTGTGGTCAATAGCTACAGGTGTTTCATTGTGTGCTTCATCAATTCGTAGACGTCTGCTGCAGTGTGGACTGCGCGCACGGACTCCTTTATACAGGATCCCCCTAACGCACGACCATCGCCGCCTGCGGCTACAATGGGCCAATCAGCATAGAGACTGGCGTGCTGATTGGCAGCATGTCGTGTTTTCTGACGAATCCCGCTTTAATTTGTGGTACCATGATGGCCGCATTCGTGTCAGACGCTATGCCGGTGAACGCCACCTTCCGGAGTGCATTATCGAACGCCACAGTGGACGAACACCCGGAGTTATGGTCTGGGGCGCCATAGCATATCATAGACGATCTCAATTGCTACGAATTGTGGGCAATCTGAACAGCAACCGGTATATCCGTGAAGTTCTACAGCCCGAAGCTGTTCCCTTCCTTCAAAGCTTGCCAGGCGCTGTATTTCAACAGGACAATGCCCGCCCTCATACTGCTCGGATTGTTAAATCCTTCTTTGCAGCGCAGCAGGTACAGCTTCTTCCTTGGCCTGCGTGTTCCCCGGATATGTCGCCAATTGAACATGTGTGGGATGTCATTGGTCGGCGTCTTGCTCATGATCCTCGTCCTGTTGCGTCTGCAGACGAACTTTGGGTACGCGTACAAACGATATGGAATGCTCTTCCTCAGTCAGACATTCAAACTTTGTTTGACTCCATGCCACGTCGTGTAGCAGCACTTATTGCGGCGCGTGGTGGCCACACAAAATACTGATTCTGATCTCTTGTTCTTGTTTGTTTGCTTTGAACATTTAATCATTTATTTGTACCACTACCACTCAACTGTGTATTAAATTGCATTCAATTATGACGATTCCTTCTTGGTGTTGCAATTTTCACAAACGTGAGTGTAGTTGTTTAGTTAATGTTGCGATTTGTAATTCCACTAGAACTGAACATACAAGTTAGCTTTCTCTTTAGATTACGTTTGCTCTGTGATATATTTTAACGTTTTTAGTATTCTAAAGTACAACTACTGATTATATTGCGTGATATTTTGAACACTTGTACGAATATCTCTGAGGAAAATTCGGCAATTCTGTTATATTCCTTTTGATAAAAATAAATTTTATTAACTTTTTATCGGACTTGTGCAATCAGTCAATTACGAACCCATACACAAGCAACAGTATTTTAGATAATTATTGTTGAGTGCGTACGGGTTGTTGCAATTATTGTTGTTAATTATTGTTGCGTACGTAATGGATTGAATGCACAAGGCGATAAAAAGTTAATAAAATTTATTCTAGGAGGATTCTAGAATTATATACAGGAGAGCTACGGAACTCTGATTCAAAGAAGGTGGCAATATGTGATTGCGGAATTCGATTCGACGGAAAGGACTTTCTCCAAATTCAGCGTCAGCTTGGGATGACCCTGACACCCCTTTCTCCAAATTTAGCGCCTAAACAGGCTGAACGACGTCGTAGTTCGGATCCGTAAGCCGTCAAAATCTAAGCATTCATTATTGCTTTAGTCATTCTTTACGAGAGGCCTGCCTCTTACTATTGCTATAGCACACAGTCTCCACAATGCATGTAACGTGAATAGAATACCAAGGCCATGGTCCTATTTGTATATAAAATTGTAAAATTATGTAAAATTGTAAATTAATGCATTTATTTATTGATTTATTAATTGATTTTTTATATTAGTTGTTGAAATTACTGTTTTAATATTGTCTTGAAATTACTGTTTTAATATTGTCTTGAATTTCCTTATTTGTAAGTATGGCTTCTTGCCTGAGAGGTGTAGTCGTTGGGAAGAGAGCATTGTTACGAATTTTTTACATATGGAAATAATTTTAATGAAAATATATCTAAGATTACAGTATTTTTTCGTTTAATGTAACACAAAAATCTAAAGAAGTGATGCTTTGTCGGAAACGTAAGAATACAGCACAAGTCTATTTAATATTTAGTAAATGGCTATCTCGCTGAATTGGCGAGATATAGGCAAGATAGCGATTCATTTTGTCACCAAATGTGACGAAAAATCGCCAAAAGACACCAAACGGCGACTATTTGGCGATATTTGTGTCCGGTCCCTGTTCCTGGGTGACTCACATAAGCAGATAGAACACCCTTTTATCTTTATCGTTGCGACCGGAGTGGTGCTCGGGAGCACAGATGTCGAAGAGCAAATCTTAGTATAACATATAAACTCTAATATAGCATAAGAAATTTGAAACTATCCGAATTGCTTCCTGCCGTCGCTACGAATTTCTTTAAAGTATCAATTTCTTTCGCAACCGCAGAAACCTTGTCATCAATTTGTTGTTCGATTTGGTGTTGGACGGCAGAGACTTTTTCTTCGATTCATTGCTCCACAGCAGAAAATCTTCCTTCTATTTGTTCTTTTACAGAAGAAACTCTTTCTTCAATGTGTTCAATTTTATTTTCAACAGCGTCAATTCTGCCTTCCATGGCCTCGAATTTATTTTCTATTACGCTGGTAAGTTCTCTTTTCATTTCCTCTTGACCTGCTTCAATCTTTTCTTGCACAGCCTTCTTTAAGAGATACTTGACCAGCTTTCATCTCCTCTTTAACTGATTCTTGACCTGCTTTCATCTCCTCTTTAACGGAGTTGACGGCTCCTTTCATCGTTTCTTGGAATGCAGCAAAAGCGGTCACATATCCACATTACAGTTGTTTGGTTTCGTCCAACACAACTAGCGATTTCCCTGAAAGATAATCCACACTCTCGGTAGGCCACTATCCTTCCTCTGTCGAACTCGGATACTTGATCAAACGATGATCGCTGTTTACTACGAGGCATAATTGATCGGTTTTTTGAAAAAAAAAACCACAAGAAAAACGCATTTGCGGAACTTGAAATCGTCGAAAACTCCAAGCCTTAAACAGCGCTTTGAAGTGGCGCCACAGGCGCGCGGGATGTGCGTCTGCGCTGAAATTCTAATCATTTGCATATCTCACTTCCGCTAATGCATGTTGTAAATTTCATGTTATTTGCATGCTTCCTTCAGGGTGTTGCATTTACGGTGACCAACGGTGTAAATAGCCAAATAAATGTGAAATTCGTAAGAATACATTGAAACAGATACAATACATTTTTTAAATAAATCATTGAATACATGTAACGGTTGTAATAAATTGTAATTTTGGATACAGTACCTCGGGATAGGGGTTAAATTGATACTGATTTGTAGTGGCAATCGTACTGGATGTGATCATGCTGTTTGTGGTGTGAATGGAACACCCCTTTTTGATCATAAGATCACTTCGTGATCAGGCGGGTTGGGGTGTTTTCAGCAAACGTACAGTACCTCGGGATATCTTGCCACCTGACTCAACGTTAGTCATGCTGCCAATTAATTTTTTGGATTTCAAATCAGCAACAAAGCCATAATTATTTCAAACGTCTGCGCCCAAAATTGGCCACGAAACATTAGCAATAATAAAAGTTCATGGAAGAAAATTAGGCGTAGACCTGCGTCTAAACTGATTAAACGTTTACCATGTACATCAATTCTGGTACCATTTTGCTGCAACTAAATAAAACAATGAAGTTAGTTTATATCGGTATTGTGAAGGAGGAGGCAAAACAGATAATTCAGCTTCTATGCCAACCAAAAATTGGGTTCTTAAAAATTTCATCATCTACCAGGAGGTGACAATTATTTTAGCCTACGGCGTTCGTCGGCACGCACGTTTAGCCTTCTAGTTTTACGATGTAAAAGTGCAAGGTTGTAGCCTTTAATGGCTTTTTCGCCAAATATGGCGTGATGCCAACTCATGGATATTTTTCCTGTTTGATTATTCGTGGGCAAGGCTCTAGATCCAGAATTAGAACAACCACGAGAATAAGATCGAACACGAGAACACAACGAGAAAATTCGTCTACTTTTTTTAAATTTAAATCATACATTTATTTTTCTAAATTATCTTTAAAGCATCACTTTTATAAAAAGGATTAGTTACTTTCAATTTGACGTGAAGCTGAGCAGGACTTGTACATCAGAGATTTTGTCAGCCATAGCTGCTAACTTTTTAATTTTGATATCAGAAGACCTCCAGTATGGTTTGCATCTGGTCGCAAAGGCGTTGAAGGCCACAAAGAGTTTAGCAGTTCAGTTCCAACGAGAGGTCCCGCCAGTTCTAGCATTTGTAGGAGTAAAACAGACGGGCGTTTGTCGCCTAAATCGATGTCTCTCAAAAGTATTTTAGTCCAAAGGGGCTTTGTCCCTGAAGGACTATTGTTTTCGTTTTGTGACTTTGCGTCGGAAATATTACATGTCGGTTCACTTTTCAAACTGTTGCCACCAAATATTGCAGCCTTGTATTATATTTAAAGAATTAAATAATGAAGAATGTGCATAAATTTATGTAGTGTTTCTCGCATTGTGATAAAACAACGGTACCTAGAGCCATCGAATTTTGAATGACGTAATCCTGCTGCGAATATGGGCATCAGGAAGCCCAAATTTGAAATTTCGAATTTGTTTTATTATCGATTTCATATTTTGTAAATCTTTAACGAATTTCTGATTAACAAAGTCAAGGATTTCAAAACAAGCAATGGCTACGTTGTACAGAAAAAACATTTTTTATCTACAGCGCGTCAGACTGTGCATAGGAAATTCTAAAGAAATGTTCAGTTTAAAATTATTCTGCGATATTGTTCTTTAACTGAATTTTATGGTTTAAGTGCGAAGAACATGATATTTGATAAATAAAGGTTGTAAGGTTTTAGTTAAACTAACCAAGTTTTATTTTAATTTAAATCTGTCTATCTCCTCTCTGTTTCAACTTCCCGTCAGAAGAAGCGCGTGGTTTCAGCTTATGCTAATTTTGAAGTACAGCGAAGTACTATTTAAGCCAGAGGTAGAAACCTCTCAGTGTGAGAGAGCTTAGTCTCAGACCACGGTCACTCTGCTCAACGTTCGCCTGACCAGCTAGCAGTTTAAATTCATAAGCCATAGTGCTTACTACGTGATTGCATTGTAAAACCATTTGAAGTGCGTTAGTATTAGTATATCTTGCTACGCACCCTTTCAGGTAAAGGCCAACTTCCGCGAATTGCTCTGCGAAGCAACCTTTGATTTAAATTCTATTTTAGGTTTAGTTTTAAATTTATTTGATTGTTAAGTTCGACCCAAGTGCGGTCTTTTACTTTCTGTATCCCTCCCGAGTTGGGGAGTTTGTAAATAATAGTGATTTAATAAACGAGGATTTTAAATCCCTTCACGTGCAGTTATTATCCAGCCCAGCAGTTACATCAGAACAAAGCTTACATTTCATCAGCTCACTGTTCCAGTTCAGGACCTGAGAAGAAACACCCTGGTAAATATTTCACAATGCTCTCAAAGAACACACACAGAATACTCAGTCCTGATAAGGTAACACACAAAATGTTAAAAAAAAGTCCCTTTGAACGTAATATAAAATCTCAAACATTTCAGATTTTCTTTTTTTTTTCTTCAAAGTCAGAAAAAACTTCCATTAATCTTTCTACAAGAGTGTCATAAGCATCAAATAACTGGAGGGTGATCAATTATACCACTTACCTGACTTAAGATGTCGATCCCGATATTATAGTCCACCAAGATATGATATTTTGTGACATTGGTAGACCATTGTTAAAGAATTGACTTTCAATTTGGCGAAGCGAAATGCAGGAATTATCTTTCGAAAACGCGGTACTTTAACTGAGATTCTGTTGATTTCAGATGGTTGCGTTGAAATAATATATCGTCGTTAACACACATGTTCGAAAGATTAAAAGCTCAAGGCCGTACTCACCATTTTGGTATCTAGGTAACTACTAAACGATAATTTACAAAGAAAAAACTCTTTCATAAAATCAAAGTACATACACTCACTTCCAAAAGTTAAGCACGGAGAGGAAAATGCTGATTTCTGGAAGCCAATCAGAATTGAAGAGGATGCAATTCGCTGCAGAGGTAGATGGAAGTATGCAAATATGTTATTTAACAGCCAATCGCGCTTTCTTGTCAAGAAATTGCAAAAAAGCAGTCTTATAAGAAGCCAGCTTTATGAAGGGTTAAAGAAGATGATTGTATAGTACAATTTGTTTTCAAGACATACGCGTTCCTGTGACTTCAAGAAGACAAATGGAAGATTCTGAGTGCTGGCGTGCTGTGGGGCGCATTGAAGCAGAACAGTCGATCATAGATGTTGCTCTTTTCTTCGTCCTTCATCATTCTGTAATTTCACGTTTATGGAAACAATTCCAAACCGCACAGACAGTTGTCCGAAGTCCCGTAGCCGGTCGCCCAAGGGTTACAATTCCCGCGGAAGATCAATATATTGCTATAGTAGTCAAGCGGAGTCGCAGAGCGACCTCCACACGTGTGACATCTATGATTATAGCGTCCATCAGTAAGGCGATATCTGCAGCTACTGTACGTAGAAGATTGGTGCCGGGAACATGTCAATTGGAATGTGTCTGACTGGGGCAATGTCATGTTTACTGATGAGTCAAGATTTGCTCTGGAGCTAGATGACAAGCGTATAAGGATATGGCGGGAACAACGAACACGCAATCAGTCCCAAAACATCACGCATTCCGAGGCGGAAGCATTATGGTGTGGGCAGGGATTTCATTAGGATAGCGCACCGACCTGCACATCTTTAAACGGTGTTCTTTGACGGCTGCCGGTATCGAGATGAAGTCCTGGAACCCACTGTGAGATTGTACGCTGCAGCAGTTGGCCCTACTTTTCTTTTAATCGACAATAACGCACATCCCCATAGAGCTGACATCGTCGATGACTACCTGGAGAGTGAAGGGATTGCGCGTATGGCGTGGCCAGCATATTCGCCCAACCGTAATCCCGTTGAAAATCTTTGAGATGCTCATGCTCTCGGCCGTGCTGCATCTTCACGTTTCTCACCTCCAGCCGCTCTTATTGGACTGGAAACTGCCCTACAAGAAGAATGACGATTGCTTAATTCTGAGGTGGTTGACCACCTAATTGAAAGCATAGTCCCAAGCTGTAAACTTTGTATACATATGAGGGGGGATCACATACCCTATTAATATCTTTTTTTTTTCATTTTATGCTGTTTATTTTCACTTTTTACATAATTTTGTTTAATTCTCCAGTATGTCATTATCTGATAACTTACAAAAATTTAATATTGTTTTCATTTCTGTATATAATTATTGATTTTGTTTTATGCATAAATATATGTGCTACTTTCCCGCCGAATTTTGTGTCAATCAAAGCAGTATTTGCTGTTGTTTTTGCATTTTACATCTTCGGCTTAACTTTTGGAAGTGAGTGTACAATATTAGAATGACATCAATCTCTGCGATTAACGGAGCAAAGTTTCAAATGGAGGGAGAAAACGTTCTCTCTGTTTTCTTGCGATACTGAAGAGCATTCTTATCGCGCATGTGTTAGGAGGAGAGATCGAGGCATGACGTCATCGTTAAAAAAATGGGAGGTGACAGGTAAACCCCCCAGAACCTAAATTTTGAAATGTGAAAAATGGAATTGCATAACTTTTACACCTGCAAAATTTATAATTTTAAGAAATATGAGCTATGAAATCCAATCTCTGAGTTTACCTTGACCCTTAGATTTTTTAAATCTATGACATTCTTAATGCTAAAGAAATTTGATGCCTGAAAGTAAGCAATGAATTATTTAATCTGGTATTAAATTGGATCCTTTTAGGTTTGGCTATATCAACAACTTATATTACTTAGTGAATTTGTAATTTTTATTTCTGGAAAGTATATTTGTAATTTTTATTTTTTCTTGAAATACATACACATGACAGAATAAGAATAAAAATTTTAGGTTTTTTAGAGGAACTCACAGTTAAAATCTGAACTGATTGTTTAATTTCTTAAAGTAACTTTTGAAAATGCAACCAACAATTTATTAAAACTAAGTGCAATTCAAATTGATCCTCTTTGTCAAACAGGAGAATTACAGCTTTCTTCAAACTATTAGCAATAAATTATTTTTTAAATACCTTTTTTATGTAATGCCAATTTCAAAGATAAAAAACAGAACAGGATGTGAGGATAATTCTGAAAAAGATGCACATTAAAATATATAACAAAAACATTTTTAAATGAAAAAATAATACAAAAGAATTATTCTTGAAAAATACATGTGGTCTCAGCTATAGAAGGAATTTGTCCTTAAGATGAATATTGAAATTAATTTACGCAGCTGATATATCATTACTGGATTTTCCATGCTTTGGTATCAAATGCTGTAGCTATTAAATACTAGCAAATGCGGTTTATGAAATTTGCACGGAATTTACTTTAAAATGAAAATTTATAGCTTTTCCGTACCTAAATTTACATTATAAGTGCTAGAATGAATGTTGTAATATTTTACTTTTCAACAATGTGTAAGCATAAAGAAAAAAAATCTGATGTGTACACCATATGACTTCCTTGTACGGAATATTAAATTATAGTCTTGCATTTCACTTAAACTTATTGGATTGAATTAAATCTACTTCGTCGATAGCGCATAAACCACAATAGAATAAAGGCACTCTTTAAAACTCAACATAGTATTTATTCCCCATAGCGACACTCTGGCGCTAGGTTCACTTATTAGCGTTACATCTCATATTTTACGAATCAGATGCATAAAAATTACGTATATAATCTGAAGAATTATCTAATCGTTGCCACATGTTCTATTCAAATATTATGATAAATCTAAAATAATGTATAAAGGAAATTAAAAAAAAAAAAAAAAGAAAGAAAGGAAAAAAACAGTTCTTTACAGAAGATTCAGTATTACTCATTCAATTAATTCAGATCTCACTTGGCGACAAGGTAAAAATACATAAAAACTCAAAATATCTATATAAAAATTTACGAAGTAAATCTTAAACTCTTATTTCTTCGAATGAATTCCAGAATTGATTACGCATGATTTAATTCGCAGTAATAAAAGAAGGCGTTATCTTTGTTGTTACGAAGCTTAGTTTCTCTACATCGGCAACAAATCCACTGTTCTGCTAAGTTTCAAATGTAAACAAGTGTGGCAGCTATAACCAAAATAATTAGGTTTAGCAGCACTTAAACAAATTTTAAATTGTTGGTAATTCTGCATTTATAACATGCAGGTTAACTAAAGGCATAAAACTTTAACCGGAAGATGAGAACAACATAATTCAATCACATTTAATAAAAAAATAATAATAAAAAAAAAACACCCACAATTTACCAACATATAAAAATAAAGAAATTGTTCTCACTGAGACGAGTAACAGAGTGGATATATATGTACATATATTTATATACTTTTGGCGCAGCCGATTGCAACTAAAATATGAGGTGCACATCTCCATGTTCTAGCAGTCCTGTATACAAAATTTCAACTTTCTGAGGCTACTCGTTTTAGAGTTATGCGAGATAGATACATATATACGTACTTATGCACAGATGCTCGAAAAAAATTCTCTTCAGAATCCATTTTAAATCAGTTTTATAATTTTTTTTTTGGGGAAAAGAGTCTTTTATTCTGTCCTTACGTTCAGATATCACGGAAAACATCGTAAAATTGCATTCGATAGCAGTCAAAATGGATATTTTCCTTTAAAAAGGAAGTATTCTAATCGCGAAAAATTTCGGGTACCATATTTCAACGAAAATATACATTTTGACTGCTATCGAATGCAATATGGATTCTGAAGAGATTTTTTGTAGCTCTACGCGTGCGTACGATCTGGCGTATGATGGGAAGACATATTGGCAAGTTTATAAGACGCAATTTTCTATAGTTGCGGAAGCGATAGATGGGATTCCCAAGCAAAGGCCTGTCATCTCGCCACTTTTCTGAGAGCAGATGCAGCGAATATCCTGTAGATCCTTCCCGAAAACCAGAGACTAGACTTCGAAGCTCTACCCGGCGCATTGGAGCTGTGCTTCGGGAAGAAATGTTTGAAAGATCACAGCGGGCTTCAATTAAAATCCCGTGAACAGAAGCCCACCGAGACACTCCAAGAACTCGCCACGAATGCTGAAGGACACGTACCAACGAACTGCAGAACACCCCCACATACGGGAAACAAGACCATTTTCCAGCAACGACGCAGGAAGCAAATTAATGATCATATCGCGGAGCAGAGTTTGAGCGATAGCGAACAACCCCGTTTTAAAGAGCTCAAGATTTCTGCAGTGTGTGGCAACAGTAATGAACTGTCCATCAATGGGCATATCGATGGAGTTCCTTGTAATATGATCATTTACACAGGAGCTAATGCTACCATCATTCGGAAAGATTTAGCTCAACGATTTAAAAATATGCTGATTTGGACGACATTCTGTATTACCCTCCAGACTGCGTTCGGCGAGAAAGATGACATAGATGGAAAGTTAAACGTGACCATCACCTTTGGAAGTGCCACCTACCATCACACAGCATATGTGGCGGATATTACAGATCCTTTGCATACTCGGATTGGACTTTTCAAAGAAATACAATTTTTCCTTAGACTTCAAAAATAACAAACTGCTTTCAGCGTCTGAGGACATGACTATCGATCATCAGAAGGGATCCTCAGCTGCAAACGCCTACGTCTCGTCTGAAAGACCCTGCTGAAAAAGCGGCAGAAATCATACTAGGGTCGAATAGAAAACCGAGACTACCAGCAATTCTCCATGCCAGATGCTCGTCGGTCGTGATCTTCGTCTGCCTTGTGATCCCTTGTTCGGCCGCCCTGCAGATGCGCCTTCATCGCCTGAGGAATATATCCAAGATGTCCAGGCGCGGTTTGAAGTCATGCACCGGTCTGCACGAGAGCGAGTCAACATGGTGACAAAGAAGCTAAAGACCCGATACGACAGGAGAGCCACTGAACATCGATTCAACGAAAGAGACAAGGTGTCGTTGGGGAATCCGACTCGACGGAATAGACTCATTCCGAAACAACAGTCACCTTCAGATGGTCCGTACGCAGTCCTAAACATTCTGAGCGACATCATGGTTCAGATCCGTAAATCATTGAACTCTAAGCTTAAAGTCGTCCGTTACGACAGGTAAGCTCCTTACTATGGCCATAGTAAGCAGTGTATACAATTGTAAGTTTTACATAAGACCATGGGTCCTTTTTGTATTTTTATTTGATAGTATTTGTATTTATTATTTGATAGTATTTGTATTCGATAGTCTTTGTATTTGATAGTATTTGTAATTGATGGTATTTGTATTTGATAATATTTGTTTTTAGTATTTGATAGTATTTGATTTGCTGAAAGTTACTTATTGGAATTATTATTTATTTTGTTATTATAACGTAATGCTTATTATTGCAATGATGTCTTAGCTGTAAGTTTGGCTTCCTGTCCAGGGATTGTACTGCTCGGGACGTGCAGTCCTTGGGAAGGGGTCAGTATTACGGATTTCATATTTATTTAGAATTATAATTAAAATTGTTTTATTTTCCCGTGCAACGCAGACGATTTAGCTACGTTGGAAAAGTAAAAATACGAGAGCGCATGCATTTAATATTTAATAAATAAATATCTCGTAATTACTGTTGCCTTCCACAATTATCAAGAAAAATCGAGGTTTTACCCTAATATTCTCAGAAATGATTAAAAAGCTTATGAATGCTGAATTAAAACACTTCATTTCAGTTCTAGTTGTAGCTGTTTAAAGGGAACTGCTGTTTATTTACTTAATGCTGTGATTGATTGTAGCGAATTCGCTGTGAGATTGGATTAACTTTATTTGTTTTGAAGTGAATTCTGTTTAACGTTTCAGATATTGTGATACTGTACGAATATCTCTGAGGAAATATTTCAGTGTTTTGTTTTTTTTTCTTGTGAAAAGAATAAATTGTGTTAACTTTTTAACGGCCTGTGCATTCTATCCATAACGAACGCGTACGCACGCAGCAGTATTTTGTAATTTGGTTAACGTATTTATGATTACTAGATTTATATTTTGTTTCAAATTAGTCAGTTGAGAGATGAGAGATTAGAGATGTTAGTTGTTTCAAAACTTTTTGACTGTTGCCATTTAATGTTAGGTTATGGCAATAACTTTAGAAGCATTACTTACCGCCGAGGAAAGTCACGAAGACTGAGGCATGTTTTTCTATTACAATCTTCAAAGCATTTGTCGTTGTATTCTCCTGAATGGCTGAGATATTCTCCGCGCCTTTTCAATCGCTCTCGTGATTCATGCGCGCGAAACCGGAACCCTCACTTTATTTGCAGTAAAATATCTATTACGGTGATACAAGGACCGGAACAAAAAAAAATTAGTTCCCAAAACCGTTGCCAGCCTGGCGATATCTGCCAAATTAACGAGATAGTCATTTACGTAATGTTACACAGACTTACTCCTGTCTTCTTACTTTTCGGGCAAACTTCGGTTCGCTGGATTTTCAGATTACATTGTACAAAAAAATAAAACAATTTCACACACAATTGCGCTAAAATCGTATATCTATGTGTAAACTTCGTAACAGTATCTTGAACTTTAAGTGAAACACATGCATTTGAAAAGAAAATGAAAGAAGGAGAACATTTTAATTGATTTATTATTTCTATTTTTATTGATTTTTTGCATTAAAATACTGCGATTAGTCACACAACATTGCTTTTATTCAATGCAAGGAAGTTAACCGACAATTTGATTGGTGCTAATTTAGGTTTCAATGTTTGGATCCTTCGAGATAATCTCCGATTTTATCCATAACTTAATGATGCTATCCAGGCATGAATCATAGCATTTTTCTAGGATGATATTATCCTCTAGGTACACGTACTGGAATAGGAACGGGCACATGTATTATGGTGAAATTTCTTCCGCTGTTGCCATTTCCTGCAGCCACAAGGTAAAAAATTGCAAGTAGAAAAAGTACCTAAATTATGAAAGTGCATTAGAATTATTTTATCCTTTTCACATGATTCATATACGAAAGTAAATATATTTCGGTATTACTTATTCGCTCTCTTTACTGAAATGCTTGCTTATTGTGGTAATTTTATACATTGGGTTATCCCAAGAAAAGCGCTGGATATAATATCAGAAAAAGTGCTTTATTCTTAGAAAATGGAAAATATCTTGTGTACTTACAACTGATAAATACTCCGATTTAAGGATGTCGTGTTTTATTTAACATGGTTACACTGTATTTTACCCCAGACAGCTCGTTTCACAGTTTCATTGCAATTTAGCCGAAGTGGAACGACACAAAGGAACAGCAAGTTTTAATTGTGAAAAATTCATTACATGAACGACAAATGTTGCACAGGCTGTTGAAAGCTTCGTGAAGTCTTTGTGCATGAATTCGCATATAATGAAACAGCAGTCTGCAGGATTCATAAAGAAATCTGAGGACACAGCTTTAGCAGCAGTCTCTCGACCACTGCACTCTCGATCTAATTACACTGTTGGTCACCCATATTGCAACACCAAGAAAGACAAGAGATATCACAACAAAATTTATTCACTAGATAACATGTTGACAAAGTATCAAATGATTAAATTTATAGACTTCTGTGAAGTGGGGTTTCTTCCAGAATCAGTAGCCAGAGTAGCCGCTATTGTTGGATATCACCGGTGCCACACCCCTCGGCATTAATTCAAAGAGACTTTGGATGTGTTCTTGGGGTACAGCAGACCTTGCCAAAGTTGATCTGGTATGGCAGCTTGGGATGTAATCTGGGTCAATCGTTCAGCAACCATGGACCACATGTTTTCTATCGGCGAAAGATCCGGACAGCGAGCCGGCCACGGAAGCAATTCAATCTGGCGATTGACGAAGAAACCTTGGACAATGCATGCCACGTACGTGTGGTCGCGCATTATGCTATTGAAATATGGCTGTGGGTAAGCCCTGAAGGAAGGACAACTGACTCCAACACCTCGGAGATATAGCGCTGTCTGTTTACAGTACCGGCAATGCGAACTAGAGGAGTGCGAGAGTAATATCCAATACCGCCCTATGTCATAATATCCGGTGCAGGACCAGTGTGGTGGTGCATAACGCAGCTGTTCAGCGCCCTCTCTCCACGGTGTCTCCGGCTCGAATCCGACCATCGTGGTGTTGCAGATAGAAGCGTGACTCATCAGTAAAGAAAATATCATTTCATTCTGCCGTGCACATCCATCTTTCGTCGTACCATTGGCGGCGGAGATGTCTGTGGTTCTGCGTCAAGGGTAGCCGAAGCAATGGATGTCTTCCGGAGAGACCAGTCTGCTGTAAACGGCGTCGAATGGTACGCGCAGACACTGGATGATGCGTTACAGACTGGATGGGCTGTGCTATGGTTCGTGATACGACTGAGCGGTCCGTCACTGCCATGCGCACAATGTTCCTGTCATCCCGTGAAGTGGTGAACTGAGGTGGATGCGACCGAACACGTCGGTCCGTCGTACCCTCCTGCATCCAACGGTCACGTATCCGCATTACAGTTGTTTCGTTTCGTCCAACACGTCTACCGATTTCCCTAAAAGATAATCCACACTTTCGGTAAACCACTATCCTTCCCCTGTCGAACTAGGATACTTGATCAAACGATGACCGCTGTTTACTACGAGGCATAATTGATCCTTTTTTTTTGAAAAAACCACAAGAAAAACACAATTGCCGAAATTGAAATCGTCGAAAACCTCCAAGCCTTAAAAAGTGCTTTGAAGTGACACCACATGCGCGCGTGATGGGCATCTGCTCTGAAATTCTAATCATTTGCATACCTCACCTCCGCTAATGCATGTTGTAAATTTCATGTTAACGTCATGCTTCATTCAGGGTGTTGCATTTACGGTGGCCAGCAGTGTATTTTGCTTGACAACGTTTATGCAAGTCTAAGAAAAATATAAACTTAAAGAAAAACAACAATAACAAAAAATTTAAAGAGGAAATTTAATGTGTCTGTAGATACGTCGGTACGCAAATACAGGAAAAAGTGGTTACGAATTTAAACGTATGAGTGCTGTACTGCGCTGCAAGTTAGCGACGACACACACCATACATTGTTTTTCATTCTTTTATAGGAATATTTATCTGTTTTAAGGATGTCAAGATATTTTCACTTTTCTGAAAGTAAAATATTTTATAGTACATATTAAATCCGGCGCTTTTTTTGGGACACACTATATACTTTCAGATAATTTTCCTAAAATCCAGATATAATGTTCGTATATCCTGAGAATTTCGCAACTTCCTAAAACTTTGAATTAGTTATCAATTAAAAGTAAACACCCTTAGCTGAGAAAGTGCAAATGAACGAGATAAGGTCTAGTGATATGATGAGAATTACTATATCTTATTTTGTTCTGCATTTCTTATTCTTATCACTATATCTAATCTCGTTCATTTACGCTTTGGCAGCTGAGCTTGATGGTTCGGTAAAAACCACCGAAACTAGCCCTGTGAAAATTTGCAAATATAACTTCTAAATTAATAGGTATCAATTGTTTCAGTGACATTATGTCGATTATTGTAATAGTCTTATTTTTAAACATTGCAAAAGATGAGCCTAATTTTAAATACTTATTAAAATTTATATTCGGGAGTATCTTCTATTGCTTTGCAATAAAGTAATTCGCATTTGCCAAATGCCAGTTAAACGAAATTCTTGGATGAAATGAAGAAGATAATTTACTCTACTGGAGTGAATGAAAGTGCATCTCCCTTAATAAAAATAAATACGTAAAAATATTGATAACATTTCTTTTTGCTCATTAATTTTAAAAAATTACCGTAATTATATTTACCCGTTTAATTTTGGAAATTTTGAAAGATATTTTCAGACAAAATTTAGGCATGTATTCACCCCTTGTCAATAATAAAAAAAATTCTTTACCACCATTGTTAAAACTATTTAATCTTTTATTCTGCAGCCATTTTTTTCTCTTTTTGAGTTTTCAAAAATTGTTCCTCAGGGAAAAATAACAAAAATGCCATGAAAGTATCAATCGTATTTACTCCATACAACGATCCCCCTTTTTTATGTTTTTTCCTGTTCTAAAATTTTTTACATTTTATTAAAGTGAGAAATTTTGTGCAAAATTTAGGTATATGTGAAAAAAATATTAATTAAAAAATAAGACATTACGTAATTCACTAATTTATACCAAATTGTGTTTATAATGCGTTTTAAATAAAATAAAGCAAAAATAACAAGAAACAGGACAGAAATTAAGGGAACAGTGGATGTTCAAATACTTTATTTTAATTATTGTCATAGAGCCATAGAACTTTGCATGCATGTATATTTTACCATAATTATACCGAATACCTTTGAAAAAAAATTCTGGCTTACTGCAATTTAATTTTTTTAATTTCTTTTTAATTTTTAAAAATTTTCCAATATGCTCCATGCGACTTTATGGACGTCGGCAGCATGTACTAACGTCATCTAGTCGTCTCCGAATGGTTTCCTTTGATACTACTGGATGCATGAAGGTGGTAAATGGCGTCGAATTGATGATAACGACATTGTTGTGCGAAAGTGGCTTCTCTTAGGATTGCGTCGTAATGGCGCTCATTTGCACTCTTGGGACACCATGACCCTCTGTGGCGGTAGTTCATCTATTCTATAATCCACTGTCCCCACCACCGAGCAATTAACATATCACTTCCACCGAGGTGGAATACACCTGTTTGACCAACCAGCTTCTCCTACTATACGCCTCTTCGTAAACCTACTATACGCCCTTTTTTAAAGTTCGAAAAATGTTCGTACCACTGCCGGTTACGTCTAAGAAGCATCTATAGTTATAAAACCATCCATCCAAGTCGACAGATCCTTTTTATTAGCTCAATGGCAAGAAGAATCATGCTTTTAAAATTTCCTAGTTGCCCAACTCATATGCGCGTAACGTGCTTACATTGCTGTCGTGCACACTGGTGTCGAAATTTAGATCATTTGCATATCTCTTACCAGACAACATTCCTGCCGAGTTTCGTGATTGTGGTTCCATTTCTTCTGGGTGCACTTATTTTTTGTGACGGAGTGTGTATATATATGTAATGTAGATATTGTTAAGTGCATACAGGTTCGTAATAGATTGAATGCACACAGGTTCAATAATAGGTTGATAAAATTTATTTAACCAAATGACACATCTCAGAGTTCTGGAACTTTCCACAAAAATAATCTACAGGCGTTTACAGTACCACAAAGTACAATCACTAGTTACATTTCAAACTACTAAGGACATTAAACACAACTCAATACAAAGCGCATCTAAAGAGCAAAGTTAATCCGGAGATATCTCACTACTCTGAATTCACTTTGAACTAACAGCTAATAAAAACAACTTAGAGGCGATGCTCTCTCCGGTCTTGTATAGTTTTCGCCCCGCCGCCGAGTCATTTGTAATACTTTCTGATTCTCGAAATTACTGTAAGGCATATAAGGGCTAAATTACGGTTATAGCTACACAGAACATCAATTACAGTTATTCATTTACAATACCTGTTACAGTTATACAGGACCGGTCCAAAATGTTTTCAAGTTTGGCGACTTTGGACGATTTTTCGCCAAATTTAATGACAAAATTTAATCGCCAAAGCCGTTGCCAGCTTGGTGATGCCTCGCCAAATTAGTGAGATAGCCATCTACTCGTTGTTGAATAGACTTCTTCCTGTAACTGTAGATCAAACTGTTATACTTCCGCACGTGTATTGTTGCGTGCGCAAGGGTTCGTAACAGATTATTGTACACTGCTCCGATGACAAGGTTGCTGAAATTTCTTCGATCAAAAGTAACATTTGATGATTCTGGAGCGTTTCATAAAAACAGTCGTACTACTCTTCACAATGTCACAGATTACGATCAGTAGTTACACATCAAACAACTAAGAAAGTTGAAAACAACGCAATGCAAACCGCTTCTCAAGAGCGAATCTAACCTAGAAGTATCTCAGTTCTCTGACACACTCTGAATTAATAATTGAGAGCAGATGCTGTCATATAATTTTCATCCAGGCTGCCGAGATATTTCAAGTACTCCCTGCTTCTCGAAATTACTGGTAAACATAGGAAGGCCGAATTACAGTTCCAGCTATACAGAACATGAATTGCATTACAAACCATATTGTGGTGATACAAGGGCCGGACCTCCAAAAAAGCCATTGCCAGCTTGGCGATATTTCGCCAAATTAGCAAGATAGCCATTTACTTAATGTTAAACAGACTTGCGCTTGTTTTCTTACTTCTCCGGCAAACGTCGCCTATCTAGATTTTCGTATTACATTGTAAAAAATAAATTAAAAAAAATCACCTATAATTGCACTAAAATCATCTATCTGTGTATAAAGTTCGTAACAGTATCTTGAAATTTAAGTGAAACACATGCATTTGAAAAGCAGAAAAAAGAAGGAGAATATTTTGATTAATTTATTATTTTTACTTTTATTAATTTTTACATTAGAATACTCTAACTAGTCACAAAACATCGCTTTTATTCAATGCAGGGAAAATAATTCAGAATTTCATTGGAGTTAATTTGGCTTTGCATGTTTCTGTCCTTCGAGATAATCTCTGATTCTATCCATAACTTAATGATGTTATCCAGGCATGAATCATAGCATTTTTCTGGGATGCTATAATCCTTTAGGTACAGGTACTTGAACTGGATAGGGTACATGCATTATGGTGAAATTTCTTCCGCTGTTGCCATTTCCTGCAGCCACAAGGTAAAAAATTGCAAGTAGAAAAAGTACCTAAATTAAGAAAGTGTATTATAATTATTTTATCCCTTTAACATCATTCATTTACATAAGAAAATATATTTGGTATTAATTATTCACTCTCTTTATTGAAATGCCTGCTTATTGTTGCAATTTTATACATAGGGTTATCCCAAGAAAAGCGCCGGATATAATATCAGAAAAAGTGCTTTATTTTTAGAAAATGGAAAATTTTCTTATATACGTACAACTGGTAAATGTTCCGATTTAAGCATGTCGTGTTTTTTTGAACATGGTTACACTGTATTTTACCCCAGACAGTTCATTTCACAGTTTCATTGCAATTGAGCCGACATGAAGAGAGAGAGAAAGAACGGGGGACGTGGGCACTATCCCTTTACCAAATGGTTAATCAGTATAGCACCACATCCATCACTATCTGTGACACCCCCTTTCAGAATACATAAAGCCACTTAAAAGGTGTTCAACATGCACGACAAGACATACGAAATAACATGTTACAGAGTTACAGATTAATACTCAAGATACATTACTGGTACATTACTGATGCAAATATGACTGATACAGAGGTGATACAAAATATATAATACTGAAACTGATATTAATACTGATTAATACTGCTACAGTACTGATTCATTGATATAACACTGATACAATACTGATTAAATGGGGTTGATTTTGCACAAGTCGGTAAATAAATTCCCTAAATAATACATTACAGAGACTCAAGATATTGCGAATTAAAATATCACATATCAATGTTTTACTGTTACATTACTGATGCAAATATAACTGATACACTACTGATACAAGGCTGATATAATACTGATACAATACTTTACTGTTATATTGCTCATTCAATATGCACATACAATGCTTTACTAATATTAACAATCATACAATACTTTACTGATATTGATACTCATACAATACTTCACTCATATTAATACCCATACAAACTTTACTGATATTAATACCCATACAATACTGATTAATTGTAAATGGGAATGATTTTGTACAAGTTGGTAAATAAAACCACGAAATAACACGTTACAAAGACTCAAGATATTGTAATTAACACATCACATATACATTAAGGACACATTACTGTTATTTTACTGATGCGAATATGACTGACACATTACTGATTCAAAACTGATATAATACTGATACTGATACACTGATACAATACTTTACTCAAATACGACTGTTACATTACTGATACAATTGTACATATACAATACTTAGCTGTTACATTACTGATACGATATTTTACTGATATTAATACTGACACAATACTGATTAATATTAGCATAGTACTTTGCTGATGTAAAACTGTTATATTACTGATACAAATCTGCATATAATCCATACGGAGCATATGTTTATGGCATCAGGAGAATTTACGCTGTCTGACATAAGTCCATGCCCAGGGCAGACAGTTTGTCCATTAAATTGACAATCTTTGTAATCAGATATCTCTGCTTTATGATAAATTTGCAGAAAGCCTGCCTGTTGGTACTTGGCAGCTGAATATGATGACCAGTTGTCAATGGACAAGTGGTCAGGTAATGCTCTGGGGATCCAGTATCTCCGCAGCAGCAGAACTCAGTATGGCTGAGTCCGCGTTTTGCAAAATATTGAGGAAATGGACCATGGCCAGTGATAAATCGGACGAGCTGAGGTTTGGAAATGATACGGTCAGTGTCGACATACGCTATGCGATACTACGTTCGTCGACGGATTGATCCCTGTCCCCATTCCTCTTGCCACCGTCCAATGGCCTTCAATCTCAGGCATTTCTTTAGATAAGAAATAGGCCATGGGATATTGACTTGAGTATCTGCGTTGCCTGAAGCTGCCTCTTTGGCTGGGCTGTCTGCCATTTCCTTTCCATAATGTCCAGCATGGGCTTTGATCCACTCCAGTTTAAGCTGATGGGGGAAGGGCTTTCTTAGATCATGTTGAATAGTTTGGATGATGGGAGATATATGGTCAGGATTACCCAAAGCATGCAACGACGATAGACTGTCTATTTTTATAACTGCTTTTTTAATGCCATAAGTGATTAGGTAGCGTAAAGCTTGTGCAATAGCAATCACTTCACCTTGGAAGGCTGAATTTTGAGAGCGCAGTTGACCTTTCCAATGATGTGTAACTATATGATCCCGCAAAACAGCAAAAACACTCCCTGTGTTTTCGTCAAAATTCGAGCCGTTTGTATAAATTTCCATTTGAGAAGGCAGAGCTGTAGTATCTGGCTGGACTTGGATGCGAATACCAACGCCTCTAAATGATGCATGGGTACGAGAATCAGGAGCCGGTGTTTCGTACTCTTCTGGAAGGAAATATTCATCAGAGAAGGAAGCTGGTCGCCGTAACTGTTTGATGAGTTGCCTGACAGCCTCTTCTTCAACTCGTAAGTGGAGAGGTAATAATCCCGATGAAACATTGATTGCATCAGAGGCTGTTGTTCGATAAGCACGAGTTATGTTTAGGGCAAAGGGTCTCTGGATTGCTGACAGATGTCTAATTTTACGGCCCTGCATAGGAAATGCCCACACAACTGCTGCGTACGTAATAATCTTTTCGATTACTGTCTTAAATAAAATTTTCTGAATATGTGGGTTAAGGCCCTATTTATGCCCCTGCAGTTGCTTTAACCGTCTGGCAATTACCGATGTTCCGGTCTTGAGATCAATAACGTGAGGTATCCAGGTTATCTTTTCATCAAAAACAAGACCCAGATACCTCACTTAAAAATTTGAATCCTTTGTTCATTGAGCATAATACGTGGTCTCCGTACCAGTGACCCTCTTTTCCTAGGAATAAGCAGAACTTTAGATTTTTGATCGGCTATAGTTAGCTTTAGTGATGTACACAGAGAGTGGATGAACGTGCATGCATCAGCGCAGTTGGATTGCAATTCTTCACGAGATTTTCCTCGCCCTATCAAGGCAACATCATCAGCATATGCGTAGATATTTGTATGTGGTGGCCACTCAGCTGTTAAAACGCTGTTAAATGTTAGATTCCATAAATGAGGACCAGCGCAAGAACCCTGTGACAGCCCATAGTTTGTTGACATTCTATATAGCCATTATTATGAACAACTAAGAGCTTGCGATCAGAGAGGTAGTGATAGAGTCCGATAGATGTTAATTGGACAGTAAGCATCCCTGAGCGCTTTCCTGATAGCTGGCCACCAAATGTTATCGAAAGCACTTTTGAGATCAATACTTACGAATGCAGTGTGGTAGCCATTGTTTCTATTCTCTAGAATAGCCTCTCGTATGTCACAAAGCACATGTGTAGTTGAAAAGCCAGTCCTAAAGCCATATTGTCTCGAGCTAAGCACGTTATGACTGTGAAGATGGAAACAAAGTCAATTTTACACAATTCCCATCAGTTTTAATTTCTTCTTTTAACTTATTACAATCAGAGCACTTTGATTGTATGAAACAGGGATACCCACAACCATAGCAATGAATAGAAGTTTCCCTTTCTTCTCTAGAATTAGTAAATTTAGAATCGTCGAAGTTTGTATTGTTACGGATTTCATATTTATTTGACTATTTTTTTAGAATTGTAATTAAAATTATTTTCCCGTGCAACGCAGACGATTTAGCTACGTCGGAAAAGTAAAAATACGAGAGCGCATGCATTTAATATTTAATAAATAAATATCTCGTAATTACTGTTGCCATTTACAACTATCAAGAACAATCGAGGTTTCACCAGAATATTCTTGCATATAATTAAAAAGCTTATAAAAGCTGAATTAAAACATCTCATCTCAGTTGTAGTTGTAGCTGTTTAAAGCGAACTGCTATTTGTTTAATTAATCCTGTAGCGATTTCGCTGTGAGATAGAAATTAGACAAGGATAGGGAATTCGAAACTATCTGGCAGAATTCCAAGTATTATTGTCACTTCAAAAATGCTTTCAACACAAAAAACCTAATTATCGACTGGCCCGACACAAGGAAAATGGAATGCAAGATTAACAAAATCCTCACTCGAAGTATCCTCACAAACGACCTTAAATTCAAGTTAAAACTTTCAAGTTCTCCTTTATCCGAAAATTGTCAAGTTCGAGATAATTTCGAGAATAGACTGAATGAGTGTCAAAAATACAATCATCTAAGGAACTATATCGCCAAATATTGCGCTAAAGAGAACATTCAATACTTCCTTCCTGCAGAATTAGTAAACAATTTTTACCTAAGAATTCCGAAGTTGGGCCGTTTGCTCGCCAACTTCTTCTAATTTACCATGCATCACGGACTGGAGGAAATGGCGTTTGCCAGAGTCCACATCTCCTTTCTTCTTGCTTAAAAGCAAGATTGCTACATTGCTACTTGTTTACTTAATGCTGTGATTGATTGTAGCGAATTCGCTGTGAGATTGGATTAACTTTATTTGAAGTGAATTCTTCTTAATGTTTGAGATATTGTGATACTGTACGAACATCTCTGAGGAAATATTTCAGTGTTTTGTTTTACTTCTTGTGAAAAGAATAAATTCTGTTAACTTTTTAATGACATGTGCATTCAATCCATAACGAACCCGTACGCACGCAACAATTTTTAGTGTCAGGAGGGGGATTGAATGCCTTTAATTAGAGCAATGGAAGAACAATTAAGGCAGTTTATGGCAGCCTTTGATACATTTAAAGGAGATATTAAAGCCTTTGATACATTTAAAGAGATATTAAAGCCTTTGATACATTTAAAAGAGATATTAAATCAGTTAAAGAAAATGTGGAAGTTGGGCAAGTTTCCCTTAAAGAAAAGATGAAAGAAATGAAGGCTGTTCAAGACAGCGTCAAGAGAAAATGAAAAGAGAAATAGCCTGCGTAATAGAAAATACATTCGAGGCTATAGAAGGCAGAATAGACACAGTTAAAGACAAAGTTGGAAAAATTCAAGAAAGAGTTTCTTCAGTGGAGCAACAAATTGACGAAAGAGTTTCTACCGTCCAAGAACAATTCGAACAACAAATTGAAAAGAGAGTTTCTGCTGCCGTCGCCAAAGAAGTTGACACCTTAAAGAAATTCGTAGCAACTGCAGGGAGCAATAGTGATGGTTTTAAATTCTTAATAATGCCTACTCATCCCTCACTAAAGCTATCTGCGTATGATGGGAAGACATATTGGCAAGTTTATAAGACGCAATTTTCTATAGTTGCGGAAGCGAATAGATCGGATTCCCAAGCAAAAGCCTGTCATCTCGCCGCTTTTCTGAGAGCAAATGCAGCGGATATCCTGCAGACCCTTCCCGAAAACCAGAGACTAGTCTTCGAAGCTCTATCCGGCGCATTGGAACTGCGCTTCGGGAAGAAATGTTTGAAAGACTACAGCGGGCTTCAATTAAAATCCCGTTAACAGAAGCCCACCGATACACTCCAAGAACTCGCCTCGAATGTTGAAAGGCTATCTCACCTCGCTTTTTCGAAGTGCCCGACAGAAACAAGGGAAATTCTGTACCTGCAATACTTCAACGAGGGCATCCAGGATCCTGAAATACAGAAAGCACTGCGAATGGCTGATGTTAAGGACGTAAAAAGTGCTCTAGGGTACGCCACGAAATTAGAGGCAGCCTAGCAAGCAATTTGTAGAGATCGCTACCCAGTCAGAGCTTTGCGAGTCCATGAGCCAGTGGATCAATTGATGGCTCGTCTAGATGATTTATCCAGAGAATTCAATGCCTTAAGGCGGTATACTAGTGACATGAAACGGACCCTAAAGTGCTAGAACTGCGGTGTTGAAGCCCACATACGAAGGGGCTGCAGAACGCGCCAGAGCACAGAAAATAAAATAGGTGATTTAAACAGACAAATAAATGCCATGAGACGGAAAAGGAGTAACAAGGAACCAAAGTGCTGGAACTGCGGAGCTGAAGGCCACGCACAAACGAACTGCAGAACACCCCGACATGAGGGAAATAACACCATTTTCCAGCAACGACGCATGAAGCAAATTAATGATCATACCGCGGAGCAGAGTTTGAGCGATAGCGAACAACCCCGTTTTAAAGAGCTCAAGATTTCTGCAGTCTGTGGCAACAGTAATGAATTATCCATCAGTGGGAATATCGATGGAGTTCCTTGTAATATGATCATTGACACAGGATCTAATGTTACTATCATTCGGAAAGATTTAGCTCAACGATTTAAAAATATTCTGATTTGGACGTCATTCTGTATTACCCTCACGACTGCGTCTGGCGAGAAAAGTGACATAGATGGAAAGTTAAACGTGAACATCACCTTTGGAAGTGCCACCTACCATCACACAGCATATGTGGCGGATATTACAGATCCTTGCATACTCGGATTGGACTTTTTAAAGAAATACAATTTTTCCTTAGACTTCAAAAACAACAAACTGCTTTCAGCATCTGAGGACATGACTATCGATCATCAGAAGGGATCCTCGACTGCAAACGCCGACGTCTCGTCTGAAAGACCCTGCTGAGAAAGCGGCCGAAATCATACTAGGGTCGAATAGAAAACCGAGACTACCAGCAATTCTATATGCTAGATGCTCATCGGTCGTGATCTTCGTCTGCCTTGTGATCCCTTGTTCGGTCGCCTGCAGACGCGCCTTCATCGCCTGAGGAATATACCCAAGATGTCCAGACGCGGTTTGAAGTCATGCAGCGGTCTGCACGAGAGCGAGTCAACATGGTGACAAAGAAGCTAAAGACCCGATACGACAGGAGAGCTACTGAACATCGATTAAACGAAGGAGACAAGGTGTGGTTGGGGAATCCGACTCGACGGAATAGACTCTTTCCGAAACTACAGTCACCTTTAGATGGTTCGTACGCAGTCCTAAACATGCTGAGCGACGTCATGGTTCAGATCCGTAAATCAATGAATTCTAAGCTTAAAGTCCTCCATTACAACAGGTAAGCTCCTTATTATGACCATAGTAAGTAATGTATATAATTGTAAATTGTACTGTAAATAACATAAAAACATGAGTCCTTTTTGTCTCTTTATTTGATAGTATTTGTATTTGTATTTGATAGTATTTGCAATTGATGGTATTTAGATTTGATAATATTTGTTTTTAGTATTTGATTTACCGAAAGTTACTTATTGGAATTATTGTTTATTTCGCTGTGAGATTGGATTAACTTTATTTGTTTTGAAGTGCATTCTGTTTAACGTTTCAGATATTGTGATACTGTACGAATATCTCTGAGGAAATATTTCAGTGTTTTGTTTTATTTCTTGTGAAAAGAATAAATTGGGTTAACGTTTTAACGGCTTGTGCATTCTATCCATAACGAACCCGTACGCACGCAGCAGTATTTTGTAATTTGGTTAACGTATTTAGGATTACTAGATTTATATTTTGTTTCAAATTAGTCAGTTGAGAGATGACAGATTAGAGATGTTAGCTGTTTCAAAACTTTTTTGACTGTTGCCATTTAATGTTACGTTATGGCAATAACTTTAAAAGCATTATTTACCGCTGAGGAAAGTCACGAAGACTCAGGCATGTTTTTCTATTACAATTTTCAAAGCAGTTGTCGTTGTCTTCTCCTGAATGGCTGAGATATTCTCCCCGCCTTTCCAATCGGTCTCGTGATTCATGCGCGCGAAACCGAAACCCTAAATTTATTTGCAGTAAAATATCTATTACGGTGATACAAGGACTGGAACAAAAAAAAATTAGTTCCCAAAACCATTGCCAGCCTGGCGATATCTCCCAAATTAACGAGATAGCTATTTACTTAATGTTACACAGACTTACTCCTGTCTTCTTACTTTTCGGGCAAACTTCGCTACTCTGAATTTTCAGATTACATTGTACAAAAAAATAGAACAACTTCACACACAATTGCGCTAAAATCGTCTATCTATGTAGAAACTTCGTAACAGTATCTTGAACTTTAAGTGAAACACGTGGATTTGAAAAGAAAATGAAAGAAGGAGAACATTTTAATTGATTTATTATTTCTATTTTTATTGATTTTTTACATTAAAATATTGTGATTAGTCACACAACATTTATTCAACGCAAGGAAGTTAACCGACAATTTGATTGGTGCTAATTTAGGTTTCAATGTTTCGATCCTTCGAGATAATCTCCGATTTTATCAATAACTTATGGATGTTATCCAGAGATAAATCATCACAATTTTCTAGAACGATATTATCCAGCAGGTACACGTACAGGGAAAGGAACGGGCCGAGGTATTTTGAAATTTCTTGCGTTTTTGCCATTTTCTCCAGCCACAAAGTAAAAAATTGCAAGTAGAAAACGCACCTAAATTATAAATGTATATTATAATTATTTTATCCTTTTGACATGATTCATTTACCTAAGAGAATATATTATGTATTAATTATTCGTTCTCTTTATTGAAATACTTGCTTATTGTTGTAATTTTATATATTAGGTTATCACAAGAAAAGCCCCTGGTATAATATCAGAAAAAAGCGCTTTGTTCTTAGAAAATGGAAAATATTCTTATATACGTACAACTGATAAATGTTCCGATTGCAGAAGGTCGTGTTTTATTTAACATGGTTACATTGTATTTTACCGCAAAGAGTTGATTTCACAGTTTCATTGCAATTTAGTCGACATGGAACGACATAAAGAAACAGCAAGATTTGATTGTTAAAAATTCATTACAAGAATGACAGATATTATGCACAGACTGTTAAGAGCTTCGCGCAATATCTGTACATGAATGAGCATATAATGAAACAGCAGTCTGTGGATTCATAAAGAAATCTTAGGACACAGTTTTGACAGCAGTCCCTCGACCACCACACTTTCGATCTAGCCGGTCTACTGAAAACAATTCTATTTTGCTTGGCCGTCGATAGACAAATACATGAAACAGTGGTTACGAGTTTCAACAAAAGAGTGCAGTGCTGCGTAGCAAGTTATTGAGGACATACTCCACACATTGTTTTCCATTATTTTATCGGAACATTTGCCTATTTTAAGGGTGTCAAAATATTTTCAGTTTTTTGAAAATAAAATATTTTATTGTACATATTAAATCCGGAGCTTTTATTGGGACATACTATATACTTTCAGAGACTTTGCCTATAATTCAGATATAATATACCTATATCCTGAGAATTTTGCAACTTCCTAAAACTTTGAATTAGTTATCAATTAAAAGTAAACATCCTCAGCTCCCAAAGCGCAAATGAACGAGACTTGTGATAACATGAGAATCATTATTATGTCTCATTTTGTTCTGCATGTCTTATTCTTATCACTATACCTAATCTCGTTCATTTACGCTTTGGCAGCTGAGCTTGATTGTTCGGTAAAAACCACCGAAACTAGTCCTGTGAAAATTTGCAAATATAACTTCTAAATTAATGGGTATCAATTGTTTCAGTGATATTAGGTCGATTATTGTAATATTCTTATTTTTAAACATTGCAAAAGATGAGCGTAATTTTAAATACTTATTAAAATTTATATTCGGGAGTATCTTCTATTTTCCTTTGCAATAAAGTAATACGCATCTGCCAAATGCCAGTTAAACGAAATTCTTGGATGAAATGGAGAAGTTAATTTACTCTACTGGAATGAATTAAAGTTAATCTCCCTTAATAAAACTAAATACATAAAAATATTGATAACATTTCTTTTTGCTCATTAATTTTAAAAAATTACTGTAATTATATTTACTCGTTTAATTTTGGAAATTTTGAAAGATATTTTCAGACAAAATTTAGGCATGTATTGACATCTTGGCAATAATAAAAAAATTCTTTACCATCATTTTAAAAATTATTTCATCTTTATACTGCAGCCATTTGTTTTTCTTTTTGAGTTTTCAAATAATTGTTCTTCGGGGAAAAATAAAAAAAATATTATGAAAATATCAATCATATTTACTTCATACAATGATCCAATATCAATCGTATTTACTTCATACAATGATCCCCCTTTTTTATGTTTTTTTACTGTTCTAAAATTTACTACAGTTTAATAGAGTGAGAAATTTTGTTCAAAATTTAGGTATTATGAAAGAAATATTAATTAAAAATTAAGATTTTATGCAATTCACTAATTGATACCAAACTGTGTTTGTAGTGCGTTTTAAATAAAATAAAGCAAAAATAACAAGAAACAGAACAGAATTTAAGGGGACAGTTGGATGTTCAAATACTTTATTTTAATTATTGTTATAGAACTATGGAACCTTACATGCATGTATATTTTATCATAATTATATCGAATACCTTTACAAAAAAATTCTGGCTCATTGCAATTTAATTAAAAAAAATTTTTTTTTAATTTAAAATTTTTTTTTCAAAATGCTCCATGCGACTTAATGGACGTCGGCAGCATATACCAACGTCAGCCAGTCGTCTCCGAATGGTTTCCTTTGATACCACTGGATGCATGGAAGGTGGTAAATGGCGTCGAATTGATGATAACGACGTTGTTGTGCGAAAGTGGCCGCTCTTATGATTACGCGATCATGGCGCTCATTTGCGCTCTTGCGACGCCATGACCCTCTGCGGCGGTAGACCATCCCTTCTGTAATCACTGTCCCCACCACCGAGCAATTAACATATCACTTCCACTGAGGTGGAATACACCTGTTTTACCAACTAGCTTCTCCTACTATACGCGCCTTCGTAAACCTACTATACGCATTTATTTAAAGTCCGAAAAATGTTCGTACTGCTGCCGGTTACGTCTAAGATGCATCTGTAGTCACAACACCTTCCATCCAAGTCTACAGATTCGTTTAAATAGCCCTACGGCACGAACAATCATGCTTTTCCTAGTTGCACATCTCATATGCGCATAACGGGCTTAAATTGCTGTCGTGCACATTGGTGTCGAAATCCAAATCATTTGCATATCTCTTAACAGACTACACTCCAGCCAACTTTCGTGATTGTGCCTCGATTTCTTCCCTGTGCACATATTTTTTGCGGCGGAGTGTGTATATACACTGCTCGACATTCAAAATGCAACACCAAGAAGGAGTGATCAGAAATTGATGAATATTGGAAAAAAAGACAGAAACAGCAAGCAGCAATAGGTGACCTTTATTTCAAAATGATAGTCAGAATACAGAGCGAGAACGGCGTCGGCTCAGTAGGATGTAGGAACACCGCAGACAGCGATGCAGGAAGAAACATGTCTAGGCATAGAGTCAATAAAAGTGCGGATGGTGTGCTGAGGGATGGCTCTCTATTCCCTTTCAACCATTTGCCAGAGTTCGTCTTCTGAACGAGGCAGGGGCAGAATCTGCAAATGGCGTCCAATCACATCCCACACATGTTCGATTAATGACAGGTCAGGAGAGTACGGTGGCCAGAGAAGCATCTGTATACCTTGCAGAGCATCTTGGCCAACACGAGGACTGTGATCGAGCATTAATCTGCTGAAAAATTGCGTTAGGCAGCCCCTGAAGGTAGGGGTTTGCCACCGGCCGCAGTACATTATCCAAGTATCCTTGGTCCGTCATAATGCCCTGAATACGAACTAGACGTGACCTGGAATCGTAGGCAATAGCTCCCCAAACCATTATCCCACGTTGTCGCGGAGTGGAGCGTTCCACAGTTACTACCGGATTAGATCTGTCTCCATGTCGACGACACACACATATGCGGCGATTGTCACTGGATAAACAGAAGCGGGACTCATCTGAGAACACGACGTTTCGCCATTCTCTCATCCACATCGCTCCAGTCCGGCACCATTTTAAACGTTGGCGTCTATGCTGTGGGGTCAATGGCAGTCTTCTTAAGGGACGCCGTGAAAGCAGGCCACGTTCAACCAATCGACGGGAAATGGTTCTTGTCGACACGGGAATATTCAGGGTATCTTGTACATGCTGCAGAATCGAGGTACAAGTGACTTGCGGGACTACCACAGCCTGTCGGTGGATGCGTCGATCCACGCGTGCTGACGTCACTCTGGCTGCACCTGCACCCCTCCTTCTTCGCACATTCCCTTGTTCCAACCATGTTCGCCATAGCCGTTGCACCGTGCTCGCATCCATGTGGATATCAGCTGCGATTTGACGAAAGAACCAACCCGCCCTTCTCAGTCCGATCACCATACCCTTCGTAAAATCGTCTATCTGATGGAAGTGCCTTCGTTGACGGGGGGCTGGCATTCTCTCCTATTACAGTATCTTCCGGTACAAAAGCCAACTTTATTCGATAATTCGTCTGGCAGAAATAACGACACGAATATTGCCCATTCTGCACGTTCCTTCCCTTATATCTTACTTCCCGTGCGTCGGAAAGCTGCGCATTTCGCATCATTCGCATAACTCAGTGATGTGCGTCTACTCTAAAATTTGCATAAAGTTCTGACCACTCCTTCTTGGTGTTGCATTTTCAATGTCGAGCAGTGTAATTTATATGTTGTTAAGTGCGTACAGGTTCGTAATAGATTGAATGAACACATGTTCAATGATAAGTTGATAAAATTTATTTAACCAAATGACACATTTCAAAGTTCTGGAACTTTCCACAAAAATACTCTACAGGTATTCACAGTACCACAAAGTACAATCAGTAGTTACATTTCAAACTACTAAGGACATTAAACTCAACAGAGATATCTCAGTACTCTGAATTCACGCTGAACTAACAGCTAGTAAAAACAACCTAGAGGCGATGCTGTCTCCGGTCTTGTATAGTTTTCGCCCGGCCGCCCAGTCATTTGTAGTACTGTGTGATTCTCGAAATTACTGGAAGGCATATGAAGGTTGAATTACGGTTACAGCTACACAGAACATCTATTAAAGTTATTCAATTACAATACCTGTTACAGTTATACAGAACCGGTCCAAAATGTCGTCGTTTGGTGACTTTGGGCGATTTTTCGTCAAATTAGTGAGATAGACATCTACTCGTTGTTAAATAGACTTCTCCCTGTATTCTTAATTTTCCGGCACAGTATCCTTCCTTTAGATTTCAGTGTTACATTTTTCAGAAAATAGAATAAATTCATACATAATTTCACTAAAATTATCCGTATATGTACAAAATTCGTAACGATATATATATATATATAAATATATAATCAGGGTATTATAATAATAATGAAATTAATACAAATGTTTAATAGTCTGACAGGAAGATGAAGCATTAAAACTGAAACAAAAACAGAACAATTCAATGAAAAAATAAAACAACATTGTAAAATATAAAAACAGTTGAAAATTCTTTGGTCTTTTTCAAGGAGCAGCAGAATAATTTTCATGAGCCACGTGTGTGAATTATATCTGATAATGATATTTTTGAATTATAGCTGGATGATTTCGTAGAGCGTTAGAAAAGAAACCTAACAAACAATAGAAATTTTTACTCCTTTAATTTGTACTGTAATGTTTCTAACTACTTTTTCAATGCTTAATAGAAACTTGTTGAATTTTGTAGCGACTTATCGTTGAATCCAAGTGTGTAAATGAAAAGTCCACAAAAGAGTTAAACTCCCCCTTTACTATCTCAAACTATTAATACAGATGGCCCCTTTCTTGGACTTACAGAAAAGGATTCACTTGGGTTTAACTCAAAATATGAAAATAAGAAACTAATCTAATGCTAAACTAAACTGAACTTAGCCTAAGCTGTACAAAATTATCTAACGTAGTCGGCCCTTAATTAAATAAACCCGCGAATATCAGCAAGAAAGTACAACACCGCCGAGTGTAGTTAGTTTTAAAAATCGAAGTAGCCTGATGGGAAATACGCGCCACTAAGGACTCCTAATCCTTTGTGCTGAAGTAAGTGAAATCATCCTTTAAATACTCTTTCTACCTCATTTAGACGCAACGCGATACTAAAAACGTATTCTAGTAGGACATAGTAGGTAGGAAAAGGGAATAGAGTGTAAAGCATGTTTAAAAATTAAAATAACTGTTAGAGACTTAAAATAACATCTACAGTACTATATTTGCTAACAATAAAGCCAACTGTTACATAGTGTTTATTAGAAGTTATTACTAATAATTTTTAGTACTGTTTCTTCGCAATTGATAATATCAAGAAACTAACACTCATCTGAGAATGTAATAAGGTTACCTGTGGGTTTATTCAGAACGTTTAGATATTTATTATTCTAATTAAACTAATTTAACTTCCGTTTTAACTAGGATAAATCTATATTTGGTGGAAGACTCGCATAGATTCAACATTTTATCCAAATGTATCCTTTAAGCAGAGTTTTTTTCTTACTTTAAAATAATTCATATCTATCTTTATTCACATTTACCATGTTAGCTTTATAGAATATGAATTTGATTATTATTTCTATTTATATTGAATTTTGTGGCAAATAGAACACATTCACAGTAAGTTAAAACCAACTCTTCATGTGTTAAACTTAAAACATTGTAAAATAAAATTAAAAATATTTTAATACATGCAAAACATTTCTATTTTTATTCTGTAAAAAGAAGTAAAAGGCTAAAGAAATGTCCTTTCACGAAGTTACGTTATTTTTCTTTAACAGTAAGGCTAAATTCTTCTATCATGCTTTCTCTTATTATAAAGGGAGTATTCCTTTCTAAGGGAAAACTGATAACGAATAATAATAAATAACACCGTCATAACGCTTTTCATGTATGTACAACATTTTATTAAATCACATATTACGTTTTTAAAGTGTAGCCTTTTTAATGACACCCTAATTTAAGTAAATTAGATTTCTATGCAAACATATAATTGCGTGGAGCAGCCATTCGATTAGAAAACAAGAAAGAATTCCAGGCAGGAAAATTATCTGAAAATTCAAAATGAATTTTAACTAATTTTTATTTTGTTGCACAGTTACGTATGCAAATGTAGTACTTAGTCAGCATATTTACTTAACTAGGTTGCAAAATGGTTTCTGTAGCTCGATTTCTTTGGCAACACGATGACGTTCGGGTAATTTCTACATATAACATTTTCACTTCCTGTAACAGAGAAGGAATAGTATTCGCATATAACAATTTTTATACTTTTACACTTTCATATACTAAATTTTATTGATTATGTGTAGCTTTCTTTTTCAAAAGCCCAAAGGGGCGTTACCTCAGAAGGGCTATTTGTCTCGAAACGGCATTTTGCGTCGAACCACTATAAACGGCTGTATCACTTTTCAAATTGTTGCCACCAATTATTATCGCCTGCATTATATTGAAAGAAATTAAATAAAGAAGAATCTACATGAATGTACGTATGTATGTTTTTCTCATTGTGGAAAAATAACGATACTTAGACGATACTTTTGCTTTAATATTAATTAATTTCGTTACGCTTTGAGCTATACAAATAATTTATTAAATAAGATTGATATTCTATGTCAAGTTTTTGAGGAATTTCGGAGAATTTGAGAAGTTCTTTTTCTCATTCGAAATATAAATTTATAGTTTTCTGTTAAGGGATATAGAATTACACTCGTCTAAAAATAGAAAAGTTACTTTGATGAACCCCGCGCAGAGTAATTCTAATATATGTGATATTAGATTGACTGTAATTTTAAACGCACTCTGTAAAAGGAAATAATGCACATTAAACATTATTACACTTTGGTGAGTATCTCCTAACAAAATTTGACGCAGAAACTTGAAAAATACGCAGTGCCCTCGCCAGGATTTGAATCTCCTAAATACGCGTCAAAGTGCTTTCGGTTACACCACAAAGGCATGCTGAAAGGAGGCAGAAATTACCTTATATATTCCCCCTTTTAAAGGCAACTGGGAATTAAGAGACCCAATTGCCAGATCTTGGTGTTGACGAATTATCGTCCACCACCATTTTAGTTTGGGTGCAACTATAAAATCCTTTTAGAACATTTTCGATGTCAGGAAACAGAAGAAATTCCCAGTGCCGTCACCGAGATTTGAACTCCGGACTTGCCGAATACGCGTCGATCGTGCTTCCGAGAAAGCATGAAGAAAGAAAGGAGAAAATACTTTATAGTGTGTTTCTTCGTAACTGGATTACCGCTAAAATTAAAATATCTACTCATAAAAATAAAAAAAAGAGTAAAATAGAAAGAAAGGATATAAAATAATATCTACATTTAATACATAATAGGAAGTACTATTTTAAAAATCCAAATTATAAACTAATGTTTCTAAAAAGTTAGATATTTAACTTCAATCATTCATACGATTTTAATACGATTATACTTATGTATATATATACAGGAAATAAGATGACTTGGTGAGAGTTGCAACGGATTAATATTGGAGAGGACTGCATCATAACTTGAAGACTTTGTTGCGTAGTTAGCAAGATGACACTCGAAGAACACACATAACGATAAATTCCAGGCATGATTTTATTTTAGTGACAATGCACATTATCACTGTGGGTGTGGTGCGCACCCCACAATTTTGTTCAGCTTACATCTTAAACAATGGACAAATTTAGGAAAGTAAATTTTGCATAGCTAGCGACACAGCGGTAAGCAACAGAAGCGACGAGAGAATAGAAGAAGAGGGAGTCTAGTCTAGTCTGGACAACTATTGCTGGGATATTGCCAATTATGAGCAACTTATCCAGCTCACTGAGGAATTGCATAGAGCCCCTGACGTGCAATTTCCTTAAATAAAATAAAACCAAATATGCGGTATGAAAGAGATGCCGTTTGCATCGCAAGGTTGCAATAAACCAAAGTCCTGCAATGTAGAGAGAAGTCCTAACTAAAATCCTGACTGCGGCAGAGTCGCAAGAGGGAGTTGCCACGTAATTAAGTCTTTTATACCTAATTCCATTTCAGATCACATGACACTTTAATGTACAGGAGTTTTGGGCTCAGATTTCATCTATAAGTGCGCATCAGAACCGCAGGAAGGCAAATTTATTGCTGTTAATTTTAGAATGAAATGGAAGTTAAAAGGCTATTAATTTATTAATCGAAAGCTGGATTTTATGTTGTACATATTAGATATTTTATATTTTACACACACACACACACATGTATATATATATATGTGATGTGCCATGATGATGTGATGTAGTCGTAGCTCAAAGTAACAAACGATGATAACAAAAAGAATCCATTTATTATTTTTCTTGAAAAACAGCTGTGTTAAAATTTACATCTTCGAAGAACAATTAATAGCTTTTTGAATTGATGTTTATTCCATCATTACATTAATGAAAAGACCGCCCGAAGATCAAGATCAAGATCAAGATAGTACTTTCGGTTCAAGGTGTCAACTACTAATGAGTTTTAACCTATATATCAAGTAAGGCCGGAGGCCGCTCACTTTTGTTTAGATAAATCAGAGGTGCTTAGCACCGCGCCCTTAGGCGAAAGAATGGTCTATGTGGCAAAGTCATACAGGAAGGCAGTCATGAAATTATAAATTGATATACTTTTGTAGATGTAGAAACATTCGAAAAATTTTTGAGCAGGTGCTGGGTGCGTGCTATTTGCAGTGAGGAATTGAGTGACTGAAATGAACATGAGATACGGAGAGTAAGTCAGGTTGCAGGATAATCTTTTAAGCGATTTCAAGACGAAAAATAATAGTCCATAAGGCTATTTCAAATTACTCTTCACAAAGTCCGTAATTTGGCTTTGCCAGATAATAAAATACACTTAAAACTCAACACAAAAATAGTTAATCATATCACGAATTCTTGAGTATATGAAATGCAATTAAATACTGGGTACTATTTACAATATGTACACTTTCACCACTTTGAGTTGTGATGAATAGAACGTGGTCGCTTAACCAGATTTTCTTCTGTTGGATCATAGTTTGCGAGATTTTTAATAGCATTATATGGTGAATTCTGAACTTGGATAAAGAATTTGTGCGAAATTATTAAGATCTGTTCTTGTATTTCAGGAATCTTCAGGTCTTGATACAGCTGGATATTTCTAATAAACCAGGGTGCTGAGGTTATTGAGCGTAGAATTTTATTCTGTAGATAGCTAAGTTTCTTTCTATGGGTTTTGCAAGCCGTGGCCCAAGTGGGGACTGCGTATAAGAGAATTGGTCGAATAAGCATCAGGTAAAGATTGCGTTTAGTATTCAGATTTAATTTAGAATTTTTCCCTAGAAGCGGGTAAAGAGCCATAAAAGCTGCATTAGCTTTGTTGGTGATATAACTGATGTGTTCTTTGAAAGTGAGCTGTGCATCAATATACACTCCAAGATATTTGTACGAATTGGCCGAAGGGATAAGAGTATCATGAATTTTTATATTGATATCCAGAGGGTAGTTTTTCTTATATCTTCTGTACATAACTATACAGCATTTGGTGGGATTAAGATTGATTTTCCATCTGGTGCACCATTTTTCTATTATTTTAATTTGGCTATTCAGTTTGTCTATTGCATGTTGCGGGTTTAAGGAATTAGTAAGTATTACCGTATCATCGGCATATTTAAGGATTTTTGCATTTTGCGGCTTGGGCATGTCACTTGCATATAGATTAAAGTTTGCTGGAGAGATGACGGAACCTTGAGGTAGTCCTCTATGAATATTTTTATGTGTGGACAAAGCATCACCACAGCGGACTTGGAAGGTACGATCTTCTAAATAGGAAATCATGAGATTTAAGAAACTTGAAGGAGGGTTTAATTTCGATAACTTGCATATTAAACCAGCATGCCACACTCGATCGAAGGCCTTTTCGAAGTCGAGGTAGCATGCGGCAACTCCGTTTTTCTTCTGAAATTCTACGGCAATGAATTCTATGAGATTAAGAATTTGATGCGATGTTGAATGAGCTTTTTTAAACCCGAACTGCTGATCGTCTGTATCAATTAATTTGTCAGTGAAAATTTGGAGTCTTGAGGCAATTACGCGTTCAAACACTTTGCTGATAGCGGGTAGAAGGCTGATAGGTCGATAGCTGGATACTTCTTTTGGATTTTTGCCTGGTTTCGGGATCATTATTACAATTGAATGTTTCCATTTTTTCGGAAAATAAGAGAGCCTAATACATGAATTAATTAAATTGCACAGTAGAATTATACAGTTTTTCGGTAGAACTTTAAGGGCTTCATTACTTATGTTGTCAAAGCCTCTGGCTTTTTTATTCTTTAGCTTCCTGAGGATTTCTTGGATTTCTTTGGGGGAGGTAAATTTTACATAATCTCTGTTACTTTTAAGTTTAATTTCTTCGACTTCGTTATTGATAGTATAGTCAAAAGGACTGATTTCTTCATGTTTCTCGAAAACTTTTTCAAGGCTCTCCGCCATGACTTCAGCGATTTCCGTTTCTGAGTTGTGTGTCATACCTCTGTGCGTAATAGGGTGATGAAGATTTGCTTGGTTATTGCGAAGGGATCTTGCAATTTTCCAAACCATGTTGGGTTGCATTTCTAAATTTTCAAGAAAAGAGTCCCATTTATTGGAGCGATAGCTAATTATTTCCTGTGAAATTTGACGAGTGAGGTAATTCACGTGAGTCTTGTCGCTTGGATCTCTTGTGAGTTGCCAATTTTTCCTGCATCTATTTCTTTCTTTTATAAGGTTTAAAATATAATTCGGGAGTTCTTGCGGAGAGTAATTTTTCTGCGTATAAGTTGCTGTGGCCAGTGCCTTTTGAATATGTCCGTTAAATTTGTTAATTTCATTTTCAACTTCTTCGGGATGGTTAATTACTATGCTACTGGGGATATTAATAAGTTCATTTTTATAGATAGTCCAGTTAACTTTAATCTTCGGTTTAATGAGAGGTGGGTAGAAACCATAAAAATCGAATTTTACAGGGAAATGATCAGAGGATAATTCTTCCGTCACTTCTAAGTATGGAGTAGAGTGAATATTTTTCAGTATCAGGATGTCAAGGATATCTCCTCTTCCATTAAAGTGATATCTCGTTGGAACATCTGGAGCGATGACTCTGATGTTGCTATTGAGTGCATAGTTATTAAGAATATTTCCGTTGTTGTTATTGATGCTGCAATTCCAGTTTGTATTCTTGGCGTTCATATCGCCGGCGATCAGGGTTGGGTAATCAAAATTGGTCAGGTTATCTAAGTCAGAATTAGTTAAAGTATTCTTGGGTGGGTTATATACTGAAATAAACAAGAAAGGAACGTTGAATCCAGTATAAATTAGAGCTGCAGTGGTTTCTACTCGGCCTGTATTCGGGATATTGAAGGTAGTGAACTTGATATGATTTTTAATTAGTATGGCGGTGCCGCCTCCGCTATTATGAGTGCGATCTTGTCGGATGACATTATAGCCTTGAATTTTGAATTTAAGATTTGGGTAAAGATGGGTTTCATTTAACATCATTACTTCGATATTGTGTTTGTTCAGATAATTCGCCAATTCATATTTCTGTTTATTTACTCCGTTGGCATTAAAGAAGGAGACTTTAAGGAAACTAGTAGTAGTTGCAATAAGGCTTGGGTTAAACTGTGGGCCTCTAGAAGTCATAATTTTGGTTCATATAATATTCGATCGCTGCCATGCCGATCTCGAATTTCTCTATTAAAGTCTTGGCAGACTTGAATTTCATGAAAAATGCTTTGGCTTGCATAAGTTGCGTTTTAATCCATTCGAAGAAATTTGGTGTTTCCTGATTGGATGGTTTTTCTCTGCTCCACGCTGAAGGTGGGTCAGGGATATTCTGTAGATTGCGCGACGGCAATTTGGGGAAGTCATCTTCTTTTAAAGTAAATCCAGGTTTAGTATTTTTACTATTTGAATTTTGCTCGGCTTTTCGCTCTGCAATTCGCTTCTTGATGTTTTCTGGGTTTTTGCTGCATCCGCGGTAGGATGAAACATGATTTTGTCCGCAAAGTACACAGACAGGCTGGTCTATATCTTTTTTAGACTTACATAAGTAAGTTTCGTGCATTTGTGCGCATTTTAAACACCGTGGGGTGTAATGGCACAGGTCCCGTGTATGCCCATATCTTTGGCATTTATGACATTGAACGGGACCTGGCCGTGATTTATATTTCACAATCTGGACATTAAGGCCTCTCAGCTTCTTAATTCCGAATATCTGCTTTCCTTCTTCGCTTCGTTGGACGTCAGCCACGAAAACTGGCAAATTGACGATATCTCCGTTCTTGATGGCAGTGATTTGCCTTATTTTTTGGACTGGTATGCCCAGATCTTGTATTTCCTTCTGTAGGATTTCGATTTTTGCGGTGGCCGGAAGTTTCTTAATAACTGCCTTAATAGGCTTCTTGGAATTCATTTGAAAAGTATGAAAGGGAATTTCCTTATTTTGCAAATATTTGGTGATTTCGCGGTAGTGGTCGGGTTCGAAAACTCTGATTGTGAGTCTTCCTCCTTTTAGGTCTCCTGTATAATTTTTGATGCCGAGTACATCTTCAAAATCGTCTTTCATCTTATCCCAGTTTCCGTTAAAATCGGCGAGAACTATTGGTGGGATATGACCCGCGGTTTTCTTTGGGGTTTCAAAAGGAGTACCATTTTGAGTCCCGTCATCCATGTTAACCTCATTTTCTAATGGTTCAAAAGTATTTTTCTGGCTTGGGTAATCCTTTTCCGTATTCGAATGATTTCTTTTATGTGTTTTGCGAGGAGAGGTAAAACCTTCGCTATCAACTGTTTTCTTTTTGCGCGTTCTTCCGCTAGAAGTTCTTTTTAGGTTAGCTGAATTCGATCCCTTTTTTGGGGTAGCTGGTGTTTTTAAGAATTTAGCGTTACTATCAGGTGTGGGGTTAGCACTAACTATTTCTATTTCAGGTATTTTACCATTTTCCTTTTCCTCTAAGTTATCATGTATGATACAAAGATTTTTAAGTTGTTCTTCCATAATCGTAAGCCTAGGATCAGCTTTCGGTAAATTAGAATTTTTTAAACTCTCAATTTCTGTTTGCAAGTGGTTAATTTGCATAGATAGACGATTGTAATCGATATGACCTCCATTACTCTCACGTATCTGCTCAATTAAACTACGTACATTTTTATCCTATTAACTGCTCATTTCTTGCTGCTTAACCTAAACCACTAGCCCGGGAATGCATGCTCAGAAATAAATAAGTCAAAAAGAACTTACCAGACGCTTCAGACGCTGATGAGACTGGTAATCCACTGAGAAAACACGAGTGCTGTACACTAAGTGCGAATATAACTCACCAGAATTCTCAAAAATTCTACCGCTTTTAAGAGTATGAAACCGATATTCTTGACTACGGAAATCAACACACTTTTATTTACGACCCACCGCACCGCCCGATTTTCCTTTCCGAGTTCTTTTATAATTACTGGAAAGGCGGAGCTTCCAAGAAATGACGTCAGCCTCGTCAACCAATCCAGTTTGCTTTAAATATTTCCAGAACATTCAATAACTGTACGTGTAGAAAAAAGCGGGAAAAACAATTTGACTACGGGGCTGTGGATTTTAATTCCACGTACTTTCGAATAAGAGATCGTCGCCATTAAAATGAAAAGAATATGCATTTAGAATTGTGATTGAGGAATAAACAAAAATAAAAGACGAAATTTAGCTTAGGGTTTTATAAGTACTTTTGACTATGGAATTTTATTATTACATATGTGTATATATATATCTTGCATTTTAATTGCTGTACATATAAATTTTTGTATATTACTGGGAAAAGAAATGTAAGAAAAGTGTATCGCTTTCATTTATAAATGTTATAAATAATTAGTAATTTTTTCTTCTTCTTAAAATATTAATAATACTAAATAAAACTAGATAATCCTTCGTGTGGAATTTTTCGTTTTATTTCTTTGATTCGCTAACAAGTGACAGTTAACGTTTTTACTCATATATTTTCAAATAAGTAGCATTTTACTATTAATATTTCCTTAAAGCCTATATTTGATAGCGTCATCATCCGAAAAAATAATTTTTCTTATGATAGAAGTTTGCTTAGGTGTCCATGCAAACGAAACCGAATTAAATGCCTCATAAGAACAGGTACAAGAAAAGCTGTTATTCATGACTCCTATTAATACCCAAGTTGAAGACATGCAGTTATAACTAACATTTATAAGGTATATCTCCCACATTTTTAGCATGCCTTCGTGGTGTAATGGTCAGCACACTGAGCCGGTATTTCCGCGGTTCGATCCCCGGCGAAGACAGTGCATATTTTTCATGTCTCCTGCTTCTAAGTAACCTAATGTCTCTACACATTCACAAAAAATAGTTGAAATAAGTTTATTGCACAAAACTTAAATCGAATTTCCTTTAAAGATTGCAGAAGATAGTCATAGCTCTGTATATTTTCTGTACTTTTTGATAAATGTTAGCAGTTCTGGTATTACAATGTACGAATTTAGGTTTTGATTTCTACACCAATTTGCAATCGGTAAATCACATACAGAATATATCTGAACCCATAGTTTTACTCAATTCGGGTAATGCAAGTAGTTATCTAACTTTTTAATTTTTGGAGGAAAAAAATCTTGAACATGGAAAAGATACGCATTGCATAATATTATGTTTACACCAAAACACTTAGTGCGGCATAAGAACCCAGGCAATACAGAGAAATATTGAAATTAACTTAAAATTTTTTTTTTATATAATCTTCGGAACACAGAGTTGTTCCGTTAAGGTCAAATTCAATAGCAAACTATAGAACCAGTAAAATTTTGCAAGATAAAAATAAATTTTTCGCTTAAATAATTTAACCGATCTTGAATTTTAAAATTTAAGAATTTTAAGAAGAAAGAAAAAAAAATTTGTATAAAATAGATTTTACCTGAAGAAATATCATCCTGCTCTTGTACGAATAATGGAAAGTTGAGACGTTCCCAATCGGCATTCAAGACACTGGAAAGGATTAAAAATCCTGATGTAGTTTGAAGCTACTCTAGAAAACATTATACACAGTCCAGTCACATTAATGTGACCACCACGTACTTTCCATGTCAGAGTTA
>KK112828.1:382785-416232 GCA_000611955.2 Stegodyphus mimosarum | reverse complement strand
AAAATATTATTATTTTTCCAAAATTCTTTTTTTAAAAGGAGTCGAAAGGATTAAAGTTCAACGTGTCCAAAAATCAAAGGAAAATAAACAGCACATTTTTTAAAATAAGTTTTTTTTAAAAAAATTCCGCTAAAAAGGTGTTAAGCTCACCTTCCTAAATAAATTCGTATTTAATCGATTTATTGAAATACGAAATTTATTTTAAGTTCGTAAAATAGCTAAGAGTGTCTACGCTTCACGACGATGTAAAAATGAAATGTGTAGAGTGAAATCTCGCTTTCCCGTAGCCCATTATGTCAGGTGAACATTGAAATTGAATTCAAAATGACGCGATTTGGTCACAAAGCATAAAATAAAAAAAAATTCTAATTCGAATTTCGAAAAAATCGCTACACACACACACACACGCACGCACGCACGCACGCACGCACGCACGCACACACACACACACACACCACTCTCTTACACTCTCGTCATTGTGACGTACCATCGGTGTCATCTGTTTACTTCCTGAAATTTGCATATGATTCTTGAAGATGTGTGTAGTGATTTTATAGGTGATATTATATAGGTGATTTATAGGTGACTCCGAATTATCCTTAATTTATGGACATGAGTGTATGTTTAGATAGACGAAATAAAATTGGGGAGAAATAATTCTTTAGAAAAACATTATTATTATTGCTTGTTGTATTTAAACGTTCATAGATTATTCTTATTCAAGGTATCGAAAATTTGCTTCAGTGGAAGTATAGAAAAGTCCGTTCATTTGTGTCAAAAAAACACTGATTACACGTGGAAATCACAGATTAAAATAACGGAGAAAAGATAAACACATCGCATATTTTTTGAGAAGACAAATATAAAATGTGATTTATAATATATCAAGAAAAGGCTTCACTGAAATTTAAAACTTTTTATTTCATATTTTATTTTAAGTTCTTCCTTAGGATAAACAACTTTGTAGAATTCCCTCCACCCATTCATAATACATTTTAATACATATTAATGCTTCAAATCTTTATACTTCAGGAAGAATATCAGAAGTTATTACCGCCTCTTTGCTTCTTAGTTTCTCGTGTTAAACATTTCTTCTTATAATCATGATCAAACCCTTTTAAAGTGAATTCTTTTAAATAAAATTTCTATAGACGCAATTTATTAATGCTGTTAGTAAACACCTTTGGAAATCATCCGTTGCCAACCTGAGTATTCGTAACACAAGACATCTTCGTCATTCGGAGCGTTTATGATCGCAGATTCCACGCATTAGCTTTAAAATTAGAAATCGTTACAATTTAGTTATTCGTTATTATAGTGATTTTTACTTTTTTTTCTGTCCACCTTCATCAGTTGATATTAAATACGAATCGATATCACTCAATGTCAAATCTAGCTCTGGGGGGTCAATATAGACCCTTAAGAAGCCCCTAATTTAGACGATTCCCTTTGTAAATACATGACGCACAATTATGATAGCAATGACTACAGTGCAATATTACAGATATATTTCATTTTCATTACGATTTTCGACCTTAAAATATTTTTCTAAATTTTATTTGATTTAGTAAGCAAGGACATACACAGTATCCGTAAAAATGAAGAAGAGTGTCTGTGTGTTTGTCTTTCATACAAATCTACAATTTTACTGAAAACATTTGGCACACTTGAGCTTGAAGGTCACTGTCTGTGTAAGATTTCAGGAAAAAGAACATTCCGCAGTCAGGGCATTTATATTAGAACTTCGCGCTCTTGACGCCCATCTTAGATTCGCGTCGCCGTTGTTGTGTTCCCGCTAACATTTCTTCCTAAAACCTTAAGAAGGCGCCATGATCATTTACTCTTTAAAACAGAGTAGAATTTTCCAGAACAGGGCAGAATCTTCAAAGCAGAATTTAAGAGCCCTCTCTATCAGTTTGCCGCGAATATTTCGAAAACGATGAAGAAATCAGCTAAATTGGATGGTGAATTTCGTAAAGCTCATTTCTGAAAAAAGACATAACGGATAGAAAGCAAGTATATGATAGTTCTTACTAAAATCTTTACATAGCGCCGTGTTAATTCTACACTTCTCTGCAGTTTCTTTCGAGCTTACCAAAATTTCGCACAATTCAGCTTGAACAAAAATAAAAGGAAAATCACCGCCTTCCTGAGATTTCGAAAAGACTACCCCCTCTCTCTAAATGAAGCCTCTTCATTCTGTGTACAACCCTAGATTTACGCAGAATGAAGAGGCTTCATTTAGGGTTTGGTTTATTTTCGGTTTATTCAATTACAGCAAAGCTTGCACAGCTATCGGCTTAACGGGAGGGATGCATTCGTGGAGGACGTTTTGAGAGAAACTGACTCTTATAACAGGTTACACATAGGGAAAACCACGAAAACGCCCATGCAGCCAGCCTGTTCGTCGAAATTCCAATCCCGGCCAAACTGCCAGTGTTCAGCGATTTTACCGCTCGCCCACTAGTGGCTTGCCTTATTTAGTCTTTTTAGCCTTATTAGTCTTTTTATCGAGCAACATTGAGTACTTCAGCTAATGCTACATACGTATTCATCTACTGTTTACATACATCGATGAGATTTCTGGCTAACGGGAGGTAATTGATTGGATTGGATACTTTAATTTAGGTAAAGCATGCTAAAACCATATTTCAACTTGGCTAGTAAAAAAGTAGGTATATTTTAGAAAACTCTCCACACTACTGATTGCCGGTTGTGTTGTTGAGTTGATACCCACAAACCCTGCTTAACAGGAGACTCAGCCTTCAACAACAGTAACAATTTATTTGAAGCCAATAGTTGAGATTTTAGGATAAATTTTTATTTCGTAGTTTAAGAATTCAATTTAAAATTAAGATGAAAAGCGGTAAAATGCTAAATGTAGGTTTAGAACTCAGTCTGTGGAAGGAGTTAAATCCAATCTAGGGAGATTTCGCGAATAATTATCCTTGGAAACGATCGAAGATTTATTGCTGAGGGTCACAATGGAAATTGATACTTATAAACCACGCCCTCTCTTGCGCAGCTTTATATAAAAAATGTTCAATTTACAAGCGAAATAAGCTGGAAATGGTATACGACAAAATGTATGTGCTTCAACTGACAGCAATCTATAGGTCCCTTCCATCACCAAAATATCATTTTTCTATAAATTACAAAATCTTTGCAAATATTTACTTCCAAGGCCATATTAATGCACAAGGCCATATTAATTCTCATTCACTAAAATTAAGGCTGACCTTCACTCGGCGAATCAAAATAAAAACATGGGAGCTTTGTGCTCATTTACCCCCAATCACTGTAATTATCAGGAAGCAAACATAAACATTGTCTAGGAACATACGCTGAAAAATAGTGTCTTAGATTTAATCATAGATTTTCATTATTACGGGGCTCAACAAGTTGCGCAATTTCTTGTATTTTTCATCTACTAAATGGGCATTCATGCGTGATGAAAAGTCAAATCAGCATAATCTTATCAAAACTATAATAATTATTTACACGGTGAACGATGAGAGATCGCAAGCATAACATAATCGCTTGAATTTGTGTTACTTTCAAGATTTCTATGTTAAAAAAGTCCAAGGAAACTTTTTGTAAAGAAATTCTGTTTGAAACATAAATGTAAAAGATTATTACCTAATTATTTTTGCTGTTTATCCATTAGCTTTATAAAAGATCTATATTAATATTTGTTTTTGTTCTCTAACCGAAAAAAATTTCAAGAAATCATCCACTTTTAACAAAACGAATAAGTAAATAAACAAAAATCGTTAGCAGATATAATGCTCAGTCTTTTTTTTTTGTTTTAGAATAAGAATAGAATTCTACATTCTGTTTTATATAGAATTCTATTCAGTAATATATTCTATTTTACAGAATATAATTCTATAAAATACAGGGTATTTATAAAGTCCCGGACCCATTTTGATGTTTAATATCTCATAAAATAATGAAGATATAAACAAATTTATGGCATTTTATCATGGAATAACTTATATATTTTCCTTTTCAGGTTTGAATATCTTTACTTTTGTAAATATCGTCTGCGCGTGTGGTTAATTTCAGATAATTTCATTTTCCAGTTTAAATATCTGCACTTTTCTAAATATCGTCTGCTTATATGCCAGTTTCGACGGTGTACAAGGTTATTAAGAAAACGTTAAGACTGCATGCATACAAAGTTCAAATTGTTCAAGTTTTGGAACCGGACGATAGGCCTAGGAGGATGGCCTTTGCAACAGATATGCTAAGGAGGATAGAAGATGGTGCTGAATTTCTGAAGCGCATAATGTTCTCCGACGAAGCGTCCTTTCATCTTTCTGGCATTGTTAATCGCCACAATGTGCGCATATGGGGATCTGAAAATCCCCATGAATACCGTAAGGCACAAAGGGATTCCTCAAAGGTTAATGTGGTGTGTGGACTAATGCACGACCGAGTCATTGGGCCTTTCTTTTTTACAGAAAAGACGGTCTCATCAGTCGTATACTTACACATGTTGGAAAACTTCGTATTTCCACAAGTAGAAGAGCTTCAGCCACATGTCTTTTTGCAACAAGATGGAGCACCACCTCATTGGGGTACCATCGTTCGTAGTTCTTTAAATGACCATTTCACAGGAAGATGGATTGGGCGAGGATGTCCAATTCCTTGGCCAGCCAGATCACCTGCTATAACGCCGCTGGACTTTTTCCTTTGGGGATTTGTAAAGGACAACGTTTACAGGAGGAGAGTGTCGAACATGGATGACATAAAAGCCAGAATTACAACAGGAAATAGCCTCTGTAGATGCCGACATGCTTGCCGGTATCTGGCGTTAAATTGAATTTCGACTTGATATTCTCCGTGCGACGAAGGGGGTACACGGGGAAGTTCATTGACAAGGGTGAAATTTTTTGAGTCTGTGTAACCATTTATGTTATTAATTTTAATCTATCTTTATTATTTTATGAGTTATTAAACATCAAAACGGGTCCGGGACTTTATAAACACCCTGTATAATATGTATTCTATTCTGTGAATATGTATTCTGTTCTGTGAATATGTATTCTGTTCTGAATATATATTTTATTCTCAATTTATATTCCATTTTATTATATATTCTATATGGCATTATTGTAAAAACGGGCGACTAAATTTGCAACGTCACATAGATAACAGCAGTTTTGCAGGCTATTTCCAGTCCCAGCAAGAATTTTATGGCAGAAAAAAACAAGAATGTATGAAGACAATCATGCGTCCATTTTTTGAACTTTCCACAATCAGCCAGAGTAGATAACAGATTCCGTCTTTGTATCAAGGCGACAAACGTAAACATGAAAAGTTTAGTAACCTACCCGCTTTTGATGGATTTAAAATACTATGAGTTGTTGACAGACGATTCGCTCCTCCATCACAGTTCCTGTACCACTCACCAGTTTATTCTAATAGGACTTAGCTTTACATAACTTACAGCATTAATTTCATCAGTTGAAGTTTTATAAGTAACATCATATATTTAACTTTTAACTAATTTTATGATTTAAATTGATTTTATGCTTCTAAAAGATTTATTTTTAATAACATTTAGTAATATTTAAAAAAAAAGCACAAAATGGTACTTAAATTTAGAAGCTAGAAAAAAAAAACTGATGTGGAATCCTTGTACGGCCTATTAAATTATATGCATATTTGCCTGCGCTTCATTTAAACTTATTTCCTCGAATTATTCTAACTTGAATAACCAATCCCTCAAGACAAATTGAAAATGAGATCATAATGTCCCGATCAGTTTTTGTCGTACTGTAGAAACTGAACCTCTCCAATTCGCGCTGAGTATGCTACTGTTACACCACGATGGCATGAGGACGACTGGGGATTAGGCGATTTAATCACCAAATCTTGACGGTGACGAATTATCGTTCCCAACTATTAGTTTGGGCGCCACTGTAGAGGATTTAATTCTTTTTTTGATGCCAGAGACGTGAAAAAGTATCGCCATCATAGCCTACCATTATCGCTTATTACTTTTAACGGTGCACCGTCTTTTAAAATATACTTATGTAAGAACGCATCTGCAACTATTTTAGCTGACGCTCGCTTTAAAGGAATTATTTCTACCCACTTAGAAAAATGGTCTGCAATCACCAAAAGATATCGGTTTTTATTTAACTCGCTTTGGGAAAAAGGGCCAAGAAGGTCTATTCCAAGGATCTCGTTAGGAAAAGTCGCGCGAATATTATTTAGATACCCGGCCGGCTATAATTAACTTCGTTATTTAACTGACATAACGCACAAGAACTGACATACGCTGTTACTATCTTCTGTAGTTGCGGAAAATGAACCTCCTCCCGTACTCTACGTACCGTTTTCCTCACCCCTAAATGACCGGCTGTGGGGCTGTCATGAAGTTCCTGCAAAATGCTCAACCGTAGTGTGGCGGGATGGCTAGTTTCAGTTTGTGGTTTTCATTTGTTGATTTAGTATAGAACAACAGATTATCTATGAACTCGTAATTTCGGGCCCTATTTCTAATTGCAGCAAGATCTGCGTGTTCAAAATTATCTGGATCCTTTAAATAAGCCTAGATATTACCGAATTCTGGATCCTTCGGCAATTCATCTATAATTTTTCCTGGGAAGCTAAAACTTTAGAAGTTAACATAGCACATTTTATTTGATCCCCATTTTCATCCAGTTTAACTCTTGAAAAGGCGTCGGCCACTGTATTTTCCTTGACGGGTGTGTGCTTAATTATTAAGTTTACAAGAATACAACTAAATAATTAAGACCCATCTAATTAATCTAGGAGTTAAATTCTTTCCAGAATATAATCTGCCTACAGTCGCATGATCAGAGTAGATAGTAACTGGGGCTTTTCCAAAGTAGATCTTAAACTTTTGAACTGCCATTAACACTGCTAACGTTTCCCTTTCTGTCGCTGTGTAGTTCCTTTACATGTAACCCAAAGTTTTGCTGAAAAATGCCAAGGGGTGTCCTTTTTCAGTTAAAACTACACCCACGACGTAATCTGAAGCATCCGCCGCGATCTCCAAGTTCTCGTCCCCTTCCGGGAATTTTAACACTGGGGCATTAATTAGAGCTGTTTTCAGTTTTTTAAAGGTTGTGTTTGTCTCCGCTGTTCATGCACACTTGGATTTCTTGCGTTTTAAAACCAACAAAGGTTCAACAATATCGGCAACATTTTGGATAAATGAGCGATAATATGAGCACATGCCAATAAAAGATGAAAGTTTTTTCGCAGTATTTGGGGGAAGGATAATTTTTAATTACTTTTATTTTAGAATCCTCAGTTTCGATATCCTTAGCTGAGATTTTGTATCCTAAATATCCCAATTCCTTAGTTGCGTATTAACATTTTGAGGCATTAATAGTTAAGCCTGCTTCTTTTAATAATGAAAAAACTTCGTGGAGTTCTTTCACGTGTTGTTCAATAGTGTCACTAGTTATGATAACGCTATCGAGATAATTGAGAGTGGATTTTCCTAGGAAGAGACGTAACATTATGTCCACAGCGCGTTGAAAAGTTGACTTGTCCCAGCAAAGCCCAAACGGCATGCGTAAAAATGTATAAGTGCCCGATTTTGTAATAAACGCTGTTTAATTCACATCTTCTGGTTTCATGGCTATTTAACCCTTTGAGGGGCGGTATATAAAAGAATTTAATTTGTGGTAAAATTTTGCATGAATTATATCTTATGGACCCTAAGAACACAAAATTAAGGCTTAAAAAAAATCTAGAGTGAAATCCTGAATTTTGAGAGCCGGTATATATTTTATACCGGTGCCCCTCTAGGACATTTTTTTCCCATGGAGCTACCAAGAGTTAATTTTTGTTTTTTAAATCTATTATTGCATACTTTTGATGTGTGTCTATAAAAATGAGTGCTTGGTTATAGTTATGTAAATCTGAAGTCAAAAACCTTTAAAATTTCACTAGAAATTTAAAATTTAAAAAAAAATTATATTTTTAGGAACTTTGATGATGATAATCAGCTGAACATACTTATGTAAAATACGGGGTAAAAAGCTTTTGAAAGTTATTTAAATTCAGTATTATCATTTAATGAAAAAAATTAGCAAATATATCCCTGCATGCGTAAACCATATCACGCTGTAATTGAACTAGTATAATAAGCTGAAACTGCCTTTTTCACTGCCGAAGATAAATGTTTGCATCTAAAACTGACCTTATGTATTCGCTTCTTTCACCAATAGTGAAGACTTATTTCAAAAACCTGTTACTTATATCCTAACCGTGGGAAAATGTTTCTCTTGTTTTCCCTAGTCTCCTTCTGAAATTAACAAAGACGTGGATACCATAACGCAAAAAAACAAGCTTTCAAATCAGCACTTTTTCCATTTCTCTAGTAGATGCAAAAGTGCATTCCTTTTTCCCGTGTTTGTAAGTGAAATTTCCTTTTGTCTGATCTTATCACTGCCCCATTGTGGAGGTAGCTTGACCAAATAGACCCTATAGATTCTTTGGCTTGACCCCCCGCACTACCAAATTAGCTATCAATCACCTCTTTTCATTTTCACTGCATTCTAAGGTTTTAGAAAACAGGAAGTAATGGGTGTCTTTCAGGACTAACATGCCACATTTAACCCCTACAATTGTATGATGTTTTGACGCCAGACGACAGTTTTGAAATCGAAGTTTTTCTCGAGGAAAAGAGTAAAGTGGTGAAATTAAAATTTTAGCTGGAGTAAACTAAGGATAAAAAGAAACTAAGATACTTTTATTCATACTTAGCACAGGGTCAGTAAAGTCCCCATCCACCCATCAACATAATATTTAATCCAAAATAACTGGTAAATTAATCACAAATAACTAATTATTACTAAACAATTATAATATGAAGTAATTTGTGTCACCCCACAGAATAGAGAAATGCCTGGTGCTGCCATCTATTGGCTTTGTACCCTTTGTATGCGCGCCGGTATATTTTATATACCGGTTTTAAAATCGTATAAATAATCTTCTTTTAATTAACAGTTTTCATTTAAATGCAGCAAATATATAATATTTAGCATTTGTACGTCATACATTTGCAGATTTTGTATTTTTTCTTCCCCTTCAATAGAATTTATGAATCTTCAAACATGATACCTTAAAACGAGGTATATTAATTTCATAATTGGAAAATATTGAGCAATCCTAGGGTAGTGCTGCCATTTAGAATCAAAAGAAAACACTAGAAACTCAAGATTAGAACTTTTGGTGTAGAAAAATTATCGCCTTTTAGGAGGTTAAAAAATTGACAAACATCCGGTATATTTTTTATACCGGTGCCCTTCAAAGGGTTAAAAGTAGCCTGAAGTAAGATCAGGAGTGGTCATATATTTTGTAGACCTAATTTTCCGTATTATTTCTTCTATGACCGGAAAAGGGTAAATAGGGAATTTAGTCATGCTATTACGTTTTCGGAAATCGATCGCAAAACGGTAAGCTTTTGGATCCAAAGGGGGCAAGTTATTTCTTTTTCTGCATAACACAACTGGACTAGCATATTCACTATTGATGAGAATAATTATTTTATTCCTTAACATTTGTTCTGTAATGATGTTCTATTATTGCTCCTTTCTCCTTATATATCGATAAGGTTTTGCTTTACAAGGTTCTCTTGATTTTAGTTCTATCGCATTGGTAACAATTTGTGCATTCCCTGGCTTCTCAGAAAATAACGTATTAAACCTACTTACGAGTTCTTCCAGCTTGGCTCTTTCACCTTGTTTTAGGTGTTGGAGATCGATGTCTGGAACATTTACTTCTTCCACCACCTTTGGCACCATACCCAAGAAAATAGAATTTTCTGCAAAGTTTATTGTGGCGTTCGCCGCTCTGAGGAACTTTGTACCTAAAATTGCATTGTTTTTCAAATTAAAAAAAAATTCAAAACTTCGTTTTTTATCTGAACATTCAGCGATAGCTTCCCGACACATTCGCAAACTTTCCCTTGTGCGGCCACGATTTATGTGACACAATTTTTAAACAATCTTTATCATTCGGAAATTTCTATAGTAGAATTTTCGGCTTAAAGAATTTCCTTCCGCGAGTGCTTCTACGGATACGTCGTTCAAGAGAACCTGGGTTACCGCTAGTTGGGAATTTTTGGCTACCGCAGTATTCACTTACAACTTAGAGGGCATTATGGGAAAGTAACTTAAAATTAAATTTAACTGGTTATTTAAAACAAATATAAATCCCTACAAGTATAATAATTTATAGAATTCTATTCTATAAAACTCTATTTATAGAATTCAGTTTTATAAAACAATATTTATGGAATTCTATTCTATTATATATTCTATTTTATAGAATTCAAGTCTATAAAATATAATTCTATAAATTGCATTCATATAAAATTCTGTGAATTCTATAAATTCTATTCTATAAAATGGAATATAGAATTTATAGAATTCTATATTGTAAGAGTTACTCAGCCGACCGGCAGTTACAGAATTATATTTTATAGAATTCTATTCTGTAAAATAAAATTGTATAAAGTCTATTCATGCAGAATTCTATAAATTGTATTTATATAAAATTCTATGAATTCTATAAATACTATTCTATAAAGTAGAATGTATTATTTATAGAATTGTACATTCGTGAGGTTTTCTCAGTGGACTAACAGTTATAGAATACTATTTTACAGAATTGTGTTTTATAAAATAAAATTCTATAACCTCTGTGCTTATGAAACTCTATAAATTCTATTCATATAAAATTCTTTGAATTCTATAAAATAGAATATAAATTTTATAGAATTCTATATTCGTAAGTGTTACTCAATGGGTCAGCAGTTATAGAATTCTATAAATTCTATTCCCATAGAATTCTATAAATTCTTTTCGTGTAAAATAGAATATAAATTTTATAGAATTCTGTATTCATAAGTATTATTCAATGGGTCAGTAGTTATAGAATTCTATAAATTCTATTCAGAAAATTCTATGAATTCTATAAATTCTGTTTTATTAAATAGAACTGTTGATGGCGAAACGAAATGTATTGACTACCTAAGGTGGCACATAAACTGGAATCTTGTATGGGTTATTCTTTTTTCCTATTTTTTACCTCTCCCCAACCTATACATGTAGGTTATAAGGTATTTCTCCCGCCTTCTTAGCATGCCTTCGTGGTATAACGGTCAGCACAATCGGCTTATATTCGAGAGGTCCAAATTTCGAATCCCGGGGAGGGCATTGCACATTTTTGTCATGTCTCCTGCTTAAAAAAAAAAAAAAAATCTAATGACTCTGCAGTGGCGCCCGAACTAAAAAAGGTGGTGGATGATGGCTCTTCACCACTAGGATTTGGCAATTGGGTCCTCTAATCCCCAGCCACTCTTTAAAAGGGGGAGTATATAAGATGTTTGTCTCACCTTCTTAGCATGCCTTCATGATGTAATGGTCAGCACACTCGGCGCGTATTGGAGAGGTCCGTGGTTCGAGTCCCGGCGAGGGCATAGCTCATTTTTCATGACTCTTGCCATAAAAAATCCTAATTGGTGTCTTTGCAAGGTTAGGGAAGTAATGTGTTCGGTCCAAAAATTTAATAGTGAGTTTTCAGTGAGTAAGCACGAATTAAGAGCCCCCCACACAACAAATTTGTACGATTCTTACAATTATGTCTGCGTACCTGTGTGTCTGTGTGTATATGTGTGACGAAGTTTTCACCCACGATAACTCTTAAATCAGATTTTCGAATATTTTCAGTATATAAGCTTTCTACATTCATATGAAAAGCTGACTAAATTTTGGGTTTAATTAGACAACTGGAATGGTACTTTACTTCAAAAACCTTAACAATTTTTAATGAAAACTATATTAAATATTATCTAAATTTTTTGATTTCAATGGGAACAACATATTAGATTTGCTAAAATTAATAAACTGTAAATAACGCTTTATTTGAAGTCCTGAACAGAATTTCGTAATCAAATATATTATGAAATAACCCAAAACCTCTGAAATTTGACATAATTGAGAACAAAATATTACGTTATTAAGCATTAAATGCATTCATGGAAGTTTAATAATTCATTAAAGCATTAAATGCATTCTTGGAATTATGTTGAATATAATGAGAATAAGCTCTTTATGAAGACAAGCTTTCGTTATGAAGCTATTAATGTATTACTCTCAGTCCTCAATTTTGCATCATATTTGTGTCGAATCAGTTATCAAATAAAGGAATGTTGCCGCCAAATTTAATTGTTATGTGTTATCTAAAAAATAATATAGCAAATATAAATGGTGTAACGAATATAAAAAAGTATATGGCAACACTTAAACACTCTACTGGGAGCTCTCAAGGTATGTCTAAAACATTTTTTGGTGGTTAAGTAATTGGTTTGTGATTCGGAAACACTATATGATCAGAGGATATAGTACGATCGATGGAATGTTTTCAGATTAAAGTGTGAGAATACATGTGTATAGTTCGACCCTCTAAAACGCAACCCTGGCTGGCATTCTGCCAGAACACATAGACTCGTTCAAAAGGGGCGTTATTATTTGCTCCGACGTGAAACCTCAGGTGAAAATCTTTTCTCCGGAAAGAGATGAGCTGAAGGGGATAAAAGTACCCATCTTTCCACTCTATTTTGAGAATAATTCGGTCAGAATTGCGCATGCGTGTTTGCGCTCATGGTCGCGAATGAGGCGGTCGAATTATACATGAGCCCATCCATAACTGGGAGAACAGAATGATAAAAATGTGTAGCGTTTTAGATTTACACTAAGGCATAAAGTTTATAAACAGCCACCCGAACGGCATATTGGTTAGTGACTCTGATCTCCGTGCGGAAGCGCCCGGGTTCGAATCCCGGAGAAGGCATGGATGTTTGTATAGTGTCTTTGCGGCATGGGGCACTCTAAAAATATGCAAATCGAAAGTCGTCTCTATGGCGTGGTGGTGGGTGCAAGTGATTTTAAAGTCTACCTCACCAACCGGCCAATTTATACTATAGTAAAATCGCTGAATACTGGTAATTTGAATAAGATCCAAATCTTGTCGAACGGGCTGGCTGTCTAGGAAATTTTTCCCCAGGCGTAAGAGGTATACGAGTCAACTTCCTTTAAAAAGTGCTCCAGAAGACATCCCTCTCCATAAGCATATAATCCTTGAGTTGCTTTACCTTAATAAATAATTTAACCATTAAAATTTCCAAAATCTGACACATTTTAAAGCCTTAATATTTTTATAACTATGGTATAAATTGTGTATACTTATTTCGATATCCTTGATATTGTATTTTCTCTTTTACTTTATATTGCAAAATATTTTAAACGAAATAAAAGACTTTCTTCATCGACATAAAACTGTATGTGCACTGCGCTCAAGGTTATGAATAAACTAATCGTTATTTTTAGCTGATTTATTTATCTCGATTTTTACAAATCAGAATAATAATGTATAATTTAAATGCTTTAAAAATAATCTAATTAAACTTTCCCCAAAATGAAATATTTTTATGTTTGAGACTTTACGTGATAGAAAAAGAAGAAATTACGGAGATAATTTTATAGAAAATTAGTAGATGATTTTGTGGTTCTGAAAATTATGATACAAGGGCGACAGATATTTGTACTTTTGCACTAGATCTAGTAAATTTCGTAAATTTTTAGTGTTCTAAAAAAATCTGAAAGATTTCAGATTTTAAATTACGTCCAAAGGCGCGTTTTTTTAACGTTTCGTGTGCTACCTTTTTTTATTAAATATCATGTACTACGTACTCAAACCATAAAATTCAGTTCAAAATCAATATCGCAAAATCATTTTAAAATGAACATATCTTTAGAATTTCCGTAAGTCTCGTGCGCTGGAGATAAAAATGTTTTTCTTTTTCCGTACAGTGTTGCCATTGTTCGCTTTGAAATCATTTAGTTTGTTAATCAGAAATTCGTTGAAATGTTACAAAACATAAAATCGATAATAAAGCAAATTTCAAATTCAAAATTAGGGCTTCCAGATGCCCATATTCGCAGTAGGATTACGTCATTCAAAATTCGATGGCTCTAGGTTTTATCACAATGCGAGAAACATGCATACATTTATGCAGATTTTTCATTTTTTAAAATTTAATGCAGAGCGATAACATTTAGTAGCAACAATTTGAAAAGTGATACGCCGTTTTTGTGTTTCCGACTCAAAATCGCAAAACGAAAGTAATAGTCCTTCAGGAGTAAATCCCTTTGGACTAAAAAGGATTTTACCATCAAATCAATTTATTGGAGTAAAAATAAACCTAGCATGCAAGAATGAGATATTTTAATTTCTATTTGAACTTGAATGTAGTTGAAGACGGCATATCTAATCAAATCACTTTTAGATGCACTGCGAAATTCTTCAAATGAGGTACATTTTCTTCTCTTCACGTTCACTCCACCAAGAGTAGCAAATCTAAATTTGCGTTATTACTGTTGGTTGAATATCATTTTCGTCTTCTAATTTCATCATTAGGAAGTTGAAATGTTTATCTATTAGCAAGAGTGGAAGTTCTGAAATGAGTTTAGAAGAGCGTGGAGTCCAGAAAGTGACATTAAGGCACTTGAAAACGAAATATTCGTCCATTTACTCTGAGTTCTTAACCAAGTTTTCAAAGAAATAAATTTCAAGGATCCTGTTTTAAAACGTTTAGTGGTGCTAAATTCTGAAATCGATTTTACATTATAACGCCGCATGCTTTGCATATTGTTAATTTCCTTGAGGAAAATAACTATAAAGATCTTGCTAGAGAATGGTACTCTATAAATACACTGAAGGGAGGTTGCGAAATCATAGATTTTTGGAATAAACGTTTTAGAATGAAAAATATTAGTAGGGGAACATTTAATATCGTAATTCAGCAATATTAAATAAGCTATGAATAAGATAAGTAAGTCACTTGAAAATAGCGAAGCACATTAGGGATATCTGCCTAGAGGGAGAGATGCTTCCCGGGAAAACTCTTCAAGGGGAAACTTGCTCATATTCACATCACACATGGGAAAATACTTTATGCAGCCAATCCTTTCTCTTCAATTTTAGAAACCCAGGACGAACTACCAGTATTCAGCTGTCTTAATCTTTCACCACCAATTAGGCCACGACAATGAGCAACAATAAAGTGAGAAGTCAATTACAAACTTTCTTAGCAACGACTACTTTTTCCAAGGGAAAAATAAAAGCAGTATTCAATAATGAATTTTACGCTTTCTTAAATTTAATTAACTTAGTAAAACTTGTTAAGACTGCTAAATCTGCTACATACTTTCACGAGTAAATGCTTCCAGGTATTTACTTCCTTGTACGAAGTAAAGGAAGTATTGTACTCAGGAAAAGTTCCGGGTATCATATTTCGACGAAAATATCCATTTTGACCTCTATCGAATGCAATTTAACGATGTTTTTGCGTAATATCGGTGCGTAAGGACACAATAAAGGTCTCTTTTTCTTCAAATGAATTATAAAACTGATTTAAAATGCATTCAGAAGAGAATTTTTTTGTGGCATCTGTACGTACGTACGTATGTACTTATGTATGTATGTAGCTTGCATAACTCAAAAAGAAATAGCCTCAAAACATTGAAATTTTGCGTATGGGACTGCTTTAACATATAGATGTGCACCTCTTTTTTTTTCTGCAATCAGCCGCTCCAAAAGTATCTAAATTTATATATGCATATAACCCCTCTGTTATACGGGTCAGTGAACTCAACCGTTTTTATTGCTATATGTTTGTAAATTATGCATTTCTTTGCTTTAAAAATGATTGAATTGTGTTGTTCTTATCTTCCGGCTAAGGTTTTTATGCCCTTAGGCAACCTGCGTGTTATAGTTGTAGAATTATCAGCAATTTAAAAGTTGTTCAAGTGTGGCTAAGCTTAATTTGTTTACCATAGCAGCCATACTTGTTTACATTTGAAACTTAGCAGAATAGTGGATTTGTTGCCAATCTAGACAAATTAAGCTTTGCGACAACAAAGATAACATCTCCTTTTATTATTGCGATTAAATCATACTTAATCAATTCTGGAATTTTCATTTAAGTTATTAAATTATCCCATATATTGACTCAGCATAGCGTCTACAACAAAGTAAGTCAATTTGTACGTCCTCAGTGTCTTTTTGCCGTGTGGGACCAAGAGGAAACTTTTAGTTTTGTGCAGCGAAAAATCTGCCTTTTTGCCTGCTGGCCGAATTGCTTGTTTTTGCGCAGAAACTCTTAATTGTAAATTTTAAAAATTGTTTAAACTATATTAGGCGCTTTATGTTTTTCTATATCTTTCAATTTTTAATGAAGATATTTTGAGTTTTTATGTATTTTTTCTTTGCCGCGTAGTGAGAACTGAATTAACTGAATTGTCTGTGAAAAACTGTTTCTTTTGTTTTGTTTTGTTTTGTTTGTTTGTTTAATTTCTTTTATACATCGTTTTAGATTTATTATAGTATTTGAACGTGTGGGAACGATTAGATACTTCATCAGATGATATAATTTTTTGTGTATTCTGCATTATAAAATGAATGAAATGTAGCGCTGTGAAGCGAACCTATCACCAGAGTGTCGCTATGGTAAGTGTCGCTATATAATGAATTTTAAAGAGTGCATTTATTCTATTGTAATTTATGCGCTATCGACGAAGTAGAATTCGATAAGTTTAAGTGAAATGCAGAAAAAAATGCGTATAATTTAATATTCTGCGAAAGGAAATCATGTGGTGGACACATCTGAGTTTTTTTTGTAAGAATATGTTTATTTTTCATATTAAATAAATAAAATATTATATATAAATTGCGCATAAATAACTAAAATGTCTAGTGAATCTTGAGTACCTGCATTTTATACCTCAAATTTTCTGGTTGAATTTATTTAATACTAGATAATATGACAGTAATTTGTAAAATGTCTGAAGACAGCGAAACAAAACTGATATATATATATATATATGAAATATCCATAACGAATAGGAAATTGGAGGCGAAGGCATATTAAATCTTCATTTTTTATTTCAGCTTTTTGTGGCCACAATCAACGTGGCACATGAAATGTGCCTATTCCAAAATAGCTCACATTTTTGATTAATTTTCAGTAAGAAAGAAGAAAGTAGCAGACAGCAGTCCAACTAGACCGAAGCGTAAAGAGCAAGTACGTTACGTTCAGAGTGAAATCCCAATTCAGGCTGAGTTAGTTTTGGTTTTGAATGCATTTTGATTGGACAGTTAATACTTCTGTAAAATTATTATTGGTTACTTGACTTTTAGTTCCATTTACATCATCAGAATTATGTAAGTGCCATATGGAATGGATCAATCTAGAAATGACGCAGTGCGTAGAGAGGTTATTATTTTTAGAATTGAGAAGGGAAATTTACGTTGTTAATTTAATCTTAGACATATTCTTTATTTTTCTTACATATTCCCCCTCGTCAAGGAAAGAAAGGCGTAGCGACAAAGAAGCCTTTTTAAAGGAAAAGCGTTAAAGCAAATGAAGAGAAATAATTTGAAAAAATACCAATTTTGAAATTTTGACCAAAAAATACAAATCCTGAAATTTTGACCAAACTAATTACTTATATAATTGCAAAATATTAACTTATATAATTGTTTAAATAATATTTTAGAGTCCTTTAAAAATTCAGTCCAAACGTTTTTGTAATTTGCAGTCCATATAATTAAATTTCTTCAGAGAAGTCTTTGTAAAGCTTTGAACACAATATATCACAGTTGAAAAACCTTTGCACACATATTACTGATTTTGAATAATCAAAATAAATTTCAAAATTTTCAGAACACATCTAATTTTCATTCTTATAACTTATATTTTAACATCATAAATTTGATAATAGTATTGCTAAATTATGGTTTTACCAATATTGTCTTTCATTTACAATTTCTGAATTTAACAAACTGAAAGGCCTCGCAATACTTCTAAACAAACATGTCCATCATTAGGGCTAGCCTCTTGAGCTAACCATTGTGTTTTGCACTGGTGGCTCAGGGTGCCTAGGCAGTTACTTGAAAAAGCCTCCGTTCCTTACATAAGGTAACTGGCCTTTGAGAACTGCATTACTACATTCCATAACAAACAAAAGGTATAATAATATAAAAAAATTATTTCGCAGTTCCGTCACTGGAAACGGTTGAGTGTTCATTGGAGTAAACTTTCGCACATCACTTGAAAAGAGCCTGTACACATCCATTGGGGTTAGCAACGGAGATCTATCCTGTCGACTCATTGTTGAATTTAGAAGCGCGTTAGAAATAAATCCAGGAGCTTTTTTCCCACGTAGAGGATAAATCCTACCGGCTAATTAATAACTGTAATATTTCAGTTATTCCAGTATAGCTTGGGTGAGTGGTGAGGCTATTTCCATTACACGTTTTGGCAGATGTTTTCACGAAGCTGGGATGATTGAACCATGGAGAAAAATACAACTCACGACTTTCACTTTTAATGACATACCTTTATTTTAATTCAGAGCAGATTATTCGGTAATTGAACTACTTAGATACGACTGACTTTAATACGTTATAACGTTCTAGCACAGAAAGAGGAGCATAGCGAAGACGTTAGCAGGATGAAGGCGAGAAGGCATCTGTATAGGAAAACTTATGACGCAGCATTTATATGAGGAGGTTATGTAATAGGCGCGAATGTTCCAGAAGGTACTGGTATAGGGGAAGATCCTGAATTGCATAGAATTAATTAAAGGTTGCTAGTTCGCAAAGAGCAAAGCCATCGTATTTTTACACATATATATATATATATATTTACAATAGAAGAGAAACACGCCAATGTGACAATCAAATCGCTAAAACAACCTTGCATTTGGCGTACATTCACTAAAAACACTCAAAAGATTTCGAGGGCAGCTACAGGTCCCTCCTCATCAGGAGAACAAAATATCTAGAAAGGGAAAGAAAGCTGAGTAACGGCTTTTTATACTCTTGGGTAGAACCACGCGCGAGGAGGCAAACCTTTTGCAGTTTGTTTACCACCTTTTGCAGTTTGTTAGCGTAATAATTTATGCTAAGTCATGCCACCCTGTTAACAAAAAATGGCTTCGTTTTACTATTATGTATTTCTCGCGCTCAAAGTTTGTTCCACAGAATCCTTAGTTACCAATGAACTTAATTATTTAAAAGCAGTTGCTATTGACTGAGGATTTTCTCCCGTGATCATTGATAAAGCTATTAAAAAGTTTTCAGATTCCCATCATAGAAGACATTCCACTGTTAGAAATAATATTAATGACTTTGTCGTGCTTCCATTTTATCCTTCTGTTAGTTATAAGGTTCCATCCAATATATCTCAAGCCACACTGACACGATATACTATAAATTCCCCAAGAATTAAAGTCAGAAACAGAATCTTTTAGAGTCGAACCTGGAATTTTATTGATAGGGGAGAAACTGACCTGAAAATTGAATTTGTGGAGAATCCGTGGAACCTTATAACTAACAGAAGGATAAAATGGAAGCACGACAAAGTCATTAATATTATTTCTAACAGTGGAATGTCTTCTATGATGGGAATCTGAAAACTTTTTAATAGCTTTATCAATGATCACGGGAGAAAATCCTCAGTCAATAGCAACTGCTTTTAAATAATTAAGTTCATTGGTAACTAAGGATTCTGTGGAACAAACTTTGAGCGCGAGAAATACATAATAGTAAAACGAAGCCATTTTTTGTTAACAGGGTGGCATGACTTAGCATAAATTATTACGCTAACAAACTGCAAAAGGTGGTAAACAAACTGCAAAAGGTTTGCCTCCTCGCGCGTGGTTCTACCCGAGAGTATAAAAAGCCGTTACTCAGCTTTCTTTCCCTTTCTAGATATTTTGTTCTCCTGATGAGGAGGGACCTGTAGCTGCCCTCGAAATCTATTGAGTGTTTTTAGTGAATGTACGCCAAATGCAAGGTTGTTTTAGCGAATTTGATATATATATTTACCAATTGTTTTCTAGATCAGTCACCTTTTTATTGCATAAGCTAGAACAAAATATTTTGCTGGGTGGTCACTTTGCATGAGACATTTGACCCGAACGTTGTGTCATTCCTATTATGCAAACTCTCAATGAAATGTCAATAAACACGAGTAAGGTGGACTCCTAATAACACATTAAGCGCTACGTCAGTCACCGGAGACTAACATTATATTTTTCGTTCGGATCCCTTCAGTGACTGGTGACCGAAAATATACTTTCTGTTTGGAGGGCATCAGTACCTGGTGACTGAAATTATACTTTTTATAAAATTAAACACGAGTAGGGTGGACTCCTAATAACACATTAAGCGCTACAGCAGTCACCGGAGACTGACATTATACGTTCGGACCTCTTCAGTCGCTGGTGACTGAAAGTATACTTTCTGTTTGGAAGGCATCAGTACCTGGTGACTGAAATTATACTCTTTTATTAAATTCTACTTTAATCTCCAGCCGCCAGCATATCGGTGAAATTGGATATACGGTAAGGAAAGCTCAACAGGGTTGGTACTTAACATGTTGAGTTCAGTAAACATCAAAAGGCAATCAAGGTTAGGTCAAGGTTAAAATGTGGCTTGAAGTGATAGGATAATTCGAAGGCTGTACTGTTAACCCCGACTTACGCGATCTCCAAGTAACGAGGTTTATTAGTTTTCTTTTTTTTATTTTGCACATTTATGTATGTAATTAATTTGCATTTGAAAATTGTCAGTATTTCAGAAAATGTCGATAAATGAAAGATTACTTTGCTACTAAATTAGTTTTAAAGAAATATATTCATAAAAGCGTAATAATTTATGCTATATGCTCCAAAAATTCACACACCTCTTTTCAAAAATGCAGTTTAAGTTATAGTTGGGTTTACAGACAATGCAAGTTGTTCTACGTTTATATGAGCAAGTTCAGTTACTATTTTATTTTTCTGGTACAGAGAAATCGAAGAATGGAAACTGAGATTCTCTATTTCTTCCTACCTTTCCCCTCCCCGCCTTAGGTCGTGAAAGAAATTTCTTAAATTTTATGAATCTACTGGCATCGAAATAACCCCATTTTAGGTAGCTCGTTTACTTTAATCTTCTTGTGTAATTAGGTGTTGTAGAGTCATTAAGCTATTTTGAAACACGAGAAATGAAAAATGTGCAATGCCCTCACCGGAACTCGAGCCTGGACCTCTCGAGTACTCGCCGAGTGTGCTATCGTTTCACCACAAAGGCATGCAGAGAAAGGGAGAGAATACCTTATCTACACCCCGTTTTAAAGGGCGACTGGGGATTAGGGAACCCAGTCGCCAAATACTGGTGGTGAAGAATCATCATCCACCACGTTTTGGTTCGGGCGCTACTGTAGAGACATTAGAATATTTTGAAGCAGGAGACATGAAAAATGAGCAATGCCTTGGCCTGGACTCGAACCTCGGCCCCTCGAGTACGCGCCGAGTGTGCTACCGTTACTCCACGAAGGCATGCAGAAGGGAGGGAAAAATATTTTATAATGTATGAAAACTATATAATCTTTATTGTTTACAATTCTACTGAACAAGTATTTTTCAGCTGTTAGCTCTATTTGGTTAAAATAAGGCCAAAAGCAAATTCAGACCTCGATGTCCGTGAATCCGATTTACGTGATTTTCGTCTGTCTTACCTTTTGCGCTATTTTCGGGGTCAAAAAAGTAGTTAGTTGTAGCTTACGCGATATTGAAGACTAGCAGTCAAGTAGTCAGCTAATAAGATTATATTGTTCTTGTTTGTATCATGGATAGTGATTATGGCTATACTATTGATATGATTAGGTTATATGATATGAAGAACAATGTAGATGCATCTCTTCAATATAGGAATTCATAGGATTCAGCACTGGGCACAGGAAAGGAAATCAGCCATAGGCAAGTAATTGAGCGATATCGAAATGTGTAGTACATTTGACTTGACTCCGAAAAAAACGGGCATGAAACTTGGACCTGGACCCTACTACGTCTAGGTTTCAGATTCAAATTTCACATCAAAACTGCTAAAAATTTCATGTACTTTGTATAGAAATAGATATACATTTCTACCATGCGCTTGTGGTGTGTAAGGATTAGATCAGTACTCTAGATATTGGGATTGCAACAAAAATAATAGTGTTCGGTAATACTCAAATCAATAACTGGAGACAATAATTAGTCAAAGGTTATGATCGACGGGGAGTCGCTTCTGTCCTGAGTTGTGATTTAGGTAAGGTAAATAATATTGCTCCTAAGTGTTCTAGTGGATTAATGCTAAACATATCTGTTAATAACACAAAGATCTGGGTTCGATTCCTCTCTAGGTCACTGTGAAATTTGCGAGCATTTTTCACTTCAAAAATCTTAACATCTCTACAACTTTTTCTTTTGTCAATAACGTTAACTTTTTATCCATGACTGTATTTCAGTTCATTTAGTTGTAGTATAATTTCAGCTAAATAAAATTTCACATTCTTAATTGCTAAATGTAACCATAATTAATGAGTGCAACATAAACTGAATGCTCGCCTAAAACTGAATAATTAATCATAACTTTTAAACCATTACTTTTTTTGCGTGATGGCAAAGACATTTCAAATATTTTTCTCAGTAGGATCGCATTTATAAAATAGTCGCACATCCCTGCTTTAGAACATGACTTTTCGCATGACTCGAAAATTTCCAGAAAAGAATTACGTCATTAAAAGTGAGAGTAGGATGAAGGGGTACAAAAAGAAAATTAAACTGGAACTGACAACTAAAAAAAAGACAAGGCATAACATTGGGCGATTTTTAGACCTTGATTTCTTAACTGACTGCATGTTCTTTATTTTCTTTTTCTTTTTTCTTTTTGCTGTGCCGCCGTAAACGAACTGGATTACGTAAATCCGAAGATCATTCGAGAAAAACAGTAAGATTCAGAAGGAACGATGAACCAAGACAGTGACGACATAACAGTTCTATCCAGTGGCTAGGGGAAAGCTAGATATCGTAATACCTAAGAGGTGGGGAATCTTTGCTTCAAAACTGGATTTTTGTGTTTTTTAATGTTTTTCTTACGTGTTCGAGAGAGAACGCCGCATTAATCACGTTTTTTTCCGGCCCTAGAATTTCGCCATCTTTGAAGTAAAGATATCGAAGGGAATGAGAAAGAATCATTCTTTTGTGCAGAATGAATTCTTGCAAAATAAAGTTCCCCGAAATTTCCACAGCTTAGGAGTCGGCTGTAAAATAAGAGGTGATTCAACTTTCACTACCACTGTATACACTCCCTTCCAGAAGTTAAGCACGAAGATGTAAAATGCAAAAAAAATCAATAAATACTGCTTTGATTGACACAAAATTCGGCAGGAAAGTAGCATATATATTTATGCATAAAACAAAATCAATACTTATTTACAGAAATGAAAACAATATTAAATTTTTTAAGGTATCACATAATGACCTACTGGAGACTTAAACAGAATTATGTATAAAGTGAAAATAAACAGCATAAAATGAAAAAAAAGGACATGAATAGGGTATGTTTTCCACTCTCATATGTATACAAAGTTTACACCTTGTGACCATGCTTTCAATTAGGAGGTCAACCATCGCAGAATTAAGCAATCGCCATTCTTCTTGTACAGCAGTTTCCAGCTCAATAAGAGTGGGTGGAGGTGGGAAACGTGAAGATACAGCATGACCGAGAGCATTCCAAACATTTTCAATGGGATTAAGCTAAAGCGAATATGCTGGCCATACGTGAAATCACTTCACTCTTCAGGTAGTCATCGACGATGTCAGCTCTATGGGGACGTGCGTTATTGCCCATTAAAACAAAAGTAGGGCCAACTGCTGCAGCATACAATCTCACAATGGGTTGTAGTACTTCATCTCGACACCGGACAGCCGTCAAAAAACCCCGTTTAAAGATGTGCAGGTCGGTGCGGTATCCTAATGAAATCCCTGCTCACACCATAATGCTTCTTCCTCGGAATGCGTGACGTTCGGTGATGTTTTGGGATTGATTGCGTGTTCGTTGTTCACGCCATATCCTTATACGCTTGTCATCTGGCTCCAGAGCAAATCTTGACTCATCAGTAAACATGACATTGCCCCAGTCAGACACATTCCAATTGAACCACTGTAATCGTGCCCCTTTTGATTGGACGGATAGAAGAAAACAAACTTGTACCCGGGCGTACAGTCCACTCATATGTAATCTTCGTAGCAGCAGTAGCTGCAGATATCGTCTTATTAATGGTCTGTGGAACCACAGATGTTACACGTGTGGAGGTCACTCTGCGATTCCGCTTGGCTACAATAGCAATATTATCGATCTTTCGCGGGGGTTGTGACCCTTGGGCGAATGTATGACTTAGTTCTTAACTTAGAATGTTAGAGGTGACCAACAGGTCGATGGAGGATGATTTCTTGGCTGACCTCGACCCCAATTTGTTTGTTGTTTCCTTATCTGCCTAGAAATTTAAGTCCGTAAACTGACGGTTAACAAATTACCTGGAAACCGTAGGAAATCGTTTGGCACTGTCAAGTGTAAAAACGTAAATCTTTAACATTTAAATGTTTAATGCCGCTGTTATGGCTTACAATATTTGCAAATTTTAGGTTTTTATACGTTATAATTTTTGTCATATTATTAATATTATATACCAGCCAGGAAAAGCTTCCTCACAATCCTTTTTAAAGAAAAAGCCCGTAATTTCTTCAGAGGAGATATTTGCAAGCTTGTAAAACATATGAGAACAATTACAGAAAATGATAGGTAAGTATAATTTTCATATCATTGTGCGTAAAGAATCGCTGTCTTTTACATATGACTGTTAGAGTTATATTTTCGAATTCAGCTTATAAGGTATTTCTCTCACCTTCTTGGCCTGCCTTCGTGGTGTAGTGGGCAGCACGCTCGACGCGTACTCGAGAGGTCCTTGGTTCGACTCCCGGCGAGAGCACTACTCATTTTTCACATCGCCTGCTTCGTAATAATCCTAATGTCTCTACAAGCTGAAAGTTTTATGTGTTCTAATATACACTAACTACCAATAAGTATTTGGACACCTGTGATAGAAAAGAAAAACTAACTTTATTCAAAATCAATAATTGGTAGAGCCTCCACGAGAGGTAATTACAGCGTGGACCCTCCGGGGCATACTTTCCACAAGTATTTGTACGACAGCTAGTGGTATGTTCTTCCACTCGGCTTGGAGAAGACATAGAAGTTCCTTCAATGATTTTGCACGGGTAGTGCACCCCTGAATTCGGCGATGCAACTCGTCCCAGAGGTTCTCCATAGGGTTCAGGTCTGGACTCTGGGTAGGCCAGTCCATTCGATGAACTCCATTGGCACCATACCAAGCCTTGGTTAACGTCGAAACATGACAACTGGCATTGTCGTCCTGAAAGTAACAGGGGTCCAACCCGTAAAACTGCCACAACATAGGAAGCACATTGTCATCCAAATTAGTGCAGTAGGCATCGGAATTGAGCTTACCATGAATGGGGACCAAGGGTCTCAGCCCATACCAGGACAAGCACCCCCAAACCATAATTCCACCTCCGCCGAACTTGACTGTTGGCACAATGCATTCTGGCAGGAGACGTTCTCCAGGTAGACGCCAGCCCCAGACCCTGCCATCCGAACGGTAAAGGGTGAACCTTGATTCGTCACTCTAAAGAACCCGTTTCCACTGATCTACGGTCCAATTTCGATGTGCTTTGCACCCCATTAACCGAACAGCGCGGTTGGACTTTGTGATCAAAGGCTTATGGGCAGCAGCACGACCATGAAAACCAAGCAGATGTGCTTCCTTACGGATGGAATTCATTGAAACAATGCTCCCAGATGCCTGTTGAAACTCCTCGCGGATGAGGGACATCGGTTGGGTGCGGTTCTTCTGAATTTCTCTGGACAGCACTCGTGGGTCTCTATCTCCCAGTTTCGTTGGTCTGCCGACTCGGGGCACATTCCGACAATCACCGCTCACCTTCCACTTCTTAATCCCATAGGCCACTGTCGATTTTGGGTACTTCAGATCGCTAGATATGTCTTTTAAGGATCGGCCACATTTGTGATACCCGATAATTATACCTTTCTCGAAATCAGAGAGCTCCGAACTGTGAGGCATCTTACATGCGACTGAAGCCGATGCTGTTTCTTACACGATATATACCGGCGGAATCCGTAACGTACCTTAGGACCGCAGATATCGTCATTTGCATAGGTGTCCAAATACTTATTGGTAGTATATCCATTAATAACCAGACTTATCGACCAGACTTACGGAGAAATTTCTAAACAAAAGTTATTTGTTTCAGTGAGTAATTAGATCTGTACTAAGTGAAGCAGTATTCGTTATTAAGTTTGTAACCGATTTTACGGTAATCTTTGTAAGGACATTATACTACAAATTAATCAATTGTATCTGTGCTTTAGCTTCTCCTTCCCGTGTTCGTCACCAGAACGTAAATAAGGATACCAATATTTAAATTGAAGTTTTTGGGATTTTGAGACACAACGTGCTTATGGCTGCATATGCAGGTTACCTCTAGTTTCTGCCAGCTCTGATCGTTGTAATAATTCGCCTTTGCGTCATATCGCTGCTGACACTTTGACGCTTCTGGTGAATGACTGAGTCAGCTTCGAGTAATATTCAATTGTGTAGCCTTTGACTACTGTTCTACGTTTCACTTGAATTTGCCTATTCTTTTAGTTGCATCACCCCGAGCTATGGCAGACGACGTAAAATCCCACATGTTAACTGAGAATATCTTTGCGAATTTTTCACGTAAATGTATGGAATATTCTGTGCTGAGCTTTTAAAGTAAAATAAACATGTTAGTATTTGGAATTTTTGGTCTGTGGCCTATAAATAATTTCCTGCAAAAATGTTCACATTTGTTATACAGATACAACACAGAGTTTTGAAGGCGTTTTATATACTTCTTTATTTTATTTTGACAAACTGTATAACTGGAAAATAAATGTTTCAAATAAAAGCGAAAACGGTGGCATGTCGACATTTTTCAGCGCTATAAAATTATTATCCAACTACGGATTAGTTACTCAAAAGTGGAAAATATCTGTAAAGAAAGCACTTTAAATTGCTTAAATTTTCACAGGAAATCCTTGAAATAACTAAGACAAGGCTTTTAAACGCAATGTTTTTTAAATGAATAAAATGAGTTGACTATATGTGATTTATAGAAGACGTATCTTATTTTCAGCCCCGCAGATACCACATTGTACATAATCAGAAAATAAAGATATATAGAAGCAATAATTCTTCTTTTGATTCTTTTTTCTTTTTTGATGCAAATGTGATGCTAAAAATATGAGAAGTAAAATAAAGAACATAAGTTTTATGAATATATATGAATATCAATTACAATTTATGAATCCGAAACATGGATGAGATTTACAAATTGGAATAATTCATAAATTTCACGAGAATTTTATATTATGAACGTGGAAGGAATGGGAAATAAGAAAGACTCTGAAAAGGAAACTCTTATCTATTCGCGACAAATATAAAATATTTTGCACCTGAAGGAAATTTCTGATTTTTTTTTAATTTTTGAAATAGAGGAGATTATGTCTGATCCCTCTCGAAGTCTATATAGTTTTATTCAAAATCTAAGCCAAACTAGGGTTGTTTTTTGCTTAAATTAAAACTTAACTTTTGGCGTGTTTCTTTTCCAATTTGAGAAATAATGTAGAGGCATATTTTTACTTTCTTGTACGAAGTAAAAAGGAAGTATTGTAATCGCAAAAAATTTCGGGTATCATATTTCAACGAAAATATCTATTTTGACCGCTATCGAATGCAATTTAACGATGTTTTTGAGCGACATCCGTACGTAAGAACAGAATAAAAGACTCTTTTTAACCCAAAAAAATTACAAAACTGATTTAAAATGGATTCTGAAGAGATATTTTTCGTGGCGTCTGTGCGTACGTACGTACGTACGTACGCACAGATACATATATTTCGTATAACTTAAAAACGAGTAGCCTCAGAACGTTGAAATTTTGTATATAGACTGCCGTAACATGTAGATGCGCCCCTCCTATTTTGGTTGCAACTAGACTCACCAAAAGTATATAAATGTATGCATATATATATATATATATATATGTATATTCAGTTTGTTACTCGGCTCAGTGAGCTCAGTTTTTTATTCTTGTATGTTGGTAAATTGCGTCGTTTTTGCTTTAATCATGATTGAGTTACGTTTTTCTTATCTTCCGGTTAAGGTTTTTATGCCTTTAGTAAATCTGCATGCAAGATTTGTATATCAACAATTTAAAAGTTGTTTAAGTGCAGCTAAGCCTAATCATTTTTCTCATGGCGGCGATATTTGTTTACATTTGGAACTTAGGAAAATTGTGGACTTGTTGCCAAAAAAAGAGAAAATAAGAATATTCTAGAGAAAATAAGCTTCGCAACAACAAAGGTCACGTCTTCTTTTACTATTGCGAATTAAATCATGCGTAATCCATTCTGGAATTTATTCAAGGAAATAAGTGTTTAAAATTTACTTCGTAATTTTTAATATAGATATTTTGAGTTCTTATGTATTTTTGCCTTGTCGCAAAGTGAGAACTGAATTAATTAAATGAGAATTACTGAATCGTCTGTCAAAAACTGTTTCTTTCCTTCTTTCTTTTGTTTTTGTTTTTTTAATTTCTTTTATACATCGTTTTAGACTTATTTTAGTATTTGAATAGAACACGTGGCAACGATTTGATAACTCTTAAGATGATATACATAATTTTTGTGCATTCTGAATTATAAAATGAATGAAATGTAACGCTTTTAAGTGAACCTAGCGCCAGAGTGTCGCTATGGCAAACAAATATAGTGAATTTTAAAGAGGGCATTTAGTCTATTGTGTTTATGCGCTATCGACGAAGTAGATTTAATTCATTCCAAGAAGTTTAAATGAAATACAAAACGCATATAATTTAATATTCCGTACAAGGAAGCCATGTGGTGTACACATCACAGTTTTTAAATGTAGTTTTAATATTAGATAAACACAGGGACAAATTTGTTAACAATGTTAGAATTTATTATGTACATGGGAAAGATTACATGTAAATGTTATTTTTACATTAAATCTTTGCCCTTAACTACTTTCAATATTATTTCTATCTACATTAAGGCATTTATAGTGCCGTACGAGCAGCTTCCGATTTCCACCTTCACAGAAATCTGCTGCTTACTTTGATAAGCTGGCAGATTTCTTGCACAGCTTTCAATGCTTTAAGCATCCTGTCCCTGTTTCATACAGAATACGTCTTGTAACTTGAGGAAACTATATTAGATAATGATGAAATTGTAAAGCATCTATTTTCTCGAACTTTTTCACCAACTTTCAACATTCATCATAAATGACAGATGGTCACTCACTTCCTCCTCAGCATCAAACTTTACGATTTCATCATTATCTACAAAGTTTCCTCAAGTTTCAAGAAGCTTTCTACGCTAAATTGTAACAGAGCAATTTATTTATTACGAGCAGTTCCGTCTTAACAACGTCACAGGCCCTTGGGCAAACCAATGTGCTGGGGCCTCTAATATGACAACCACTCACATAAATGAAATGTTAATGGATTAGCATGGGGGCCCCTATGCTCGTGGGGCTTCCGTGCAAGTGTCTAGTGGGTCTATGCGTTCAGACTGCCCTGAATACAAGTTCGCCTCACTCTGATTTCCAAAAAATGGTTGTCAAATCAGACGGCAGCTATTTTCAGTGCTGGAAGCTATGATGATGGAATTCAGAAGCTGATTGTACGATACGATAAGTACCTTTAAGTAGAGTTAGGGTGAAGTGATGATGGAATTATGAGATGAAAAATAGAATAAAGCACAAACTTTCATGCAAATGTAAAATTGTTAAAATTTGCTCTTGTGTTTATGCAATATCAAAACGTCACTTAATTAAAACTTATGTAATTTAGCAGACGCAGGAAAAGTCAATGGGATCTTTAGAAAATTAAGAAAATGGTTTTAGATATCCAAAAGTTCTACCTTTTGGCTGATGCAAATTGTTATCAGACAATGTAAGTCACAGATGACACCATATGACTGGAATTTTTTGTCAATAAAGAGTGCGCAATGCAGCAAATAAATAATTTGAGTACATAATGTGAAGTAACCGGTTTAAAATTGCGAAACTCCAGAAGTATATCAGGTATTGGTTACTGTAAGAGTTTGGTAATGTACGATGCAGTAGCTTTTGTTATGTTTATGAAGAAGATGCAGATGATGAAAGCACATGACGCAGCTGCTGTTGAAAACTACAGATTGAAGATAAAAATTATACAAATCAGTGACGTTTTCAGTGGACTTCATTAAATTCCGTACAAGGACTTAAGATTGTAAAACATCGAAACGCTCAGAAACTACCGGAAATTCTGCTAGTGCACAGAACAAGAGTCAAAAGACGAATGCGAACATTTCGTGTGAACAACTGCTTAGTGCAGTTTTTTCAGTTTTGTAAATATGTTATAAAACAGCCACTCATCATGGATCATTTTTAGGTTATCACCTAAAGGGCAGCCTGTTTTTTTCATTACAAACAAGAAAAATTAGCAAAAAAAGATCTCTCATTCAAGTTCTTTAGCTCGATGCTGATAATTTATTGGGTCGTAATGTATAATCTACAACTTTTTTGGGAAAGGAAGGAAAGATCATGGATCATTTTTAAGTTACCACGTAAATGGAAGCCTGGTTTTTCATTACAAACATGAAAGATTAGCAAAAAATTATCTCCCATTCAAGTTCCTTAGGTCGATGCTGATAATTTATTGGGTCGTAATGTATAATCTACAACTTTTTTGGGAAAGGAAGGAAAGATCATGGATCATTTTTAAGTTACCACGTAAATGGAAGCCTGGTTTTTCATTACAAACATGAAAGATTAGCAAAAAATCGTCTCCCATTCAAGTTCTTTAGCTAGATGCTGATAATTTATTGGGTCGTAACGTATAATTAATCTACAACTTTTCGGAGAAAGGAAGGAAAGGTCATGGATCATTTGTAGGTTACCACGTAAAGGGCGCCTGGTTTTTCATTACAAACAAGAAAGGTTAGGAAAAAAAAAAGAAACCCCATTCAAGTTCTTTAGCTCGATGCTGATAATTTATTGGGTCGTAACATATATTCTACGACTTTTAGGGGAAGGAAGAAAAGATTATGAATCATTTTTATTTTTAGCACCTAAAGGGCAACGCGGTCTTTCATTAGAAACAAGATTACAAAAAAAAATCTCCCTTTCAAGTTCTTTAGCTCGATGCCCATAATTTATTGGGTCGTAGCGTATGATCTACAACATTTTTGGGGAAGGAAGGAAAGAAACAAGTTTTTTTCAATGACAAAGCCGGTCGAAAAATTGCTTGAAACACCTTTTTTCGTCCGAAACAGATTGAGAGTGTGTGTGATGACGCTGTCAACTTACTCCACACGAGCTTTCTCCGGAACACCGAGCGAAGAGAATAGATACTTGTTCTTCTTTGCTTTCTCGTTACAGAAGGGAATCATTTGTGAAACTAATTGTAACGAGATATGAGAAATGGATATATACCATAATTTTAAGTATTAGAGAACTGTGCATCCAGTTGCAGAAATTTGCCATGAACAAACATATAATGCGATATTATGTCCAAAAGGCTTTGTTAGATAGATGACATTATTAATCTACTGGTATGTAACTAAAGGGTAATTGCTAATCTTTGTTGTCAGCAAATAGACGAAAAAAGAGGAGATATAACATCAAAACCTCTAGCATTCATCAACTGCAAAGATGTTGCCCTCCATCATGTTCCTCCTGCTGTTTGAAACACTCGGCAAAATGTACTGGATTTTGGTTGGCATGTGTTACTCTATACACCCTGTTCTCTGACCTTTGATGATAAGGAAGATGTGAGAAGAGCATTATAAGACTTTTAACGCAAAAACACAGTTTTATCGCCGTAGGATTAATGTACAGCTAAACAGATAGCAAGAAATTTTACTTGATGGTTGCAGTTATATTACACTGAAGTTACTTCTGTAGACTCATTAGGTTTATTTCGGAGTAGAAAGCATAAATAAAGTTACGAATGCCCTCACCAGGATTGGAATGCTAGCGGACGTGTTCCAAGTATATCACGAAAGCACGCTTTAAAAGAAAAAAGAAAATTCCAAACGCTCTTCTCTCTCTTAAAAAGCTGCTGAGGAGGAGGCAACGGACCGCCAAATCGAGATGATGATGAACTATCGTCTACCCCATTTTAGTTCAGGAGCCATTTGTAAAGTCATTAGGTACACCGCGAAAAAAAAAAAGTTCTACATCTCCCGTTTTACTGGACCGATTGACGAAATTCAATTTGCGTTCTTCATGTCTTGAAAGCGGGACATAGGATATATTTTAGATTTATATATAGCATTGTTCTAACATAGAAATTTTAACTCAAAATCAGACGTCTTCTGAAATAACATACCGATTTTCTTCCATATTTCGATTCTACGACTAAAATTATGCCAAAGTGACAAGTTTTGTAAAAATCGTATGAGTTGTTTTTAAAAAATTACCTCTCAAAATTTTACCTCCTCCATGTTAATTAAATTTGTTATATATTTATTAATATTTCTTTTATTAAACATTTTTGATTCTTCCTTTCATATTTCAAAATTTAGGGCCATTCCAAATAAAAACCCATTTTTTATGATTTATTTTTAAAATTTGTATTTTTAAATAACTTTTATTAATTTTTCGAAAACAAAATTCGGATTATAACCTATAAAATTTTTACCATCATCTTAAAGTAGATGTAACTAAGCATACCAGCAAAAAATTAGAGTTTTTATTCAAAATTTCCTAAGATATACATGGATTTACATATTTGTGCGTTTTGAAATTTGGCATATTTGTATAAGCGATAATAACGCCAAATGTGGTTTGCACATTTTGATAAAATTATTTGAAAGTATGAACGATGACTTTTTTTTCCGTTCCTGTGCAACGAAAAAAGGAAAGGAAAATAGGTTGCTAGAAATTAAGAAGTTCGCCAAGTGAATTATTGCTCAAACTGAAAAAAATGCGCCAAGGTAATTTTTTAAATTTCTCCACAAATTTCTAACCAAAAATTACAAAATTTAATATCTAGACATAATTTGAGTCGTAGAAAAGAAATGGATATGGAAAAAACTGGCATGTCATTTCCGAGAAAGTCCGATTTTGCGCCAAAATACCTGTGTAAAAACAATGTTATATATAAATCTAATACATATCCTAAGTCGCACTTACCAGACATGAAAAAGGCAATTTGAATTTCGTTAATCGGCCCAGTAGACGGGAGATATAGAACTGTCATATTCCCCTCCCCTCGCAGTGTACGTTTTAAATCAGAAAACATTAAAAATCCGCCGGGACTCAAATTTTGGATCTCCTGCTTGCCACCCAGTCGTGCTTCCATTTGTACCAAAGGCACGTG